>JAOVVH010000033.1:4126274-4137164 GCA_028566435.1 Scorpiodoras heckelii | reverse complement strand
TTACTGAGTGTCTTGGAGAATCTGCCACAGCTCTTCTGGAGACTTTGACTGTCATACTTACTTCTTTTTTTTTTTTTGCATGTAAAACCCAGCAGCCTTTATTATGTATTTTTGTCTAAAAAGTGGTCTATTATGTAATGTGTTGCTTTCGTTACAAACATTTTCTTGTTGGAAAATTATACATGTTTATGTTTCCAAATTAAACATTTGGAAATATAAAATCTTTTTGTACTGACTCAATAATACAGAACTCCATCAATGACAAAAGTTGTACCTAAAAACAATGGAGCGCCTGAGACTTTTGCACAGTACTGTATATATAAAATAGATAAAGACCATGACATGCAGGATCTTCTTCTTGAACCAGCGTCCTTTTGTGAGCACGTTGGGGTCAAACTGAGAGTCTGGGTTCCTCAGGAAATCAGGCTTCAGAATGTAGCCACACATCCCATTAGGCAGGAACCGTCCCTGGTTGAAGTCCATCTCCTTGCAGTAAGTTTGGAAGTTCAGAGCGACTGTTCAAACAGGATACACATATATACTAGTACACATAATTATATAAACATATATATATAAACACTGTGCTTTCACTAATCTTAGAGGAATACTTCAGGACAATGCTAACATGATAGTTTGACTAAAAATTGTTTTATCTCCCTGAGATTTGTCTTCCTTACACCAAATGCATGTTTGGTGTCTGAAATTTGGCACAGCTACATTGCTAATGATGCTAGCAAATAATGGAAGCTTGAAGCTTTTGGTTTAGCATTGTGCAAACAAACTGTATTGCTGTATCACCACACATTTGTGTCTGTTTTTCAGTAGGATGAACAAAGATGCTTAAGTACAAGGGTCATGTGGCTTATAAATGAGGCTGTGAGAGAATCTCCTCTTTTGTATCTTTCATTTATTTTACAAATTACTAGTGCTTAAAATTTTTTTAATTGTGTTAATCGCGCGATTAATTTTTTAATTACTGTTACTGTTTTTTAATAACTGCTGAATGTTGCTTCATTATTCACTTGACTTTATTTGATAAAAGTGAAATATTAAAGATAATTGACGTCTTTTCATTTTTATAAATAAAAAAATAGCTTTTG
Organism: Scorpiodoras heckelii; assembly: GCA_028566435.1. NCBI lineage: Eukaryota > Metazoa > Chordata > Actinopteri > Siluriformes > Doradidae > Scorpiodoras > Scorpiodoras heckelii. The sequence continues at coordinate 4,136,064 of JAOVVH010000033.1, read as the reverse complement.
TCTTTCGTTCATCTGATATACTGATTAGAGTTGGAGTTTAATTAAAGGCATCAATTCACCAATTAGAGTAACGCGGTTCTAACATGCTACCTAGCGAATGTCACTGTTAAGTCTACTGAATGTACACAAAGTGTAAACAGTTTTGCTTGGGCTGCCACTTGGGCCACTCCAGCATGGATTATTTTCCTATAGCAAACCCAACACTTCCAACTAGACAGCAAGGAACATTCGTTTGTCCACAAACATCTGTCAGTAGAGTGTACATATTTTACTGACATAATAAATGTTAAAATGTTACAGTAGTCTTATATTATCAATCTGGAATTGAAAACTCATCATGTCCATTTGGCGATTTTTGCCCAAAAACTTTGGGGACCTTTGCTTTAGTTTTGATTTCTGACACGTTCGTCACTTATACACAAAAGTGTCATATGTTGCTAACAATGTTCGCTGAGGCGAGCGTGATGATTTAGGATGCACAATGCTAAACTGGTATCTGTAATATCTGTTCACTTTAGCTGTGTTAGCCTCATCATAAAACCCTTGGGATTTTGCACACTGAGACACTGTGTGCATTTGTGTTACTAATAAAATGCAATAAAATGTCACCGATTTGGCAGCCCGCGTTCCACATCATCACAGGATTGTAGTTAGACGAGTCTGTCCGGGAGCCCGCAGGGTAAATTCTGCTTAGCTTTTCCATGTTGTGGTGGATGAATTCAGTTGCTTGAATACAAAAAAAAACATGCAGACTGTTTAGGGATGATGCACAGATACACACAAGACAATGGGTCTATGTGTATATGCAAGAAAGTTTTTTTCGCCACACACCTTAACAGGCTTATTGTTGCCCTTTACTCAGATCAGAACGAAAGTGTCAGAGTCACAGATTGCTATCACTGTTGTTGTGAAACTGTCCTTCACAAATCAAAATATGCAAATGAGGCACTTTTTTATTTTTTACATATGTAAAAAACAAATTGGTTAACAAATGGAGTTTACTCCGGCACTCTTTGCATGCTGTGATACTCATTTTACATCAACCATGGGGTAAAACTCTCCCACCGTCTCATTTCAATCATATTTTAAAGATGGGTCTCTAAACACAGCCAGCAAATTGGACAATGTCGCATGATAATGAAGACAGATAGCAGAGTTTATGTTCCTCTTTTATAGATTTTTGGGAACTTTACATCAAGTCCATTGTATTAGCACCGAAACCAGAAACTTTTAATTAGCTTTGCGCATACTATGGTGGCGTATAGAGAAGATTTCCTCAGCGTATATTCTCTTATAGAAATCATACAAGCAGAGGAACATTTCTACAGGAAACTAAGGCGGTAATCAGTAAGGAGTGTGTTAGTTAGTGCACTTAGTTAATTGGCTTTGGTTCAAAGTGGGCCATGGGATTCCAGCGACTGTGACCAGTGAACTAGGGAACTCTTAAATTAAGCCCATTCCATTCATAATTACACATAATACAGCAGTCTGCTAATCTGATTGGTTGAGTGGTGTTCCAAGAGTGCTTATATTTCCTATAACCGCAATGGGCTGTTTCGCGGTGTGTATCACTGCGCTTGTCTGTGTCCGCTACATAAAATTCCACTTCCTAGTTTGAAAGTGTTACTACAGGAGAGTAAGCGACGTGGCAAACAATCCACCTTTCATGACTAAACCTTTTGACTTAAAATATGCAAGCTCATCACATGAAGATGAAAAGGAAGAATGGATGACAATTTCACGTGAAGCACGTTTAACGGGAAAGTACAACTCACCGTGAGCTGACTAGCCAGCTAGCCGACAGGCTATAAAGTGAGTGTGGCTCCTTCAGGATTGTCGGACACACTGTGTCATTAAATGTGAAGCCCAACAGGTGTGAGTGAATGAGAGAGTGAGTGTATGTGAATGAGGGAGTATGTGAGTGAGTGAGTGAATGGGGGAATGAGGGAGTGAGTGAGTGAGTGAGTGAATTTGTGAATGAGGGAGTGAGTGTAAATGAATGAGTGAGTGAGTGAATTTGTGAATGATGGAGTGAGTGAGTGTGTAAATGAGGGAGTGAGTGAGTGAATTTGTGAATGAGGGAGGAGTGTGTGAATGAGGGAGTGAGTGAATGTGTGAATAAGGGAGTGAGTGTAAATGAGTGAGTGAGTGAATGAATTTGTGAATGAGGGAGTGAGTGAGTGCTTGAATGAGGGAGTGAGTGAATTTGTGAATGAGGGAGGAGTGTGTGAATGAGGGAGTGAGTGAGTGTCTGTGTGAATGAGGGTGTGAGTGAGTGAGTGTGTGAATAAAGGAGTGAGTGAGGGAATGTGTGAATGAAGGAGTGAGTGAGTGAGTGAATGAGGGAGTGGGTGAGTGAGTGTACGTGTGAATGAGAGATTGAGTGGGTGAGTGAGTGAATGAGGGAATGGGTGAGTGAGTGAATGTGTGAATGAGTGAGGGAGTGAATGGGGGGGTGAGTGAGTGTGTGTGTGAATGAGGTAGTGAGTGAGTGAGTAAATGAGGGACGGAGTGAGTGAGTGAGTGAATTAGTGAGTGAATGAGGGAGGGAGTGAGTGAGTAAATGAGGGAGTGAGTAAGTGAATGAGTGTGTGAGGGAGTGAGTGAGTGAGGAAATGAGTGAGTGTGTGAATGAGAGAGTGGGTGAGTGACTGTGTGTGTGAATGAGGTAGTGAGTGTGTGTGTAAATGAGGGACAGAGTGAGTGAATTAGTGAGTGAATGAGGGAGTGAGGGAGTGAGTAAATGAGGGAGTGAGTAAGTGAATGAGTGTGTGAGTAAGTGAGGGAGTGAGTCAGTGAGTGAGTGAGTGAGTGAGTGAATGAAGGAGGGAGTGAGTGAGGGAGGGAGTAAGCGAGTGAATAAGTGAATGACTGAGTAAGTAAGGGAGTGAGTGAGTGTGTGAATGAGGGCAGTGGGTGAGTGAGTGTGTGAATGAGGTGGTGAGTGAGTGAGTAAATGAGGGAGGGAGTGAGTGAATGAGGGAGTGAGTGAGCGAGTGAGTGAACGAGGGAGTGAGTAAGGAATTGAGTGAGTGAGTAAATGTGTGAGTGAGTAAGTGATTGAGTGAGTGTGTGAATTAGTGAGTGAGTGAGTGCATGAGTAAATGTGTGAGTGAGTAAGGAATTGAGTGAGTGAGTAAAGGTGTGAGTGAGTAAGTGATTGAGTGAGTGTGTGAATTAGTGAGTGAGTAAGTGTGTGAGTGAGTGAGTGATTGAGTGAATGTGTGAATGAGTGAGTGAGTGACTATCTCTCTCAAAACAAATGTCCATACATTTAAATTCAGCTACTCATAACTTGCACATAAATACTGACGTTACCAAAACAGATTAAAATCAAATAAAATCCAAATGCACTGTTAGTATTTGTCCAGCCAGTCAGTTGTACAGAAACGCAGCCGGGACATGTCAAGTGTGGACTGACTAAAGGCGTGACGTGATGAGTACATGACACGTCTGGTGTGGATTCATAGGTAAGGAATAAAATTACAAATGGGAAATATCCAGAAATCTGAACATGAAAGTGAAAACCTTTTTTTTTGCATGACTTTAAAATACACACAGCACCTGGTTTATTTACAGCAACCAAATTACCTGAATGTTCTGCCAGGTGCTTGGCTTTGCTTTCCTTGAAGGAGGACATCTCATAGCAGGCCTGTTTCTCACGCGAATGCTGAAAGCTGCTGAAATGGACACTCTTGCAGTAGATCACCACGTCAGACAGCTCTTTAGCCAGCTTGATCTTTTTTTTCTAAAGAAAAAAACAGGCAAAAGACATGCCAAAGCTCATTCTGACCCTGACACACTTCTCGTCCTGCACTTTGGATTCACCCTGAAACCTAACCTGCTTGGCGCTTTATGCACTTCTCATTCACTCCCTGCTCTTTCGCACGCTCCTACATGGACACCGTAAAGATTTACACTTCCTACAAATAGTTCCTGTCAAAGTCTCCCTCTTTCTTTAGTGGATAGTATCAGCGTGATACTGTAGATTCACTTGTACCCAAGAACTACTGCTGTAATCATAAACCAGTGCATCCCAGGACTATTATTCAAACCTGCTCACTTTCTGTACACTTTTTTTAAGTGTTTTATCTTAACTCTCCTACAGGCTCGGTTTCCTTCTGACTGTTGTCTTGGGGAGTTTTTCCTCACCACTGTCCCCTTCGGTTTGTTCAGCAGGGATCTAAATCGATACGTCTAGATTTCTGTGTGAGTGAAGCACCTTAGCTTTGGCCTCCTGTTCGCCTTGTTTGGCTTCGGCGGCTTCGTCTTCTTCAGACACGCTGTCCACGTCGGCCGTGCTGTGGTTAAATGATGCGTCCAGCTTGTTCAGGCGTTTGCCTTTGACCAGGATCCGTCCCTTTAATTCCTGCAAGCGCGACAACACACAGACACACGATACATTTCTATCGATTATAGCAAACTGGAAATGATGTAACGCTTGAGTGCAACACTAAAGGCATATCCCAGAGATCTGTCTTTTCATCGTGATCCTTGAAAGGATACTGTGGAGGATATCCCGAGCTCTGACGAAATCCCACAATGCACTGCAAGGCATTTTGATAGTTCACTGTGCCTGGGTTATGCTGGTTATTTGCAAACTGCCTTCGCTTTCAAACAGTTTTTCGAACATACCCCTGGATTGTTTCTTTACACAATGTCAAATGATTCACTGTTTTTCAGAGATGCAGCACCACAAAACCCCTGCTCACATCTTTAAAGGTATTAAATGCCAGTGAAAGTTGATTCCTCGCTCCTCCTCGTGCTTGTGAGCTTTCGCGCAACCTCTTTTCTCTTCTGCGAGAGCATTCCAATCCCGCCCTAACCCCTGGGGGAAATAAGTAAGAATGCATGACTGCTTCCAACTAACAGAGAGAACTCACTTTGAGCCAGAAGGTCTCTCTGAAGCTTTACTTCACAAGAAATACGGATGGTTGGGCAGCACAGCCCCTCTGGCCTGTATTAACACATCTAAAACTCCGACCAAGCCCCTAACCTCAGAGTGTATGCTGACTGAAAAGACAAAAAACTTCACTCTGTATCACCACTAATCCCACATTTTATTTCCGGTCTTTCTTTTCTTTTTTTTTTTTCTTTTAAAAAAAAAAATCTTTTAGCTGTACCACAACCATTGCCAAATATTTCGCCGTTGTATTTTTTCTCCTATTTATAGTAACACCAACAGAACAGCACTACTGGTCCCGAATCATCGTTTCCACTGCGGATTATGGGCAAATTTAAAGAAACAGGAAGTTCAAAAATATAATAAGGACATTCATCTGAGGACAGTAGGAATTCAGGAACAGCATGTATAATCAGAAAGCTTTTGTAAATAGTTGTATATGCCACGTATAGGAAACATTGTGCAAACACTGTGCGCATGTCAGGATTTAATTTAGTAATGCTGTGGTATGTGGTGCCAAGCTGTGAGCAATCTCTGACACACGCACTCCATTTTATTGCAGAAAACATCCTTAAATAAAAAACACAATGCATGTTTTTCTACTTTCTTGCTTTTCTTCTACGGCGATGCAGCGACTTGGGCTGGCCTTTAAAAACACGTTCAGGGGTGCTGTTATAGAAAAATAATCAAATGTAGTTTCAGGTGGTGTAATGAAGAAATGTTACCACCCCAATGTTGATTAGTTTCCTATAACAGCATGCCCTGCGATGTTTGGTTCCTCTTATACCACAACAATTACGTTTTTTTTTTTAATTCATTTATAGTTACATTTAAAGTTGTTGAACGTCCACAAAACAATTTCCTGTTATCCCGTTATCCTGTTCCGGCATCCCAAGTCTCTTTTTCCCTCTCTCATGAAATGAATAAAGAGAAAAATGTTGTCACTTGTCATGTTACTCTGAAAGCACCACGTTCTCTAACTGTTACAAAGTGCTGAGACTGAAGACTTAAGTCCTAAAAAATTCTCCAGGCCTGTTTCACTCTAAACCGTCAGGTTCATCAGCCACCCATTTCTCAGATTAGCTGCATCTTTTAAATAAGCCGTGTAAGTGCGTAATTAAATATGGCTGACCTCAGGTGAAGGCAAGTAGGTGGGAATCTCCTTCCGCAGTGGGTGTGTGAGAAGAGCACTGCCCAGGATGTCGATCATGTGCTTAGCCATGATTTTCTGTTGTTCCACTGAGCAGTGGTTCTCCAAAGACAGGATTACTGGATACTCAGATGTCTGCAGGAGGAAAAAAAAAAGATGATAGACATGAAGCACCTTTGATGAAATACTCTCCCTTGAGTACTGGAAGTTTGATATCTGCTTAGCACATGTGGGAAATCCAGATGGACGTCGCTGTGGCTGAATTTTTTACGTACTGAGACACCTCAACCTTGACTTCAATTGTTTTTTTCTGTTTTTTGGGTTTTTTTCCTTACATTTTTCCTTTGACTCACTGTTTAATATTCATGTTTTAAATTATTTAAGATTATTTTGTTTTCTTACAATTTTATTTCCATTTTAGAGTTTCCTTTTTTATTCACTTATATTCCTTTGTTTGTATTCATTTCCTTTTTTATTTCCCTTTGTTTACATTTGGGTTTTTCTGTTATTATTTTATTTTTATGTACATATTTATTCATGCTTTTATTTTTATTTTATTTTTTACACTTTTTTATTTCCCTTTTTATGTTCATGCTGTATGTATTTCGCTTTTTTTTTGCATTAAATTTCTACACTAATATTTATTTCCTTTTTTATTTCGTTTTTTACATGTGTTTTTCCTTTAATATTTTTTAATGTTTATATTTATTGATTTTTTTATTAACTTATTTTTTACAGTTTTACTTGGGTATGTTTTTATATTTTTATTTCACTTTTTATGTTTGTACTGTATTTATTCCCCTTTTTTTGTATTAATTTAAAAATATTTAATCATAAAATATTTATTTCTTTATTTTTATTTAACTGAAAATATCACAACAAAACAGCTAAAGCTTATGTTGATCTTTCATTTTAATAATGGTCAAAAAAACACTACAATTATATTTATAACTTATATCAGGTGGAGGCCAGAATAATGCCACAGATGAGAACTTTAAAATAATAATATTGATGTTGCTACATGAATAAAAAAAAATTATTTCTTCTAATTTTTCACTACTTTTTGTTTCCATCCAGTTTCACTCTCCAGATTTAACCTTTCAATCTAAATGCTATGAGGTTTTTTCATTATGTCCACTCATTATGTCTAGACTCTCATGGTGCCACCAAAGTGTTACACGCACGGCTGGTAGATGAACAGCATGTACACGTGTTCACTTACTTTAAAAGCGTACTCCTTGATAGCCTTGATTACGTCCTTGAAGAGCACCTTGGACGTGAGAGTGTGGCCATGGTAGATGATGGGCTGTCCATTGGGCCCATCCCAGCAGTCCAGCTCCACACAGCGGCAGCTCTTTAACAGTGCTCTGGAAATGTCCACATAACAACAGCATTGAAAGGAAATACAAATGAACAAATAAACATGTCAATATATGAATTTCCATCAACTACTGTATGTTCATGCGAAAATATTAAAAGATGACAAAATCTGTTATAGAGAAAAGACTGCAATTACTGTTCTGACTTGTGTATGGAAAGAAAAGAACAAAACAGTAATAAAGCATAATACATGTGATTGGAAGTTTGTTAATCCATGTCAGTCAGTGGCTCATTTTCAGTAAACACTTTGTTCTGAGTCCAAGTCATGGTGATGTTTATTGTTGATTTAATATAATCGAGAAAAAAATTTCTTTACCTCAAACATTACAAATCACGTTGAAATTTGACCTGTCATTTAGCACGCTTTTTTGCATCTTGTCTTTTCCACTTTTCCATTTTTTAATTTGTATTTTTCAAAGTTTCTTGAAAGAGGAGCAGCGGTAGCCCAGTATGTTAGGACTGGGCTGTCAATCGGAAGGTCAGGGGTTTGAGCCCTGATATTAGGGCTCTCGCTATTGGGCCCTTGTGCAAGACCCTTAACCCACTGCTCATCACAGCCACTAAGGGGTTCAGTGCACACACAGTGCTGGTCCCAAGCCCGGTCAATGGGAGGGTTGTGTCTGGATGAGCATAAAGCATAAAAACCACCAGAGTGACACACAGTGACCTCAAGAATGGGAGCAAGCCATTAAAAAGGAAAAAATGTTTCATGAAAGAACTGTAGGGAAAAGTATACAGTCATTCAATTCAACAACATTAGGATGTAATTATGAGCTATTGCTGTGGAGTGCCTGTTGAATATCCAGCCCTCAACTCATAACATTTTACAAGAATTCTAACAAACATATTGTGAGAAGGCACATTGTGCTGCTGTCCGACGCTAGAAGGCCACAGCGACTGCAACTCCCAGCAACCCTAATGCCAGTCAGGGCTGATGAGAGATACCTGCTCACTGCCTACTTAAACCAATCTTAGAGCGGTGCCTCTCATCTCACCTTTCATTTGGTATTTGGAAGCGCTACGGTGCAAGGTAATTTAGGGTCTCATAGAGGTTCGGCAGTAGGGGTCTTCCCTGAGGTAATTATCTTCTCTCAGGGCTAGTACTTGCTTTTTAGTGTGACTACCTTCACTAATCCTTGTTACCTCGAGTATTTGCTTGTCTACAACTCTGGTGGGTTCATCCACCATATCTCTTCTTAAAACTATCCCGCTGTGGCGGGCTGTGTAATTTTCATTTCCTTTTCTCCTTTTGGAAAAGATTTCTCAGAGATCTAGCTGAACCTAGCTGTTTGTGACCCAGAAGTTCAAGATTTCCACTTCTAGGTTAGCGGGCTTTGTTTTCCCTTCTTCTGTCTGTTTATAGGCGTCCTTTAGGATTGGGGGCATTGCTTTCGCACCCCTCTTTATTTTGCTAAGAAAAGAAAGGCATTTACATTTGTCCTTTAAATCCCGTTTTCTCCACATGTCAGTCTAGCTCAGCTGAAGCGCATTTGTTGGGCAGGGCAGTGGTAGCTCAGTGGTAAAGACATTGGACTACTGATCAGAAGGTCATGAATTCAAATCCCAGCACCACCAAGCTGCCACTGTTGAACCCTTGTGCAAGGCCCTTAACCCCCAATTGCTCAGTTGTATAAAAATGAGATAAATGTAAGTAACTCAGGATAAGGGTGTTTGCCAAATGCCGTAAATGTAGCGCATTCTTTTGCCTTTTCTGCGACTTGGGTTTGAGTCCCACCGGTACAAGCACCATTCCGCTTTTCTCATTTTGGTTAAATAAAGGAATACATTATCCTACATCTCTTTTGTTCTTCCTCATTTCTTCCCTACTCATTTCCTGTTTAAGTTTCTTTTTTCTCAATATATATTTATATGTTAAAAGCTCATCCTCACTTCTTTTCCCTCCTTATTTTCATCCTCCATCTAAGTGCTGCGTGAAGGTCCTGGTTCGAGTCCTGGTCGGGTCTCTCACTCTCTCCCCTAACTCATATAAAGCAATTAAAATCTCTTTTTGTTCTGGGGCTGAGCCATAACAGCCCTTCCACCTGCACTTGGGTCCTTCCCCCCACCCCAACACATGGAACTGGGTTTTCATAGGAATAAATAAATAAGTCCTTCTAGTTAACTTGCATATCAATGATCTTGTAATGAGATTCTTTTACAACTTTTGATATAATTTCTGTTATTATGCATGGGAAAGTTCTTGTTGCAGCATTATGTGTGAGTGATCTACACCCAACCATGTCATCTGCAACAACGCGGCACTGGTAAAGATTATGTACCTGCGCACGCACACACACACACACACACACACACACACACACACACACACACACACACACACACACACACACACACAC
>JAOVVH010000033.1:3987442-4006816 GCA_028566435.1 Scorpiodoras heckelii | reverse complement strand
CTATATCTCTCTATATCTCTGTCTCTCTCTCTCTCTCTCTCTCTCTCTCTCTCTGTCTCTCTCTCTCTCTCTCTCTCTCTACTAAGACATGTATTTCATCACAGACTGCATATGAATGAATTGACCTTCCAAAGGCAGGGGACAAAGAGGAGCTCTGTAGAACTGACATTCATCTTCTGTCAACTGCAAATTAAATTCATGCCACTTCAAAACATGATCTGGTCGACTGTGTTGTAAAAGACACCCATAAAGACGAAGGAAAAAAGAAAAGCGTTCCTTGTTTTTCCACAGCCTCCTACAGAATGTAGTTACTCACGTTCAAACTTCTGACTTTTGACCTTTTCTTCAGACAGAAACGTCTCGCTCTGAAATACGTCACGTTACGATACTGAACGGAGCACAACAGAGGCGTGTTAGACGTGAGTCTGTGTTAGTAATGGCAGTGGGTGGGACTCATGATACAAAACTTAAGCTTTTTCTTCAGTTCATTTTAAAACAAGTTTCTGGCAAGTCGGCAAAAATGAGACGTCAATGAAACCACGTTTCCGTCAGCTGCAGTCATTCGAAAGTCTTGAAGAAGTGATTAGTGATTAGTGCGGACTGACTAGGTTTTTTTTTTTCTTTTGAGTTCTGCATTATTGAGTCAGTACAAAAAGATTTTATATTTCTAAATGTTACTTTTCCAACAAAAAATTAAATGTTACACAGAAATGTTAGTATGACAGTAACTAAACCAACACATTACATTACAGAGCACTTTTCAGACTAAATACATAAAGAAGTCTGCTGGGTTTTACTGCAAAAAAAAGACATAAATGTGACAGTCAAAGTCTCCAGAAGAGCTGTGGCAGATTCAGATGTCATTTGCACAGTACTGTATATCGCAAATTGTGTATAACAACGGATAAGGTTCACAAGACAAGATGGACAGACTCGGACAGCTGATAAATATTGGCTAGTTTATAATAATAATAATAATAATAATAGTTATATTTCAGATAATTACTACAATTATTAGTATCCAAAGGAGACAAATGAAACTATTGTCCGAATTATATTATGGCTACGAAATACTGAAGGTTAAGTGAATTTCATGAACGAGACTCAAACACTCTCGTCTCCGCCCCATCCTGACTAAGCTGTACCTCTCCTCCATGCCGTTTTATTTTGTCGTTTGTTTTTTTAACAAGAGCTGACGTGAAGGACATTTTGTCACGACTCTGACATTTACGCGCAAGTGTGTTATTTTTACCCGCTAAAACATTTCCGATACAGTTTTTTTTTTCAAAAAATCTCAGGTTTCGACAAATTGAACGGAAAGTTAGTAGTTTTACCTACATTCGTAGCTTTTTACCGTGAGTTTCCGTTTCCATCGGCTACACCGTCAAACGTTTTTACGCACTAAAGCTATTTTCTTAAAACCTAGCTATTCCGTAGCTATCGATAGCGCAACTTTCCACCTCATAGTCTTGCTTACAGTAATGTGTAGCCCATTACTCTTAAAAAAAAAATGCAGTAAGAGAATTTTGTTATTTACCGTATAAATGTAATCGCGTATTCACTTGGACTGTGAAAGCGAGTGGGCGGGACTGCGGGCTCTCGCAAAAATGGAGGAGCTGCTTATTTATTATTAAGCCGTGGTCACATGACTTTGCCTCACTGTTGCTTGGAGCATCTAGGGAAAAATTTCCGTCACCTCCAGAGTTGAACGTGAAGTTTAAGGCGGTTGCATTGTGCGTTTTAAAAACAGTAAGCATTATCGGTATTAGGTAGGTTTCATGTCACATGTTTAGTTCAGTGCTATTGAAAATCTCACTTCTTGTTGACTTTTTGTTTAAACGGAGTTCATCCTTGTATGCTTCTGCTTTCTTCTGCATTTACTTCTGTTCAAGAGGATGTCAGAGATCATCATGCTTATGTAGTAAATCTACCGCACCAGTGTTGGCAGAATGATCTGTCCAGATCCTCTGAGTTTTAAAAGAGCTGCTGATTGTGTTCCCACTCTGAGCAGCAGAAGACACTAAAGCCACCATCAGCACTGTAACCAGTGAGCACACGGTTTGTCTTGTTTTCCAATAAAGGCTTCCTTCCATATGCGCGTCCTGATGTAATCCTTCGATGGGATAAACCGAGCTCCGGGTTCGCTAACAGAGGAACGCAGTCGGTCGGAAATCAACGGAGAAAAGTAGGCCACATGGAAAACCGAGAGGGCGGCGAGTATGTAGGCTTCTCCTCTGTCATTCTGCACTTCATGGCCTGCCGAGCAACCTCTTAAACCCAGAGGAAGCTTTAAATTAAACACAGATCGCTGCTAAAAAGCAAGCAGGCGCTGCGGCGAGCTAAATGCCTGGCTGGAACGCTGGGCAACACTTCACAAGCGATTCTCAACATCAGAGGCTGAGTCAACAGTTAGGACTAGGACGGGTCCATGTTTTTAAATGTTCTGCGTTCGATGTGCGAAACCGACGGGTTCTTATTTAACAATAAACATGAATCGGGTTGTACGATATACATCTTTCCAACAGATCAACTGTGAAAGATAACAGCGTGTAAACCCTAGGAAGCCCTCAGAGGAACTTCCTTTAGGTCATTCATGGTGTTGCAACTTGTCTGTGGTTGACCTTTTTCAGCAGGTTAAAATCCAAAATATTGGCAGATTGAGTTGACTTTAGTGTAACGTTCTTCACATTGTTCCCACTTAGTTTCCTTTTGTTTTAAATATTACGTGCAGCTACAGAACTGTGCGAGAGTCTGAGGCACCCTGTTGTTTTTATGTACGACTTTTGTTAATGCTGGGTTTATTTTTTAGTTCTTCATTATTGAGTCAGTACAGAAAGACTTTATATTTCCAAACCTTACTTTTCCAACAAAGATGAAATGTTACACAATGATGTTTGTATGCCAGTAACCAAAGCAACACATTACATAGCAGACCACTTTTCAGACTAAAAAACATAATGAAGGCTTCTGTGTTTTACTGCAAAAAAAAGTAGTAAGTGTGACAGTCAAAGTCTGCAGAAGAGCTGTGGCAGATTCTCCAAGACACTCTGTAAAACTTCAAAGCTAATTTCTGTACAGTACGATGCAGAAGTCTTGGACACGTACAAAGACTCTCTGTAAAGCAAAGACGCCTTCGATGTATCTATAGCACTAACACTATAAAGTGCAGTAAACAGTAATAAACTAAAGGAAGTCCATATTTGCTGTGTCTTTTTCTTAAACAGTGTTCCCAGGTGTTTCACAATGTGTGCAGTTTTATAAGGAAATTATAAAAGCTTTTAAGTTTTACTGAGCATCTTGGAGAATCTGCCACAGTTCTTCTGGAGACTTTGACTGTCACAACTACTTCTTTTTTTTTTTTTTTTTTTGCACGTAAATCCCAGCAGCCTTCATTATGTTATTATCTGAAAAGTGGTCTGTTATGTAACGTGTTGCTTTCGTTACTGACGTACAAACAATTTTGTGTAACATTAAATGTTTTGTTGGAAAAGTAACATTTGGAAATATAACGTCTTTTTGTACTGACTCAATAATGCAGAACTCAAAGAAAACCATCAGTAACAAAAGTTGTACTAAAAACAATAGCGTGCCTGAGACTTGCACAGTAACCTGGTTAACCTGGAGAGACTAAAGTTTCACGCATTTTTTTTTAGCATTTATAAAGAATCAGTTCACGAGTCGAATGACACAGTTTGCACTAAATTTGATCAAATTTCTCACTGGCCAACAAAGAGCACCAGTTCACCTCGGTGCACATACTGTACGATACTACGTTTGTTCTTGAAATAACATTAGCTGCCTATATTCGTTACCTCGGATTACGGATATCGGGTTTTGTTTCACCTCGCAAATCCGCTCCTATACAACTGTAAGTAAAGTCTTGTCGCATCGGCCCGACAGAGAGCCTTCATGAGCAGCATGCTAGCTGAGAGCCGGCGTTTCTTTACACCTGGCGTTCTCCGTAGACGCTGCATTTCCTCCTCGAGGCTTGCACAGAGGACAGTTTACTCAGATTGTCATTATTAATTAGGAAAAGCATCCAGATCGGTGTCATTTCGTCTCTTGCTGTCGTAAGCTCAACACCGTAGGCTAGAGTTACGTCGAATAACATGACTAGGTATCGGATGTCAGTATCGGAGCATTTGTAAGTTAGCTAGTATGAGTGGCAGAAATGAGGAAATGACGACTCGGACTTGACTTCAGACTCGTCCTGAGAAGACTCAAGACTCGACCTGGACTCGGGAATCGGGGCTCGTGAAGAAACGTATTTATTTGTTTATTAATTGGTGCATTAACGTTAAGGAAGTGCCTGGCGAACTGAATGCCATTCCCTGTCTTGGCTATTATCATGAGTAGCTTTATACAAATAACAAAAATAAGAGGCTTGAGACTTGACATGGGGTCATGACTAAAGGCTTGAGACTTGAGACTCGATTTGTACCCAAGCGTGACGATTTGAGACATGAAGATAAGGTATGGGCTTGCAAAAAAGTGACCCGTGAGCGCCTCTGATAAATAGACGAGCATCGTGTCGGACTGAAACCTGACACCCGCATGCCTCCCTGAGCATGAGAGTTAGATCCCAAACATGGTTGCACCAGCTTGGATGTTCTGCAAGCAGGAGTTTGTCTACCTGCAATTTCTGTTAGACAGTTTATTTATTCATCCTGATTTATTTTCGCAAAAAAATAATCCTCAGTTTAGTTTAAACTGGTTTATCGGTGCAGTGTTTTTATCGGTCCATAATCCAGTAAATGTCTGCACTTAACCTATTTCTCATTACTCGTGCCGCCGATACGTATTCCATCTTTCACAAGAGAGGTTTTTTTCCTGCCCAACTCTCTCCCTGTGCTAAAGACTCCAGACTAACGATGATGTAATGGTGTCTCCATAGTAGCCCCTCTGTGTTTCATCATCCCTGGGCGGTCTCGAAACACGTGACGAGCCTGCTAATGCTTCATCTGATCAGAGTGATAAAAGCTTTTTTTTTTTCCCTGGAGGTTTTTGGGAATTTAAGAATGATCCCAGTCGTGTAATCACATGGAATCACGATTCCTTCGAAGGTCCGTTTCTTTCCTAACTGAATCCGAGCCCGTACGTTCGATCCGCTACGATCCCGACCACGTCCGAAGGGATGATGCCGGGATGCTCGTTCCCGCGTCGTCTTTTTGTAACTATGAAGTGAGCAGCAGAGTTTGCTCCGCTCTGGCGTCACCTCAGGGATCCTGTCTGCTTCGATCGCCGGACTGAAACGAATGCTTTTGTCTTTTATTGTACCAAGTAGTATGAGGGCCAGCAGGATGCATGAGACAGCAGTTACCACGAAAGCCTCTGGCTCAGAGCGGTCCAGACGCAGGTCTCGGGACCAGTCTCGGACCAGTGTGGATACGTTTCAACTGCACGGTCGCCCCTGTTGGATGTGATGCAAACCATTGTTTTTGCACAATAACCTGTTCGTAATCGAACAACTTCCTCCTTTTTGGGAGCTAGTGCACTCAGAAAGCACCGACTGTCTTTTTTTTTAATGACAGTTGACGCATGAGCGACAAACTCGTCTCATTTTCGTCTGATCTTGGAAAAAAAAAAATCATGTGCATCCACACTGCAGATCAGATCTGCTCCAAAAGCTTACGGGTTCTTCCTTGGCCCATGCTACACCCTTCCACCAAGTTGCATCACATCTGGCCCTGTAGTGTTTCTGTAATCAAGCCAACGACAAACCGCACTATAAACATGACCTCACTGGTCACTCTGTAGCGCTTTATGACCCATTTGTGCCAACATTAGGTAATTGTCACGAGTTAGGTCATAAAACACCTTCCCTTCAGCTCACCACACCTTCTCTGCTTTAACACCGGATGTCTTATTTGGGGGAAGCGTAACCGAGCAACGTTTTACCGGCAAGGGGTGGAGCTAATATAGTTATCTGGCCTAGAAAAAATGCAAATGACATCCTGAAATTTAGCCAGATCGCATCGGATCGCATTGCATTGCATTGCAAGAACATACTCGAAAGATTACAAGCTGTGAAGTGTTTTTGAAAGTGCATCATTTTATAGGTCTCTGAACAAAATTTAGAAACTGCATCTTTCTAACACAGATTCCAAAGAGGTCTGTTCATCTGTCCAGTCAGATATTTGGACACTTTGCTTGACTAATAGACTGGTCAGGCTTTATGAAATGAGTGTATGTAATTCGTGAAACATTAAAGGAAGAGAGACGTTTCAACAAGTGTATCCTATGTATCCCAGAATTCTTACTTTTATATTTATGGCATTTGGCAGACACATTTTATCCAGAGTGACTTGTGTTCGTCTCATTTATACAACTGAGCAGTTAGCTACTTGACTTAGTCTATCACTTACTTCACCATACATACAGATTAGAATAGTTTTTGTTCCCTTGTCGCAAAACCGATAAAATGCGATTAAACGCGCGCACGTGTTACTGCCAAACCCGAAGGTCACAAAGCTCCGAGAGCTCCGAAGGACAAAAGCTTCGTAGGTGAGCTTAAAGATACATTCCTTCTCTTGGATCTTAACACCGGATTTAATAACGAAACAATATAATCAGTTCGAGTCTGTCAGCTCCTGCAGCTTCACACAGACGTGCCAAAGGCTTCGAGCAAGGCCTGGACCAAGAACACACACTGACTCTGACTTGCTGTCCATTCCCAGAACTGTTGAAGCAGCAGGTTTCCCCCACCCAGCCAGCCGATATTGACTTTACACAAAAAGAAACAGTGGGTAAGTGGGAGGGTACCGTCAAAGAAGCAATCTTCCCTCAGAACCCTGACTTCTAGTCTCTTTGTTGGAGGCCTCTTTTCTTTTTGCTTTCTTTTTTTTTTTTTTTCGAGGCCAGAATGAATCAGCACCACAAACATAATTACCAGTGCAGTGCCCTCCAGGAGGTCCCTTTGTCCTGCTCGTCTCTTATATGTCAGTTGGTGAATGAGCAAGAATGTAGCTTTAAGTATTACTTTACCCAACCTTGCAACCCGAAGTACAAGTATTGTAAAAGCTGAGTACAATGTTTTTTTTCCTAAGCTTCAGCTTGTGTGTTCACCAGTAACACAGATCCTTAGATTCCTAGAATCATTCAGGGCACACCAGTTTGAGAGACACCACACCTAAGACAATCCTATATACTTGAGCTCTTGGGACCTTCTAAGCTCTGCAGGCTGAAACTTGCAGGTTAAATGAACAAGGCAAACAAGGCAAAAATTCACGTACAAGGTTGTACATTTAGGTTTTCTTACTGACTTTGATAGAGCGATTAACACAGGAGTACACTCCATAAAACCTGGCCGTTAACTAATAGGTTAAATCAGGTGAAATAAATACTCAAACTGGTGGCCTGTGGTGTTTCAGAACAGTGTCCAGTTTAACATTCATCTCCTCTGACTGGAGAGAAGAGTTTTACTGGCCCCGGGTATATTTTCACTGCGGAGATACGAACACTTTTCTATCACTGTTCATATACACTGAAGTACCAGAAAAACTGGTATAGTTACCAGTTAATTCTTGGAGGGAACGTTGCACAGTCCTCACGCTGGTGTTTGTTGAGGCCCCAGCATTGAATTCCGATGTTACTTGAGGCAGGGTACTCCGGTTTCCTCCCACAGTCCAAAGACATGCATGTTAGGTTGATCGGTCCCTCTAACTTGCCCGTAGGTGTGAATGTGTGTGTGAGTGTGTGTTGGCCATGCGATGGACTAGTGACCTGTCCATGGTGTACCCCGCCTTCGCCTAATGATGCTGGGATTGGCTCCAGGCCCCCTGTGCATCAGAGTAGCGGGATAAAGCGGAAGATAATGAATGGATGGAGTGACACAGGCACATCAAAGATTTGACAGCTAGCCAAAGTTAATGAAACAACAGCTCAGTAAATAACATTATATCAACCTCTGACATTGGTTGGTTTTAAAATGAATAGAGTTAATGGTGAATTAATGCATCCATCTGCATTGTGAAGCAAACAGGAAATACAGTCACTTCTTGCAGACAGATTTGACTAAAATTAGACAAAAAAAAATTTTGCAGGAAATTGAGGATTAGTTTCAGACTCTTTAGCTTTATTTGTGGAAACGGTGTCCTGCAGTGAACGGGTCACCGAGTGGCCAATCAGCTTGCCGGACATATTTTTTCCTGGCCCCAGACCATCAGGTTATCGCTTCTGTCAGACCCTGGTTCAGAACCTGTTGTGTTTGGTCTCAGATCGGTTTGTCACATACTCCATCGTTAACAACAATTCAATTTTATGAAATGCTATCAACAAAGTTACGACGATATCATAATATCAAAACTATTTTTGGCTCAATGGAGGCAGAACTCGTCTGACGTCAAATGACCGATCGGCTGACTATCTCAAAATCTTGCTTACACATTGCTAAGTGGGAAATAAGATTCCTAACAGCCTCCCTGCATTCCAAGAACAGCTGATTGCACTCGATTATTTTTTTGGTCATGTTTCTGCAAGTTCAGGTTCTGCTTTGTTTCCCCCTCAGATTTGTTCTGGGTTTTTCCATTCCCGTGAAAACGCTACCACGATTGCATCACGCAATACAATCCTTTTGCTGAGCAGGGATTATTTGCACAGTGCAGAATCGATAATGGGTGGTTTGTGATTGATGATTCAGGAGTGTGTCGAGGTGTCAGCATTCAGTTGTGAGCCCCGGTTTAAGGAGCACAATGTTTAGTTGCTGATTCGAGGATTGATACCGGTTCAGGGTTCCGGCAAGGGGGTAGGTGGTTTGAGTGATAGTCTGGCCTGCAGAGTCAACATTATCCATCTCTCGCGTCAGCCGTAATGGCTTTGACAGACGGTTTTAGTTATGCACCTACCGAGAGAAGGAGGGGAGAGAGTCGGGCAAGCGACTCTATTTATATTGTCCACCAATGCACCCTGACCTATTTTTCTTCGTAACTGTTTTTTTTTTTTAAAGCTGTTGCTCAATTCAGCCAGACCCTGTTTATAGAAGGAGTGTCAACCTGTTTTTGGATGTTTCACTCCCAGAGAAATGTTCTTTCATCTCACTGTGTACTGTACAAAGATCTTCTTGACTTGAAGACCTGGTGCTTAATCGTTTAACAAGGAAAGCTTCAGAAATATATATACCAATCAGGCATAACATTATGACCACCTGGTGTCCCATGGGGGTCCTGACCATTAGAGAACAGAGTAAAGGGGACTAACAAAGTATGTAGAGAAATAGATGGACTACAGGGTGTAATTATAGAAGTACGAAGTGCAGCTATATGGGAAGTGGAACTGAAAAAATGGACAGTGAGTGTAGAGAAAAGAAAGGAGGTGGTCATAATGTTATGCCTGGTCGGTGTATATACACGTACTATTATTATCCCAGAATTAGCGCGTGCTAACAAATTACACATACAGATCCTGGTCAAAACGTGCATGTAGCAGTGATTCTGACTAGTCTTGTGTTGTTCTTTATCCTTGTCTGTCCACAGAAAGAGATTCAGGCCATGAGCCAGTGCCACCATCCTAACATCGTGTCGTACTACACCTCCTTCGTAGTGAAAGACGAGCTGTGGCTGGTGATGAAGCTTCTCAGCGGTGGTAAGTGGACTCTCTCTTTGCCGTATCTTTCTGTTGCCAGATCTCACTAAAGTCCATGGCGTTTTTACAATGCTCACATGGTGTCACTAGGGACCTAAAGCATACGTCCCACACTGAAAAGCAAAGCCTGCTTAATATTACGATCATCAGAGGGGCTTTTTTAAGAACTAATTGCTGACACCGTATCCCAGATGCGATGCATTGCATTCCCCTCGCTTTCGTCTGCGTGTTGCATCCCTGCCACACTGAAATGTCCTCTGAAATCCAGAATCACTAATAAAACCGGATAAAACATGTCTCAAAATAGTATTTACAGCTTACTGCAGGAGTGACGAGCTACGTAACACGGATTTCTAGAGTAGGATCGACATTTATCAATGACAAATGCTATATGCCGTAACAAATACCGTATTAATTGACATTCTCGTTAAGGTTTTTATAAGGAACTGGCATTGAAGAATGGTCAGGAACTGTTCTTTCATCCATATAGTCTTTAAGTAAGCGCTTTATCCTGGTCAGGGTCGCGGTCGAGCCGTAATATTTGATTCGTCATCAGACTCGGACTCTCCTCACACAGCAGACCTCGCTGTATATTCATTCTAAGCCTCAAGACGTGAAAAAGGTAACCAGTGCGACCGATTTACTGCAGATGGTAAGCAGAGTGATCTTGCGGGGGTGAGTGTAAGTCTGGGTCTGCCAAGCGCTCCCTCGCTGTGCTAATCACAGGGCTCTGAGGCAGTAACTAGCACAGAGGCTCGCCGCACTTTCATCACAGCAACATGACAGGAAAAGGAAGGCGTACTTAGCACGAGCAGATCTCCGAGCAGCGTTTACGGTTGTCATGGTAGACCAGCAATTTGAGGAATTTTTATAGACGCGGAGCGTTCTGATGCACTCCCTGACCCCGAGCCGGTGTTCTCTCTCTCCGTACAGTTCAGACCGCCGAGTGGTTGATACGGTTGATACGGTTCAGTCCTGATTCATCTAGTGTAATCAGCAGACAGGGGGATTATAGGCTGCTGTGACAAGCTGATGGGATGGAGCATGTTTCTCTGATGCACACTTAAAATCAGACGGTCTGGGTGAAGAGAATAAAGGCTCTCAGGTCTTCCTTCCTCTTCCTGAACATTTTGGTTTGGGTTGCAGGTTTTATTTCAGGACTATCACTATGACTAACATGACTGATAATGACACAGAGGCCACGCCTCGTGTCCGATTATGAACAGGTACAGAAGTGACACCTTTACCGAGAGGCGAGAAATAACAGGCACAGAGGACGTCATGTTTATTGGGTTTCCCTGCTACACTGGCCGCACCTTCTGACACCTGCGTATCCCACAGCGTCTTTTTGCCTGAACGTTCAGGCCACGCCTCCTTTTATCTGGTCTAGGAGTTGACAAATGCCACGCCACGCCACACCACTTTTTACCGGTACAGACCAGTATAAAGATCAAGGCCCCACCTATATTTACTGGGGTTGCCAGGTGCGAAGACCAACCTTCATTTTATGGCTAAGGCCGCGCCTCTTTTTATGAGGCCACACCCTCATTTACAAATTTGGCAGGCACAAAGGCCACGCCTCTTTTTAGTTAGACCGATGGGCAGACATCATCCTTTTACAGAGAGTGACTTACATTTATTTCATTTATACGTCTGAGCATTTGAAGGTTAATTCTAAGGGCCTTGCTCAGGGGCCCAACAGTGGCAGCTTGATGATGTTGGGATTTGAACTCCACTTCCTTCTTTTACAGACAATGCCAGACACACAGAACACACTGCCTACTTTTACTGAGACTGATGAGCGTAAAGGAGGATGAATAAGAGAGAGAGAGAAAAAAAATGGTGAAAAATAATAGTAAAAATTTTGCAGTGGGACGTTTTTGTCAGCAGACAGCCGGTTCGTGGTAATAAACACTTGCAGTCAAAGGATCCCACTACTGCACGTGGCGTTTTCGCCGTGCTCACAGCCTTTTACATGAAAACAGATGCTCGCTATGCGTTCCTCACCCCCTCCTTCATGGATCCACTGATCCTCCTCACGTCATTGGCTTGGCACGACTCGTTGCTCTTTGGCCTAGTAGGCGTGCGTTAACGTGCCTCCCGTGCCAAACCGTAGCTTACAGGAAACTAGAAATGTCAGTTCCAGCAACTTTCAGACAAAGAGCTTTTTGCCTGCAGTGGAAGCTGTGCAAACTGCGGCACAGACAGCGGGGCCTGCGTTGCTCTTCAGCATGCAGGGAGATGTCTGGGGAGTACTCCTGTTACAGCTATTTCCAAGAAACCCTGGAAAGAGTACAGGGATGTGAATCAAGCATGTGCTTCAAGTTGCCAGTTCAGATTCTGTGAAATGAGTACTTAATTTTAGCTACATCCTGCCTGCCAGCTCAGTGGGGGGAAATATACAGTATGTGCTGCTCGACGTTATTATTATTATTATTATTATTATTATTATTATTATTCATCCCTTTATGTACTGTTGGATAATATTTATCATGATGGGATTCTTTTGGATTGAAGTTTAGTCCATTTTAATTTGTTCTACAAGTGTTGAATCTTCACATTTCCCCTAGTTTCTGTCTTTTTGGCCAAACTACTCGTCTTAACACTCTCAGAACTCACTGTGCTCTGAAATATAGTTTCTCGACAGGAGATTGAGAGGATCTTAAAGCAGAGTACCAATAAAAACGTTCCCCTTTGTTATCCTGAGCAAATTAAATCGTCTTTCCGGCTGCAGCTGTTTCAGAGCCTTGACAAGATCTCACGCCTCTAAGGAGAGGTTGAAGTTTCAGATCGAAGATTGTTATAAACATGCTATTACATGCCAGGGATGATGTAAGAAGTTTTACACCAAACCACTGACCAGAAGTTAGGAAAAGTGAGGAAAAACACTTGCTCTTAGATATAAATTTTGTAAATTGAATTTTGTAAATTGAATCGAATTTTGTAAATATAAATAAAGCAGTAGAATGTGATGGTCGCAACACAATTGATAAAAGTTGGGACCGAGGCAAAATGAGACTGGAAAGGTTACACAAGTAACACTGTTCCACGATTATCAATTTAACTGGTAACAGGTGAAGTCATCAAGACTGAGCATAAAAGGAGCATCCAGCAAGCAAGGATGGTCGTGGTTCACAACTTTATGCCAAACATCATGAGAGAATCATCAGTCATTTCAAATACAATGTTTCTCACTACAGGACTTCAAAGAATTCAGGTCTTTTACTATCTACAGTTCATAGTATCATGAAAAGATTCAGGGAGTCAGGGGAAATCTCAGGGGAAATCTCGAGCCCTGAGGCGGTGTTGTTCGAGAAACCATCATGCCACCGTGATGGACATGGCCACAAGGGTTCAGGAGTATTTTGGAAAATCGGTGTCACTTAATACAGTCCGTCACTGCGTCAAAGAAATGCAACCTGGAACTGTAGGGTTACCTCGCCTCGAGTCGCAGTTCAGTCGCGAACACGGTGACTTGAGGCTTGTCCCCAGAAGACTTGTGAGCAATACTTTTTTTTTTTTTGATTTATAAAAACGACGTGAGAATCTGTGTTAGAAACTAGCCAAGCTAGGTGTCAGATTTGAAGATGGACATGCTCAGACCTGCATCATCTGCTCTGAAAGCGACTCTACTGGCGCCTTTCGATTTGATCAATCAGACGAAAAGAACTGATCAAGAGGCTCCGCGGAAACCTGGTCAAACCAAGATGAAGTATTATTCAGGTCTTCAGTGAAGCTGTGATATGACATTGCACATATCCATCTGGAGTTAGAGGATTTCTTCCTGCTCCGAAGAGGACCCTCAAGCCATGTGGCAGGGGTTCCACATTATCAAGAAAGGGCAATGCAAATTTACGCCAGGATTCACGCCTCTGTACTACAGTGTGGTCACGTGGTTAAAAACAATCCATCGTGTACAGATTGAGAAACAAAATGCACTGAGAATTGCATTCTGTTTGCACCGTGGCATTTTTACTCTTCAGCTTGTTCCAGATGGAAAAAAGAACCAGCAAGGGTGGAGAGGATTTCCCTGAAATTTCACACAGACATACATGCGTTTTTTAGGCATTTGGTTCCTTTGTTCATCACAGTATTCTTTATACCGTGCAGAAGTCAGTACTTTAGCTCCTTTGTCGTCACCCCCATTTCCCAAATGTCACCGTCTGCCCAAACCCATCATCCCCTTCCATGTTTTGGCTTGCCTTCAAGGTCCACTTAAGTAATAAAGATGCTCTTGTACCATCTAATGTTTTTGGCTTCTATCCCATTAAATGTCATGGGAAAATGTCATGGAGTCAACAGTGTCGTTTACCTTGGAGCATTTGTCTTATTCGCTGCTCTATGACTTTGAATAAGACTGTTTGTCTCTGAAGAAGTTGTTGATTCTGTTCTTCTGCCTTGTCTAAATAAGAGATGGTGTCCTGCAGTGTTGCGTGGACAGAAACCAGGTAAAGGGTGTGTTGGAGTACTTTGTTGTTTTAGATTGCACGTCCTGGAATTTGTTTGATTCCTGCGCACATACTTGACGCTAAACTGTACACTTGAAGGCCAAGTCAGAGTGAAGGGGAGTTTGCTAAAATGTTTGCTTAAGTACTGTGACGGCTCAGCGGTTAAGGCTCTGGGGTAGTGATCAGAAGTTCACGAGTCGAAGTCCTGGCATGTTCAAGCCGCCACGGTCGGGCCCTCGAGGAAGGACTGCAATTATTCTGACTGACTCTGCTCTGAGCCCAGATTCGTAATAAGATATGAGATACTGAGATATCCAAGCAAATGATTTTATGCAATTTTATATGGCACAGTAAAACAGGATGATGACGACACGGCCCCACCTCACGCGTGGCTGTTTGCATTTTCAGCCAAGAGGAATTCGTGCCAAACTGAAAAGCAATCACCACAGTGCCAAAATGTGAAAAGGAGCGCACACAGTGTATTGTTTTACCCATAGTGACATGCAGAATACGTGCCAAAATGAAAAACAAAACCCCTATTACATTGTTTTTCACATCGCTTGAGCTCTTTTCTGAAAAAACAATACACCAGGATGTACATTTTTCAAAACGACACCATGGAAAAAACGATACATTGTGAGCGTTACGTTTCACGTTTTTGGCACTGTCCTGATTGCTTTTCAGTTTGGCACGAATTCCTCAAAATATGCTAGAAGAAACAGCTCACTGCGCTGCTTCTGTGGCATTCGTATATTTGAGTGGCAGAGTTACACCGCCATCTACTGGCCCGGCATACATACTACAGCGTTTTTACTTGCTCTTACAATTCTTTCTAGACCAGGATGAGTTCTCAAAACTCTGTCATGTCGATGAGAAGCAAAGGAAAAGCGTTTACACAACATTGTGTTGTCGTGTGGACGGGAGATTAAACAGATACGCGTTATAAATCGTTTTCTCCCAGTTAATCCATGTCGGATGTTAATTGTTAATCCATCCAGCGCGTTATTTCAAACTTGCATCACAACTTGCATCACAGGGCGGTTTCAAGACACTTGGAGGAAACCTAGTGACTCTCTAGTGTCACTGATTGATCGGGGACAGAGAATATTATTCTCATGCTCTAATCCTGCCGCTAATGCAATGCATACCGAACTTTGTGGTTTGGACAGAAGGGTGCTGCTTATATCGTGAACCCGTGCGGCGTCTAAGCTTTTATTCTTGATACCCGAGACGGGAAAAACTTCAGCACCCACAAAGAAAGAATTGAATGGTACCAGATGTGCAGTTGCTAAGAAGCAAAGATGCTTATTGATGCTTTTTCACCTTCCAAGAATGTTATGTGTTTTGACGTCATATGGTTTTTGTGTCCTGTGCCCATCAGGATCCGTCCTGGACGTGATCAAACACATCATCTCACGAGGGGAGCACAAAACCGGAGTGCTGGACGAGCCCAGTATAGCCACCATATTGAAAGAGGTTTTACAAGGACTCGAGTACTTGCACAAAAACGGGCAGATTCACAGGTAAGGCAGCGCGCACACATACATACACACACACACATATACACACACACTATCAAACTTTAAAAAGAAGGTTGACTTGTTTAGAAGGTTGACCCTACATGTGTTTGACTCGTTTGTGCTGTAACCAGAGTGCACGCTTGAGAAACCCATCGCCTGCTGCACTAAACACAGTGGCCACGGTGCTGTCAGGTTTACAGCAGGACGCTTTTTTCATCCTAATAGACGTCACTGGACATCCTGTACTTTAAACCGTTTGTTCCAGGAGGTGTTGCGTCCTACATCTGCCGTTGTTCTGCCATTATAAATTAATAGTGTTTTAACTGATTTATTTAATAGCGTTAGCGAAGTCATCACCACCGTGAATCATATTTCACGTACCAAACACTTGTTGTCAAAGCACGTTTGTGGCGTCTTTAATTAGAGTACACTCAGTAGAAATATGAGGGGGTTGATGATATGATGCATGTGGAGTCTGCACCTGGAAATGAAGCGCACTCAGCTACATTTAGTATTTATTTATTTATTCTTTGTTGTTCCACTGCCACTAAAGCGGTTAGTCTGAATAATAAACATTTCCGTATTAACTTTATAGTGTAAACGCATTAGGATACTCAGCCGCGATGTCTGTCGTCGGTCACGCTCGTTGTCCCCGCTACAGCACCACCTGCTGCTTCGCCCTCCTTTCGGTTCTCCCCGTATTAATATTAATCGCCTTCTTTTCCTCCCTTGTTTTCCGAGGCAAGTTAAAATATTCCCTGTGAATAATTCATGGCTCTTTTAGCTCGGTGCAGTATGCAGTAGTCACACCTTGCTAGTGTGTGGCTCAGAATTTCGGTCAGGAAGAAGCGCCTCTAAGCTCCGTCACAGAAGGACGGCTGTCGTTCCTGAAAAGAGCAGAGAGCAAAAAGGCGTGCAATTATTAATGCCTGACTTAAAAGTAGCTGTGAACGAGCAACGTGATCGGATCATGTCCTTCGATGCGAAGAAGACCAGAGCTAGATGAATGAACGTTTGTATACACTGAAGTACCAGAAAAACTGGTACTGGAGCCTATGCAAAATACGTAGCAACGCCATCCATGCACGTCATTGGTTGCGTCCGCCAGTGCGTAAATAAAGTATAAAGCGATCGACATCTGTGGAAGCTTCTAGCGCTGTTTCCACCATTAAAATGGCAAGTTATCACGATTTCTCAACATCGTTTAATAGCTGGAGCTCGTGAGATACCGACTTAGGGCAGAAGCGTGGCTGTAAAAAGTCTCTGTGTGAACGTGAGCAGCGTCGGCTGGCGAGAATCGTTTCACGTGATAGACGTGTAACAGTGTCTCAAGTAACATCAGCATTCAACACTGGGGCCTCAACAAATATCAGCGTGAGCCCTGTGCAACGTTCCCTCCAAGATCCTGTGGGGGACCTACCGAGTATTAACTGGTATACCAGTTTTTCTGGTACTTCAGTGTACCATAAGCAGGGACGGCTGGTATAAACGTACAACGTTAACGTGTTTCTTAATACATGTCTGTGAAGGACGGGAGTCCGGTCCTGGGTGTATTTTTACTTTGCACTCATTCAGATTCTCAATGATCCCGACCAGGATAAATCAGCCTAATGTGCAGTAAAAGTACAAATTACTTTTTAGATTTTGTGCTTTTCGGTTGAATGAAAAGGTTCCAACGTTTCTGTTACTCTGGCATTTGGAGGACATACGCCATGAACATTGATCAGTCTGAGCATTGATCGAACACTGATCAATCTGCCATTGATCAGACTGATATAATGCTTTGCTGAGCACTAATAGTTTTGTGTTCAAGCTATCGATGTTGATTAGAAGTCAAGCCCGGATCTTAAATCTATAGTCTGGTCATTATGGACTGCTTGTCTCTATCAATGGGGTCGACGCGGCTCACATCTGGATTGATTCACCTTTAACGCAATGCAGTACGATTCGACGTGATTTGATTAAACACGATGCGATACGACGTGATACAATAGAATATGATGGTGTGCACAAGACTTGGCCACGAGACTTGACAAGAACTGGCCACTGACAGCAGTGGAGATGAGAGAGTGCGCTTCAGAGAGGAGAAATCAGTATACTAATAATTAGTTATACATGAAGAAATGGGATAATTATGGGATATATATATATATACACTGATCAGGCATAACCTTATGACCACCTCGTTTTCTCTACACTCATTGTCCATTTTCTCAGTTCTGCACTTTGTACTTCTACAGTTACACACTGTAGTCCATCTGTTTCTCGACATACTCTGTTAGTCCCCTTTACTCTGTTCTCTAATGGTCAGGACCCCCACAGGACCAGCACAGATCAGGTACTATTTGGGTGGTGCATCATCCCGGTGCACTTTTTTACTTACGACAATCGCATCATGAACTTTTATGCCACTGCACCGATGCGAATCTGTGAATCTTTACGTCCTTAGTGATTTCGGTGTCATGTGATACATTGTTCTACTGAAGTCACATGTTCAAAGCAATGGAGCGTGTGGAAAACTGAAACGAGGAAGGAGATCTCGGATAATGCTCTTTAGAAGAACGAGGACAGCTGCCTCGAGGTAAAAGTGCAAACAGAACTATCGAATTTGTCCTGTATTCGCCCTCTAAGCCAGATCATATGAACGACAAAGAGGAGCGGTGACCGAAAGTAGCCGTGGGAGTCGGACGGGATCACATGGTGCCCACTGTTGATCCAGGAGAATGCAATTAGTGGCACTGACCCAAAGCAGGCCGGAGGTTTTTGTTTCATTTTTTTTAAGCTACAAAAGTGCAAAACCAGAGCACATTTTGTTTTTTTGCTACGTTTGCCGCAGA
Source organism: Scorpiodoras heckelii (assembly GCA_028566435.1). Taxonomy (NCBI): domain Eukaryota; kingdom Metazoa; phylum Chordata; class Actinopteri; order Siluriformes; family Doradidae; genus Scorpiodoras; species Scorpiodoras heckelii. The sequence goes on along the minus strand of JAOVVH010000033.1, from coordinate 3,988,432 downwards.
AGCAGGGGCGCCCTTTTCCCCCCTTCTAGCAGCTACCTGATAAGCTTCTCACCTTGGGCTTAACAGTTTCACAGGGGACTCTAATTACTTGCATGTGGTTCACAATATCGCATTCGTTTACGCTGCTTCCACTCAAACGGATCGCGTTAAACAGCTCATGCAGGTCACTCGGGAACGGCAAAAGCACATCATGCCTTTCAGAGAAGGCCGAGAACACGTTGGCGTCTCTCCCGTCGGGTCCCGTCGTAGCACTGATTGGGTTGTGCTGTCTCGGTTTTTACGCTTCTGTAGTAAGACGCTGTCAAGGGAAGTTCTTTCTATTCCCCCAGAAGACAGATTTATTGCTTAGTATAAATCATGAAGACAATTTCATAACATTTCTTACACCTGCATGGTGGTGAGTCTATAAATAGATGATCGTTCTTCTTCGTCCTGTAAAGATGAGAGAACTCTTTCAGCGTAGCGTAGCTTTAACTACGTTTCATGGTTTTGGCTCTTTCAGAGTTTAATCTTGGTCCATTATAAACTTCTTTAGAGGAAGAGAAATTGCCACCTTCTTTACAAATTTAAAAAACGACCCGGGTCATAAAAAAAAAAAAATCAAGTTGGAACGCTGTTTTATTTGTGTATCTGTATTTATAAATGGTTCACTTGAGCGTTTACACAGGAAGTGTAGAAAAACGGTTCTATCTTACTGACTGTCTGAAATTTTGTGTAAAAAGAATGAGTAATGTGAACCTTGATTGATTGATTGGCTAATAATTGTGTAATTAGTGATGAGTCACTGCGCTTTCATGTATAGACTCTACTGAAAGAGTGCGTGTATATATCAGGCATAACATTATGACCACCTCCTTTTCTCTACACTCATTATCCATTTTCTCAGTTCCACTTCCCATCTAGCTGCACTTTATACTTCTACAATTACACACTGTAGTCCATCTGTTTCTCTACATACTTTGTTAGTCCCCTTTACTCTGTTCTCTAATG
>JAOVVH010000033.1:3826640-3836640 GCA_028566435.1 Scorpiodoras heckelii | reverse complement strand
CAGCCAATCCCAGCGTCATCAGGCAAAGGCGGGGTACACCATGGACAGATCACCAGTCCATCGCATGACCGACACACACTCATGCACACATTCACACCTACGGGCAATTTAGATTGACCGATCAACCTAACATGCATGTCTTTGGACTGAGGGAGGAGACCGGAGTACCCGGAGGAAACCCACACAAGCACGGGGAGAGCATGCAAACTCCACACAGAACGGCCCGGACAGACCGGGAATCGAACCCGGATCATCTTGCTGTGAGGCGACAGTGCTGTAGTCATCAGTTTGTCCTTTTATTCTACTGCATTTTTATATCCGGACAGATAACAATAATCCAAAGGAAACTGCAAATCTGTTAAGCGTAATACACGTTTGTAAGCAATACTCAATTCTGATTGGTTCAAAGGCGTCGATTCATTTTCCACACCAGCAGGTCTGACGATAGTTCCATCATAAACGCAAAAAAAATCACAGGCTTATACCTATTAGTGCTCTCGTTCTAACAGGCCGTTGTTTCTATCGTAACACGTCAATCACAGGGACTCGTACGGTACAATCTCGCCATAACCTGTTCACATGCTGAGCAGATGTTTATTTTCTCCAGGTTTGTAACAGTCAGAGTTGAACTGAAGGTTTTCCGCCACAGGAAAGTCTTCAGGTCAGAGCTTTGAGATTTGTGGTTTGTCACTAACATGGCAAGCTTGGTAACAGTAAGAAGTCAAATGTCTTGCGGATGTTCTTATAAATGGATTTTTTTTTAAAAAGTACAACATGGTTCTTTAACAAATAGAAAAATTGTAATTGTTGGTATAAGATGATTAAAACCCTACTGGACATGCTATTATAGGAAGAAAATCAACTTTGGCGTAGCAGCTTTGTGTTGGGCCACATCACGCTCCCCTCCTAGCATTGCTTATTTGCAAATAACAGCATGCGTCTAAACACGTTATGTTTTATTCCTTAATAAGTTCAGGATTCTTTACAATTTCATGATTGTTTCTGCAGGTCTGTTGCTAATGTGTTATTCCAAATCCTGTTTTCTAAGTACAGATTTCTCACTAGATCATCTGATAGGAGGTGGATTGGTGGGAGCTCTGATGAGACTGAAGGAACTGGATTATTTACCAGTCTCCATCGTGAGAAAAAAATTGTTGCTGTTGTTGGATTATCGGCTGCTTTTTTTGTATTATACTTTTGGCCTGTAGAGTACATACCGTATGCATGCATATGTGTGTGTGTCTGTGTGTGTGTGTGAGAGAGAGAGAGAGAGAGAGAGAGAGAGAGAGAGAGAGACAGAGAGAGTGCTCTGTAATTTACCAATTTCCTAGCTGTGCAAGTGTTAGAATAAAATCAGATAATTATCAATGATCAATTTCCCTCCTGGGAGCATCTCTCATTTTGAGCTTGTGTCCTGCACTGAAGTGTGTCTTTACTCATGCCAGTGTGAATGACCAGGCTTGGGGGTCCATGTGTGGTAAGCACCTCTTTTGCGGGCTCTTTGGACGCCTCCCCAGCAGGCCTTTTGTTAACTCTAAATGACTGTGGATCCATTTAGTTAACCCAGTGCTGCCCGGGGGCAGATTTCATTATCTGCCCTCTCTCAGGGGCTCTAATTGGGAAACACTGTTGTTGCTCGGCACCTGCAGTTGGCCTGCATCTTTGTAGCCTTGGAAACAGCAGCATGCTGAGGTTCCTTTTTCCTAACCCCTCACACACACACACACACACACACACACACACACACACACATAGTGTCCATACACTTTGGTTCAGCACTAAAGATGTTTTAAGGCAATAAAGCAGCATGTTACTACCTGGCAGTCTGAACTTAGCCCAGTTCCTCAGAATGCTTTTTCATTCCATTTCAAAAGCATGATCTTTTTTTTTTTCGAGCTACTCTAAAGGTCTGAGCATGCGTATGGCTGTTAGTTTGTTCCTTTTTATCTGCGATATCTTAGACTGTGTGGTTTGAAGTAAGATTTCTCTGGGGAGCGTTTCTTTCAAAACAGCTGTAAATGACACACAAGCGTTTGTGTTTGCAGGTCTCAAATGTAACCGGAGTTACCGCTACTGCCACGAAAGTTGCCAAGAACTGTATCGGTCAATGTTCTGAAATAGGCCCAAAGTCTCAGAACTAAACCTTGAATTTTGTTTGATATTAAAACCCAAAAATTAAAGTAGTGCACAAATAACAAATTTGTATTTCTAATATTTTGACTATGAAAAAAGGAACATGACAGGCCCCTTACTATTATTAAAATCGATGGGCATGGCTTGTAATATGAGTGTCTATTTAAGGTGATAAGCAGACATTGCACACACAAAAAAATGTCAGCAGAGAAACCAGGAAGTGGCTTTGGTTTGACTGGAAACGGCATTCAGTTTCCCTTTCTCAGAGACTATGACGAGTATCAGCAATCTAGCGCTGCTTCGCTGGAAATTTCTGCTTTAAAATCAGGATATTTAGCTGGAAAACTCCCTGCGCAGAGCAACGAGGCTTAATTCATGCGAAAGTGAGCTACTCGTAAGCAGCTGAATGATTGCAGCATGAGTAACGTCAGTGTAACATTCCTGTACACTTCACACCTCGTGTTGATTAAGATCTTGCAAGTGACTGAGGGCAGGTACACTGTATACGACATACTGTAATATCACATATGGAATATAACTGTGCACAAATACAGCTGATATTTTTACTACGCAAATCCAGGGTGGGCAAATGACTCAGGAGCACGCAAATAACTCAGAAACAGACTTTGCGAAACCATCAGCCAAGTGTTGATGAACCCAAGCAGAACAGTACAGTGCAAACATGGAGATGTTCTTTGCTGAAACAGAGAAGAAAAATCCCCGGGGGTGGAGCTGGACCTGATCCAGGTTCTGCTATAAGCTCAAGTCTTCACCCTAACACCTAGCCCCCTAACGCTTATATACACAATGCTGTACAACGTCAAGCAACACATTAATTTATCCAGCATGAAAAACCACTCCAGGTTTGACTCCACTCTGATAGGAGGAGCTGGGAGTGGAATTTGTCTATTAGGCCTATTTAATACTCGTGCATTTGATTAGTTCACTATATGAGGGTGAAATTATTGTATGCTAGCTCCTTTTTTCCTGGGCAGCACATTTGACTTTAACCCTGTGACTTAGCTAATGAATGTATGTAGTAATATTCTACTTCCTTGTACGAGTACAAGTCTGAAAGTTTAAAACACCGTGGACTTTAACCACTCGTGTGCCCTGTACAGCACAGGATCATGGTGCTGTCCCGTTTAGCCATGTCACGTTGGCTTTGTTGTTCTCGAGAGCTCACGTATACAAGCGGTTCGTTTTGCAGGTGCGCGTGCAGATATCAGATGTGTTAAACGGCCTCTCTGAGCGACAAAAGCGAGGAGGAGACTCTGGGAATACGTGTGCAGCATGTAAACAATGCAGAGAGGAAGTGGTGCAGTCGCTCACAAATGAACTGACGTACACTCGGCAGACTGTTGACTTCTCCTGCCATGCTGAGCTCTCTGGGAACATAGAAAAAAAGAAAAAAGAAAGTGCAGCTTCGTCATTAACAGCTTTAGGAGACAATCTACAAACGTAGGATTTTTAACAAACCAATTTAGAAAGCTAAAGAGGAGGAAAAGCAGCATGTAGAGTTTGAAGGAATGGCTGTAATCTGATCAGTGAAAAGGTTGAGCTGAGAGAGAGAGAGAGAGAGAGAGAGAGAGAGAGAGAGAGAGAGAGAGAGATCTGCTGTGAGCTAATAGGCAAGAGAAAGGTTAAGAGTTTGTACAGTAATTAGTATAGCGGTCACACCCTGATGAAAGATCAGTAAGACCATGAAGATGTCAAATTCTGGGAGGATTGGCATGGTGTAGGGTAAAAAAGTGTTGGGTGTACAGTCACCCTCTGTCCCTGTGCAGATGTAAATCCACGACCTTCTCTTTACTTTCCCCCAGATGTGCACGTCTACTTTGCGTAGCTCTCTTACTCAGTACACTCAAGTGCTTTTTTTTTTTTTGAGTTTTCAGATCTGAATAAACACATCTGTGATTTCTTTTCCCAAGAAGTATCCATTTGATTTCTTTTCAACATATGAAGTCAGACCTTAAACTCTCTCGCCGAGCGGTTCGGGAACATAACAGACTTAATCCCTGACAATCTGTAAATCAACGTAGAACAAAATTCCTCTGAGATAGACTCATGAATGCGTTAGTCAGACAGGCTCACCATGTTGCCAAGTAAACAAAGCAACTCAAGACTTTTTTTTTTTCTTTTTTTTTTTTTTTTTCCCCTTCACCCTGCTGCTGAAGACATGTGCAGAGACTCTGTGAAGGGGAAAACACACATACACTCTGAGGTCAGTCTAAGAATAATGAGCATTTGTTGGAGCTGAAAGGGACTATTGGAAACAGTGAGCGTCTGGTCACGGCACAAGCGTAACCAAGAAAATAGAGACACGAGAAGTGGTCATGCTGAATACTGTAGGCCTGGCGTAACTGTAACACAGTCAGAATGGCCAACATCGTTTTAGAGCTACGCGTGTCTATTTAGGCTAATGAATTGGGAAAAAAAAATATGGTGAATTATAAAAACTGGTTCAATTTCGTTTAATAGTGCCCAAGGCAGAAAGGTTTAAAGGAAGGAAAAACAAACAGTGCTTTGTCTCTAAACCCCCCATGATAGAGTTCCGGAGGGGGGAAAAAAAGGCCTCACATTTCTTTTGCTCTTCTTCAAAGGGAAAAAAAAAGGAGAACCTCTCCTTTAATGGGCATCTGATGATGTCATATCATTGGCTGAATTCTTCTGTCTCTGAGTAGAGCAGAGTGGCTGCACTGTAATTGGTTGGCGATGGGCTGGAGGGGGAGGAGGGCGTCGCTGTTCTCCGAGCTGCCTGTGCGTTAACCCTGAGTGAGCCCTTCTTTCTATTTCTCCTTAACTAAAACTAAATGCATGACACATCGAAGTCAAACCTGGAGGAGGATTTCCATCTCTGTACTGTTTAGTTATACATGAATTTTATTCCACTGGACTGGACCCTGTTCAACAGAGACCATTTTCGACAAAGAAGTGCTACAGAAGCGTCACTTAACCCTACTGTCACCCGGCATTTGAATACTTTTATTAATTGATACTACGGAGACGTGAAGCTGTGCGTGTCATATGTCAGTAACTGACCCTCCCGTTCAGTAGCTGTCCAGAGTTGCACTCTCAGCACTGGTAGTCGCAGTTACAGGTGACCAGCTGTCTGGCTTTGTTTTCCCTCTCAGGGACAGCTGGTGCCATCAATCTGTTGCCAGAACTTCACTGTGACCACCTCACATGTGTTCACCTCACCCTCCTCCCTACTGCCAGCACAGCGAATCAAAACTCGATTCGCGGACACATCGCCGCTCCGTACGCTGTTCGCTTCGTGGAAACTTGGAATCTTTTGTTTTCCTTTTATTGCCCCGGACCCTGTCATTCCCGTACCCTGTCATTACGACCTAACAATACGCCAGTGTTCCTGAACACTAAGTCCATGTATAACACTTCAGATAGGAGTTGAAAGCTATGATTCACGAGTCGTATACCGAGGCACTCATTACAGGCTATGAAGCCGGCTGGCGTGAATAAATTCGTACACTGGTGAGGTGCTGTACACAGCACGTGCAGCGGTGCCCCCCCCCCCCCCTGCAGATGGTAAGCATTCAGGGCCATTATTGTGCTCGTTGTGGGGCGTCGTCCACGGCAAAGACTCTGGCACACTTTTAAAGACAGAGTGCCTAATATATGCAGGACTGATTCAGTGGCTGTAAGCGAGGGTCCCCCTCCCCCTCGACTGAAACTTCTTTATTGAAAGAGAAGGCAAATATTTGTAAGTCTCAGTGCTCTCAAGAACTTTTCTGCCTTTTTTACCCCCCCACTGCTTTCTGCTTATTCCTTCCTCAAACCTAGCTTTCAAAAGCAAAGGACGTTTAAAAGCAAAGAACGTGACACTTTTTGCTACACATTGTTAATGTGTATTATAGTGAATTGATAACAAATAGGCTAATGATCAGTATTTTTCTTTTTGCACAGAACAGCTTGGAAATTCTGCACCTTGTCCAGGTGTGTCCAGCTGTGCACACCCACAGCACTAGATTAGGCCTACACAGTTTAGTCTGTCCATGATTCGGTTCATTAGCTGATATTCTGGCCCTATCCTATATCTCTGTGTTGAATCAGGTGTGCTTGCAGCTTCGCGTGTTAAGGAACGTCTATTTGAGCTTTGGACACGTGCATAAATGATGTACGCTAAGACGATGTTTGCTCACTATTAATATGCAAATCACTAAAGATCTTGCAAATGTCCAGGTGAGCACATTTCCTCACACGTCTCACAGCAGAGCCTGTCGCTGTCCACGTGGGTGCCGTGCTGCCACCGGTGTCCTTCAGGAACAATCATGAGTGTTAGGAGTCGTTTTGCTACGGGAGCAAAACTTCTTGAACTGGGGCCGTTTGTATGAAGCAGCACCGAGTGAAATTCAGCATATCGCCTCCGAGCACAGCACCGGCGAGCATGAAAAGTTCATTTTAATTCATTCATTCATGTAAATTAGGCAAACCTGTTCTACTGGAATGAACTTGAAGACCGAAGAAACACTTGGATTTTCTGTTCACTGGAAAAGGAAGCACAGTCTATAGCCTGGGTGCAGGGTGTGACTATTTGAAGCCAGGTCTTTCTTTATATATCAGTAAATGTTATCATTATTATAGTTGTATTCTTCACATGCACGTACTTAATTTAATGTATTACATTAGTAACTAGAACCCAGAGAACCTAATAGCACGTATACACAGTACATATACCACAGCACTGTTACAAGAAGTGTTGTTCCTTTAACGAGGAAAACGGTGAAGCTTTTCTCCCATGGGGAGACGTATTTAAAATTTAGGTAAGAAGTCTCCAATTTCAGTGTTTTTGTAACAGGAAGTTTCTGGTTTCTTGGTATGGTGACATTCCTCGACATTACACGTTACTCTAAACAGTTAAAAAGTACGAGGTTTTAGCTGTGGTATAAGAGAAATAAATTAGTAAGTAATCTGCTTCCTGTGTTTCATTCCTGTATAAACCCCCTGACGCAGAGGATACTGCATACTGCATGTACTGGAGAGACTGTGTGTGTGTTTGTGTGTGTGAGAGACATCTAGAACTATGTGACACACTGCTACGCCTGGTCATGCAGACAAGCATCAATAATGCCTAAAAGCACAGAGGAGACTGTGAGTTAATCACAGACAGACGGACTGTCTGCCTGCTCAGACGCTAGGGCTGTCTACACAGCCAGACATCTCTTTACAGTCCCTCCACAGAAACAAATAACGAACAAGGTACGAAAACAACGTTGAGGATAAACATCGACACCGTGGCCGTATCGGCGAGAGCTGCTCGGGTTTAACTGATAACATCCAGAGCATCCAGACGGTGACTCGGCGCTGGAATGAGCACTCGAGTGCGAGCAGATTGTTTACTGTGCGTAATGTTCTCACTAGGACGCGAGGCCCTAACTCCTCTCAATTAGCAATGCACGATTAGCATGCTGTGTACACACTGCTAGTTTGTCCAGAGCCCCACCCCAAGCTCCAGCTGAACTCTACACCTGTGTTGACATTGGCAGGAAGCACAGTTTAATTCAGATCTGCAGAACACAAAAGCTCGGAGCCTCTTCTTCCTCCAGAGCTGTTTTATTGCACTGCTGGAATTCTGGGTCATACAGATGTGGCTTGTAAATAATGATGTTTCACAGTGGTGAACTCACTCAGATTTTGGCCCAGCTCTTTATGGGTGTGTGTTCAACACTTTCCTGTGTATTACCAGTGCACCGGCAGTGCAGCAGAGGCGGTTTCTCAGTAGGAGGAAACATGAGGCGTCACTTCTGCTCAGTAAGGAAGAATTCTCCCTCGAGCCCAGAAGGGATTTTAGTGCTGCTAAATGCGTCAGATGTGGCACTTGTGCTTTGTCCCAGTCCGCACCCATACAGTTCTGGTTTTAATTGAACTTTTCTGAGGACACTGTACTGACAGGACAAAACAGCACATAATATTAGCCTTGATGATTAGGTGCCTAAATGCATTTACTTACAGGAAAAAAATCTGCCCTGACCGACTTATTTATTCACCTTCATAATTAACGGGTCACCTTCAGCGGCGTATAGAGTTATTATGTAATGAACTTCTGACTTTTTTTGTGTGTTTAAGCTACTTTTCATTAACGTGTTGGTTTGTTTTTGTTTCTTATGATCGTTTCCTACATTACTCACAATGCCACTGGACTCATAGTGATGGGATTTATAGCGGGAAGTCGGAAATCGGATTTGTGTTACTTTCGTCCTCTATGAGATCAACCTGCAAAGTGGGAAAAAACACTGAAGCCTTCATGTTAATCCTTTGTTAGCAACAAGCTAGTCAGCCAACTTTGGTTCGCGATTAGTGTTTACCAGCTCAAATCGGCAAACCCAATATTCCTAGTCAGATCTAAGAAATTCTGAGTTACGGGTTTTTAATTCGTTACTTAAAGGGAGTGATGCAGCAGTGCTTTACTCCTTTAGTTTGTCCAGCTTTCTCACTGTCCTCTGCAAAAACAGATCAGCTTCAACTTTCATGCTAACACCACCACTACTACCACTAACTAGCCGAGTTGAGTCTCTGGCTACGTGCACGCTGATACGTCTTTATTTTAAAACGAAAACAATCTCCATCCAGACGAGTCTTGGTGCCGTAACAGAAATAATCTTCGCCCGTACTGACGCAAGTGAAAAAGCCAATCACATGACCATTCACGTACACTGGGTACGCGCACGCCAGTGTAAACAGAAAGCAGGCCGTCTACTCTGCAGTTCTTTGCTTAGTTGATTAGAAAATACTATAAATAGGGAAAAGTGATAGCTTGTAATTCATTATCCATGTTTCAGTCACACCTGGGGGTCAAGGCTGGTGCTGTTCGTTTATTTTTCGTGGAAAAGGGTCACGTGGTAGCAGTGCAGCGAATCAGGGAAGGGTACGTCGTGCCTGACGAGACCCAATCAAGAAGCGAACATGGGTGTCCGTGTCATCGTTTCCAAAACTTTGTTTAATTTCAAAATGTCTCCATTTCAGGGGCGGCGCGGTGGGTAGCGCCGTCGCTTCACAGCAAGAAGGTCCCGGGTTCGATCCCCGGGTGGAGTGGAGCGGAGCGGTCTGGGTCCTTTCTGTGTGGAGTCTGCATGTCCTCCCCGTGTCTGCGTGGGTTTCCTCCGGGTACTCCGGTTTCCTCGGACAGTCCAAAGACATGCATGTTAGGCGAACTGGTGTCTCTAAAGTGCCCCTAGTGTGTGACGGTGTGCCCTACGATGGATTGGCGGTCCTGTCTAGGCTTGATCCTGCCTTGCGCCCTGTGCCACCGGCTCTCCCGTGACCCCGGGGACAGGAATAAGGCAGAAGCGAGAAATGCGTTTCAAAACGAAAACGTGTTACCGAGAACGTAGCGTCTGTTACAACTCAGCGCCGCTTCGGGTTACATTCTATACCATCTCCACTGGCGGATTTCTCATCTGCATAACATAACATAACATAACATAACATAACATCGAAAAGCAGCTTTGAAGCAAAACATCCATCCATCCATCCATTATCTTCCGCTTTATCGCACTAGTCAGGGTCACAGGGGTGGGCGTGGGCTGGATCCAATCCCGGCGTCATCAGGCGAAGACGGGGTAAACCACGGACAGGTCGCCAATCCATCGCCTGGCCAACACACACACTCACTCACTCACACATTCACACATACGGGCAATTTAGAGTGACCGATCGACCTAACATGCACGTCTTTGGACTGTTAGAGGAAACCGGAGCACCCGTAGGAAACCCACACCCACCCGCACGGGGAGAACATGCAAACTCCCTGCAGCAAAACACGTTATCATTTATCATATACAGGGGTTAGACAATGAAACTGAAACACCTGGTTTTAGACCACAATAATTTATTAGTATGGTGTAGGGCC
>JAOVVH010000033.1:3812233-3822233 GCA_028566435.1 Scorpiodoras heckelii | reverse complement strand
AGAGCAGTCCAGATAGGCTGCTTTGCTCTTTTTCTGCTTTTTTTTCCTTTTCTTTTATTAAAACTAGGCCAGAAGGCGAGTTTGACATGAATCGCTTTACTTTACTACTTTACAGAAGCGCCGTATAACACATATGGTGATTGTTATTAATGACAACGACTGATGTGTGAATAAATGCTGTTTAGATTCTGACAAGTCTCCCTTCTTTTTCCTTCACAAAGCAATTTTTTTTTTCGGGCTAAAGTCTTGTCAGGCTGTGTGGGGACCATATCAGTAACATCTTATCAGCACTCAGTGCTGACTCTGGTGGTAGATCTGGTTTCTGCGGCAAGCTGCTTCAGTGAACAGCCTTTTCCCTTTGCTCTACTGCATGAGATTTACCTCCTGAGCACCACTGACAACTGCACGGGGAATACCTCATGGCGGCGCTGCCATTCTCCTCCTGACTGAGCAGTTAATGGAACGGCAGTGCTGCATAATTGATGGTCCTGCGAATAAAAAAAAAAAAAACACACTGTCTACTCTATCTTGCCTGCCCCATCTCATCTGTCTGGGTGGTGAGATTTATCAGGTGATGGTTCCCGACGCTTTACTCTCGGACGGTGCCGCTGGTGCTAAAGAGCTCCGGTCGGTCCGGTATAAACGACGATATCTGTTTTTATGGGACGCGTCAGTGAAGTAGAAGATAGACTTCTGCCGAAACGTCAAGCTTGCTGAAACGTCTTCTAGGATTGCTCCAGCCTAGGGGTGTGTGTTCGTACAGATGCACCCCCTTCACTGGAATCAGCTTGTCTTCATTGTTTCTGCCTGTTAAACAAGATTAACAAATCAGGCTGTCAGGTAGACTGCAGTCAGGACAGTGACCCACTTCTGACACCAGGGTCCCGGGCTCTTTCCCTTTACTCTCCTCGTAGCCACCCCCTCCCGATCCTTCTGTCCGCAGCTCTTAATTAAAGCTTCTCCGCTGAGCTTCCGTAGGGATTTTTTCTCTCTTTTTTTTTCCCTTCCCAAGGCTTTGTTTTCTGCCAGACACACAACCAGATCTCAGGAAGGTGTAAGGTGATCTTGTGTGTCCTTGCAGCTATGTGTATCTGAGGTATGGGTACAGGTTAAAAAGGGGCTAGATATGCAACAGATGCTGCGTCCAGGTGCTCCAACACTGCTAAATGCTAACAATGGAAGACATTATTAGGTCCTAATGCTTTATAATGTAGCCTGATCTTTTTTTTTTTTTCTTTTTTTTTCATGCATATTTCTGCAAGCACACACCAGTTTGCTTATTGTTCCCTTTATATATGCAAGCTCTTAGGGATTTTACTGCAGAAGCCTGGATGCAGGCTCATGGGCCTGTCAAGACAAAGTATTACTTGCACTGCTGCAAGATGAGACATGTCAGGGTTACTCTAGGGCTCAGATATACTGTCTGCGCTTCGCATGCAAATAATAATCTAGACCCAGTCAGTAATAACTATTGCACGTCTGGACTGTGGTACAGTACGGAACAGGTTACGACTGCGTTTTATTAGAGCGCTTTATGCTCTTATTGCGTAACTCGTATCGCGCAACAGGGAAACGTCACTGCCTTGATGGAAACGCCGTAGACGTTACTGTTTACCCAGCACACACTTGCATAACAGGGATAGATAAAGTTGACCAAGCATGAATTTGCATGTTCCATTTGGAGAGACACGGGCACGACGTTAAATTTAGGTACCGTGTGTACTGCTGTGTATTCGGACAGCGGATGCCACCGTGGAAAGGGACATCGCACGGCGCACAGGTTATGCCTCGACGTCTTAACACGTTTATGGCGTCAGCACTTTTATTCTGAGATCTAATTATAGCTCTGCTTTAGAGGTCTACGTGTTTGCGCGGCCCTGGTTCGAATCCGTATGTTACACGTCTAAACGGTTCTAGATGTGGCGACGAAGTTAAAGAAAGATAACCGCCTGCCTTTAGCTAAGATCTGTCTGGAATTGATGACTGAGTATTATTCAGATGCAGCCAGACTTGTTAATGACCCAGACAGTGCTCCAGACTTGTATCATCTTCCAGTCACGACTGTCTGTCACTTCTCAGAAGTGGCCCTGTTGGTGGGAACTAGACTTGTTTTTTTTTTTTTGTTTTTTTTTGGCAATCCTCTGCTCTAGCTTACCCAGAACATAGAAGTGAAGTAAAAAAAAAACACCACTCGTGAAAGCTACATGTTAGCTAAAGGTATCTTGTTGGCATTTTTATTTATTCAGTGAATCTTATTGCATTGCTTCAACGTGTGAACATCTTGCATTTTTAAAAAACTCGCTCAGAGGTATGTATATTTGTTCTTCTCGGTCTTCCTCCACACGTGTCGGCAGAGAGCAACAACCCACTGTAGGTGCTTAAACTGACAGGGAATGTCTTCAGGGCAGAATAGCTGCATGAGCCAATAGTCACCAGGGGCACAAAAAAAGTGTGCGAGTTGCTGCATTCCTCCTACTCGAGCTCCTTAAAGCCAGAGGCATTGGCCGGCTTTTTCTCTTCTGTCCAAAGAATTGATTGTCTTCATCACTGCACAAGCAGTCTCTCCATGGGAGTTGTGGAAAGAAGGGCATTCAAGGGCTACATAATAAACATGCCTAGTTGCTTAGTGTGCCTGTGTATTCTGTGGACTCCTTTTCTGCTGATCAATGTATTTGCTCGGCTGATTGAATTTGGAAGTGGGTGAAGGGTCTGATAATTGTTGACCTGCGCTGCAGGGACTTGATTGATTGCTTCCTGTTCCCCTCTCACGGCTCAGGGCCAGTTGTATAGCACAGTCAGCTTGTTATTTGAAAGGCCACGCAGGCTGCATGTGGGAACAAATGAAAATGCAAAATACAGCATGGGTCGTTAGTGGTAAAACTCTTCGCTACCGTCATACCACAAGTTGATGAACGTACACGCGGTGCAGCCTTTACAGTTATACCGTAGGATTATTAAATATCATCACGATGTTAATAAGTGTCCTGTTTTATGTCCCATAGATCAGCACTTTAGCGCCATGAGTGGGCTTCTCAAGAGGAAGTTCGAGGAGGTGGAGGAGGACCCATGCTACTCTTCATCCTCTCCCTCATCTCTCTCCTCTTCCGCCTACTCCGGCTGGGACTCGGATGGCGAGAGCTGCTACTCGGACACCCTGGACTCCACACCCAGTAATCCGAGCTCACCGGCATCATCGCTCGGCAGTGAGTATGGCTTCCGTTTTATTCCATCGCCGTCGTCTTGCAGTACTCTCGTAGTGTCGCAGGCGTCCTCCGGGAATGAACCGCACGACCATATTTAGACAAGGACCTCTTTACCTTTTTAAAATCGCTCTCGCGAAGCGGAATCAGGCTCTGAACGTTGACGAGGTCGCCTTCCGGGCGAAATCGGGAGAGCTCGGAAAGTGTGGCGCCGCGTATCCGGCACGCTCACCTGCCGTTCCTCGGCCTCTGTGATGGAGATTGTGGGAGCAGTGAGGTAAAGGAAGCTGGGTAAACAGTTGTGAGATTCCCAGGATGGCAGGGCAAAGTGCCAGGGAACGGGCAGGATGCCAGTAGAGACAGCGAGAGCTAAAAAGAGACGGAGAAAAAAAAAAAAAGAACACACGGGGCTTTGTCTGTACCTGGCATACCCTCAGTACAGGTGCTAAGGGAAAGCTGAGAAATGCATATGAATGAAATGAAAGCAAGATGATTCAGCGCTTCACCCGAAACGTAACCTTTGAGTAATTAATGAATCTGAATTTAAAAAAAAATCGAGGTGATTGGAAACTAGTCTAGTCCAAATGAAGGGTCTCGTTTCTAGAAAATGACTACCAGTAACTTTAGTTTGTGCAGGACAATAACGAAAAGGTCGTAAGGTCGTGAGGTCGATGGATGTGAACTGACCCCTTTTTAAAAAATTATACGGAAGGTCTGATGTTTCTTTTTGCAAAAGGTATCTGAGCAAGCTTTCACAAGAATCTGATAGCCAAAGGCATATGTACACAGCAGGGTTCCCAGCAGGCTGTGTGTTTTAATGGACACCATCTGTGGAGATTATTAGCATGTTCATCCCGTCTACACACTGTTCTGCCGATAAGAATTGTCGCAGCTTCTTGAGAGTAAAGCAGCCCTGGTCTCACTCACAGGCACAGAGGAAGTGGAATTTCCAAAAGTCATGTTCCCACATTTGGCTTTTCTGTGGTTTTTGTCATGAACGCCTTCTCTCTGCATAAACCTCATTCCACTGCCTTTAACACAAAAGGAACGTTTGGCGTCTGCTGACACTGTATAGCCACTAAGTAGGCTTCAGACAGCTGTGTGTGTGTGTGTGTGTGTGTGTGTGTGTGTATGTGTGAAGTGGCTGCACTGCTCAATCTCAGCTCCATCTGGTGAAATGTATTGCTCTGACAGTCTTCCATGCTGCAGGAAGCCTCAAATTTCCAACACGTTTACTCACTGTGCAATTAATCAGACAGCTCAGTTTCCCCTTCTACCCATCACCGCTAAAGGGAAATTCCCGGGCAGAAGATAAGAATAAAGAGACGCGTTTATTAGATCCGACCAGAAATAAGCTTGATGTTAATGTCTAGGCTGTACAGCCACCTGTTCAATTCAGGGATATATAGGTAGAGGTGGTAAAAGTTCAGTCAAGTACACAAAGTTTGAGGTGAAACCGAATGTGCTGTAGTGAAACCAGCCGATATTTTTCCGCTGCGTGTCCGCGCTTGTATCGTTTGCCTTGCCTGCCATCTTGTGGTAGGCGAATGTCATCCTGCGATCCAGTCCAGGTCCTCCCATTAGACCTGGCACTCTTCCTAATTAAACACTCCCCGGTGGGTTCCTAAGAAACGAAACGCACTCCAGCACGATCCTTCAAAGCCACCTACATGCACAGACGTGCCTTTTTGTTTTGTTCCACCAGGATTGCCGTTCTGTTTTTCTTTCCCTTTTCAGTTATTTGAAGCAAACCTCTCACAAAGCTCTCTTCTCCTTCTTCCTACAGCGACTTCCATCCTCAAAAAGACCAAAAGACCACGGAGGGGAAATGTGCAGTTTGATCAGGTGACCGTCTTCTTCTTCCCACGGTGCCAGGGCTTCACCAGCGTGCCTAGCAGAGGCGGATGCACGCTGGGCATGTTGCAGAAGCACAGTGCTCAGCGCCGCTACACGCTGGCCGAGTTTGCCGTCGAACAGCGCCACCTACGGCACGAGAAGATCAAGAATAGGATGAAAGAAGAGAAGCTGGAGGCTCTGAAGCAGAAGGTACGTCAAAATGTAGTACTTTCCTAGGATCGTTAAAAAAAAGGGACTCCTTAAAATACGAACAGAAGGAACAGGAGATCTTTAACTGTCCCTTTGCCCCCTCTAACAGCTGACTAAGAACGGTACCCAGGAGTCTGAAGAGGCAGACCAGCTCACGGTGGATGATATCCCAGAGGAGGAGATCGATCTCAGCGGTGTGAACCTGGACAGTGGGTCGTTCCTCCACCCTTACCCGTCGAAGAGGCGGCACGCCATCCTGAAGGCGGCTGGCGTGAAGAAGATCGACAAGGAGGAGAAGAGGCAGCTGCATGAGTTGCGCATGTCACGGGAGGACTGTGGCTGCGACTGCCAGGGTTTCTGCGAGCCCGAGACCTGCAGCTGCAGTTTGGCTGGCATCAAGTGTCAGGTGAGAACCTGAGTAATTCCAATCAGAGTCTCGCCTTTACCTGACACAACTGTGTTTTTAAACAAAATAGTGCACCATTTATAGTCCTGTGTTTAGCTACTACTTAATCAAGTGAATGTAATTAGCAGTGTCTGTAGAAGTGATGATAAAGCATTTGCATTTCTTAACCTCACAGATGGACCATTCATCCTTCCCCTGCGGCTGCACCAAGGATGGCTGTGGGAACACAGAGGGCCGCATCGAATTCAACCCCAGCCGCGTTCAGACCCACTACATCCACACCATCATGAAGCTGGAGCTAGAAAAGCGTCTGGAGGAGCACGCTTCCGAGAACGAGGCCGCGTCAGACGAGCAGCCCAAGATGAGCTCCGGAGACCGCTGTCCGGGAGAGGGCAGCGGTGAGCCTAACAGCCCGACAAGCTTTCATTTCAGCTCTGAATTAGCAGCTTCCGGAGACAACAGCTGTAGTAGCGACATGACGGACTCTTCTAGCTCTTCGGGTCAGAGCGAGGACTCGGAAGCGGCCGACGCACCTCGGCGCGAGCAGTTGTCTCTGGACGTGGACGAGAGCGGACTCGCTCAGATCCTGAGCTTCAGCGACACCGATAACGACGAATGCTCCGTACAGCACAGGGACGCCGGCTGCAGCCGACAGCAGAGAAGGACCGAGCTGTCGTCTGTAGGATACGGCATCTTCAGTACCGTGGAAAACGCAGACAGCGACGATAACGCCTGCACGCAACAGACAAACTCGACAGACAGAGCGGCGGCCGCGTCCGAGCTCTTGGACAGAAACGCGAATCAAGACGACTCGTTCTTTCACAGCGGATCGGTTCCTAACACGCCGTCTCCTACGATCGATAACTACATGGACCTGAGTCTGTCCTCGGAGTCCGACTTGGAGTTTTTCGACGGCTTTCCCTGCCTAGGGCCCAGCTCGCTCTACAACTCTCTCAAGGAGTATGAACATTTGGACAACTTTTTTCAGTTTCAGTTGCCTGCCCATCCCAGCTTTCCACAAGTCAATGACCAAGGCACTGGTCTCTTGGAGTCGCTGATTGGTTTGTCAGAATCTGTACCAGAACCACCTGCTACGTTCACGGACAATCAGATGTTGGAGGAAGCCATGAAGTTATCCGTGATGGAGTATGTAAAAGTCTGAAGCTGGTGGACGTTTAACGTTAAACACTATGAAAAAAAAAAAAAAAGAGTATACAATTGTAAATGAATACAGCTTTAATGTAATTTTGTAATTTATGGCAGCCTCTGGCTATCAAGGCTATCAAAAGGTGCATTAGATGCCTTGAAAATGGTAGCAGTCTTATTATTATTATTATTATTATTATTATCATTATTATTATTATTCTTGCCATCAAAGTGGCAGCTAATATTTCGGTTTAAAGTCCTCTGGCTGCCGGTTTGAGAATATTTGTACATATGGCCAGGAAGATTGAGCTGAATTTGTCACCCACATTGGTGTTACTAATATTATTATTATTATTATTATTGATATGATTATTTATATGAACTTTACACAGGGCACAGATGGGAGTCTTTAAAAAAAAAAAAAAGAAAAGAAATGCTGATTATGCACCTCAGGGACTTTTTCTAGCTTTCGGAAGCAATGTATTGTGACCATACAGCGCTGTGATGGACCCTATTCGGCTCTTCTGAGAATTTCCACCGGAACTCAAACAGCATCTTAAAGACCCCTTTAAGGGTTGTTTTTTTTCTCCGTCTCTGTCACGTTTGTACGGTCTGTACGTAATCACAAAGCTAGAGGAAGACTCCTCTTGTTTTGCAGAATGGCTCATTGGGATCTATAATGGTACACGAATCTCCCCAAAGACTCCTCAATTAGCACTTTATCTGTGAAACTATCGATGAAACTCAAGCGGGCGTAGCGGTTGCCGACGTGTCCTGTCGGTTCGACTCGTTCGCGTCCGGTAACGGAAGACGTCGGCACCGTTTTCGGTGTCCGGGGCGCCAGAAGTCGGCCGGCACAAGCGACAAAGATACCGAAGCATCCGTGTTGTTTTAATGAACACGGCGCGAATATTTCAGTTTTCAAAATCTCATTCAGCACCCATTGTGGAGAATCATTGCATAACTGTGATATCTATTTACCATTAACTACTTCTAGCTCTATTTATTCCTTAGGTTTTGAGTTTATTTATTTATCTCTGAACACCAACTGAGTATCTGAGCCACTCTGAGCTCTGGAAAAGTGAAACATGCAGCTTCTTAGCGAGATCTCTTCTGGGCCGGTTCTCGACGCCCGATCCATTCGCGTTCACTAAAATCACGCGAAGTAAATTTCAGTTAAATTATTTCGCGTTTCATTTCAGTAATATACTAATTTATTAAAAGAGTTGCGCAATAAAAAGGAGAGGTGTTAAGAAGTTTACTCTATGTGCCTGTTAATCTAAGGAGCCATGGTTGCTGGTTTTTTGTAGAAAAAAAAAAGTTCTTTTCTAAGTGATAAGTCTGAAAAGTAAAAACTAAAAAAAAAAAAAAAAAAACCAACCCAACCTACCTATTTCCTAAGATCAGAATCGCATTATTGCCCATGATGTTGCCTACAATAAAGAGAATTACACTAAAATTTTCTAATTTATGTAGATTTGAGAGAATTCTAATCTCTATCATTGACAAACTATTTTATTAAAAGAGAAAAAGCCAATTTTTCGTCAGAATATCGAAACATTTGTAATATATTAATATAGTTACACATATAGTTATACTTCTAAACTTTATTCTGGCCAGAAGTCAAAGATTATTTCTTTGCCTTGTTTCAGTTGACGTGAGACTGAGTTGAAGCGAAATCCGATTCTGCCAGGACGTTTTTCGGCAGAAATGGACGACCACGTCGTGAACGAGTAGTTCAAAAACGAATCTTTTGGATAAATCCTGCATATATTATGCAAAAGTGTATCGTATTATGCAAGAACGACGGCGAAGACGGCGTCTCGTTTGCCAGCGTCTCAGACCTAAAACGAAGGCGGTAAAGCTGTAACGTCCTCCGCAGAGGAAACAACGTAGACATGATGTACATACTCCACCTCCCACACCTCGTTCCTACAGCCCGCGTCGACGTCCTAAAGCTATCGCATGTGAGATTTTATTCACGTTCTCATCTCCGTATATGATTTGCAAGCGCAAAACTGCACAATCAGAAACGTAATTGCTTTTCGCCTTCGCGCGCTGTTCTTGAAATACAACATTCGTTTTCCTCGAGAGGGCACTGCTTTTTTTTTTTTTTTTTTTTTTTTTTTTTTGCAAGTCCACCTTATTTCCTTGTAAAAAAAAAAAATGTATCACTCCGTATGAAGAAATGGAAAATGATGGGTATTTATTAGGCATAATTATTGTATGTTTTGATCTACAATGCTTTGGAAAGTGTTTCTTAATTTCGTCATTTATGTTGTACATATTTTTCAGCTTACAAGGTACTACAGAGCAAACCAAGCTGCTTTTTTTTTTTTTTTTTTTTTTTTTAAAAACAATAAATTTTAAAGCTCAACACATAAAAGCTGTCCATTTCATTCAAGTCATTTGACAGTAGTTTGTCATTTCAAATAAACGTTCAGCTTTTTCTTACACACTTCTTTGTCTGATCTTTCACACACACACACACTCACATGCACATTTATCCCATAATAAAATTCATACACTCGCTTCCAATTTATGTGCACTTCGGGTCATGCTGTTACAGGAAAATAATCAACAATGGGGCGGTGTGATGAAGCAGACCTGTTATCCCACCAGTTAATGCAATATTTCATTTATTAAATGAATGTCATACTTTAAAAAAAAAAAAAATCTGTTTTGATTTACGTTTATTAAATGGACGAGGTGGTTCTGTTCCCTTTCTTTTTGTTTCTTGAGATTAAAAAGGAAAAAAAAGTCATTAGGCAAATCAGTTACACTTGGGAATGCAATAGCATTATTTAGTTACTGAAACACGCCAATAGGTGGCGATAGTGGACTAGTTATTTACAGGAAATAAAGCCTGTGTTTGGATACAGCTACAAATGATGTTTAAAATATAAAATATAGAACCTGCATGGATGTAAAGAGCGTACTTCCGTTCAGCTACGTGCGTATGCAAATTAGACGTCGTTACGTACTGCGTGACGCAATCACGTCGTCTAGTTTTAGCAACCTTTCAGAGTTCTTGATCATTTTTGGGGAAGTACTGTGGATGTAGTAGGACTGATAATAAAGAATTTAGTCAACAAACTACACCAGTTGTAGTGGTCAGCACTGTTGCCTCACAGCAAGACGATCCGGGTTCGATTCCCGGTCTGTCCGGGCCGTTCTGTGTGGAGTTTGCATGTTCTCCCCG
>JAOVVH010000033.1:3771343-3790398 GCA_028566435.1 Scorpiodoras heckelii | reverse complement strand
AGCTAGATGGGAAGTGGAACTGAGAAAATGGACAATGAGTGTAGAGAAAAGGAGGTGGTCATAATGTTATGCCTGATCAGTCTAAGTATTATATTCAAGTTTAAAGCCCAAATCGTAATCTGAAAGAAAAAAAGGATTTCGCTTGAAGTATCATTTTAATAGGATCAATACCATTTTCTCCACAGTAGTCCACCACGGTGCAGATGTTTGGTTTTTTTTCCCCCACATAAATTCAAACATAAGCTTATCACAAGCGCATGAGCAACGAAAGGACGAGAGGACACATGAGATCTGTTCATGCTGACAGCCCTTTTACTGCAGTTGTTCATCTTATGATTTAGTACCTGCCACATCTGTAACTCCACTCATAACACGAAGCTGAAACAATATATTTTCAGCGGCGAGAAATGCTATGGAAAAAAAATACGAGCCGAGCCCAAAGCATGTCAGGTCTTTTACTTGAGTAGAAAGATGGCTGTTATTTGATTAGCGCTCTAATAAACAGCTTACAAACATAGACAAACCATGGAAATGTAGACAATTCATTTATTTGCTGTTTAATGACGCCCTGTTGAAGCCTGAAGTGGAGTCCAACTCCATAACGCTTGTTCTTCAACATGATAACACGTTATAACACACTGTAGAAGTTCTGTGCTGATCAATATCCTCATCAACACAAGGGTTTAGACACTCGTACGAGCATATCATCGTGGTCGACAAGCTCGCTGAACAATTAGCAGGTTTGTGTCCTCTTGTTGCCATGGTAATCCAGGGTATTTTAATTTGAAGCCTACCTCACCATCACACCTTGCCTCTCTGAACACTTTACCTAGTAATTAATTTTAAAAATCCCTCATGTACGTCATAAATCCACAGTTTTAGCTCCTGAGGACTTTGCGAGGTCATGAACATGCAGTAAAAAACACTTTGACTTGAGGCTTTTCTGATAGAATTATGCTAATAGGGTCTGACGGTAGTAAACGTGTGTGAGAATGTGAGTAGTTTCTACTAAAACACTGCCAGCTGAAAGCTCGTGATTGTGTCTTGGAGGTGTTTAGATATAATTATAGTGGTGCAGTACATATATCACATTCTTAACAGCTGCATAACAAAGCAGACAAGTTTACAAAAGATTCCAGAAAGCCAGCCATTTTCACATTGTTTTAATGCTTTTAATGCTAATGCATCACCTCAGATATAAAGGAAAGAAGAAAGAAAATCTGAAACCATAAAAAAAAAACCCAGATAAATCTATCACAAACTATCCTGTCAAGATGTTTTGGGAGTATTTTTGTGTCATTTTATAACATTTTTAGAACACTACCGTAGCTCTATTACACAAGCTAACCTGAACGTACAGAATCTTCACTGCTGATGCGAACGTGATCGTTGGTTTTAGCTCTTTAGGTGCGATCACAAGTCATACAGATCATTTTTTTACATTTATTACTGCTATTCAAAGGATTTCTAAGAGTTTCTTTTTACACCATATTTATAACTGAATTGTTTTGACGGCTATTGCTAGCTCGTTGGCTAATACAAGCTAACCTGACAGGAATTCTGAGAGGAATTTTTAAATAATCTCCTGAAATGTTCATAATGCTATGTATCTGCCTTACACAAGCTAACTTGACATAATTCCTTACAGGATTTTACAGTCAAATAAAATATTTTCCTAAATCTATTTACTGCTAAAGCTATATCGTTGGCTATTTTACCAGAATTTCTGACACAATCTAAACAATATTTATAAACGTTCAGAATTACTGATAGATTGATCGCTGCTAATACTAGCTAGCTGGCTAACATGATCGAACCTGACAGGATGAGATGATTTTTACGATATTTTTTGCATCATATTTATAAATATTCATAAACTGTATGGCGAATGCTAGCTAGCTGCTTAACACATGGGCTAACCTGACACAATCTCTGACAGGATTTTTCAGTCACATTTATAAATGTTTATAATCTTGACTCATAGCACTTGATGGTTATAAAGTATGTTTATAAATATGCTAAATATTTACTGCTAAGAATTTCGAATGAATAAATGCCATTGAATTACAAGAGTGATGGATAATAAGAATGTGCTTTTGTACATTTCATTAGCACAATTCCATACACTAAGCCTAATTTGTATTTTCAATACAATATGGTCTATTAATGAATGCTCAGAAGTTCTGGTGATTTCTCAAGGAGTTTCAAAGTCAAGCTATAAAAGCCAAATAATGGTTGGTTACATAATTTCTTCTATCTTTTACCTCAGATCATCAATTTATGTCCTATCTTTGGGGCCCATTTCAAAGTAGCTGTGCCATCAGAAATAAAAAAAAAGCACTAACACAGGAGAAGTGAAGTGTTATATGCGTTAGCGATGTGAAGGAAGCCTCCCGGGAGCTCATTTAGAGGAAAACTGGGTGGCCTTTTTCTCTCCCAGATAACACACCTGCTATTTATCTGAGAATCTCCCTTTCTACAAGAACTTCCTTCACTTTGGGGAAGCCTCAGCATTACTGCACCGTATAAGTAAAGCTCTAGGTTTGAGAAGCCGATCGAGGAACCTTCTGTACCTAAAGTAAAGATAAGCCTCATCGCTCATCCTCCTGGGACAGACTTACCTTTGATGTCTTTCCCAAAGCCCATGGAAGAGGTCACCGTTTGACCTTTGCTGTTGGATTT
Organism: Scorpiodoras heckelii; assembly: GCA_028566435.1. NCBI lineage: Eukaryota > Metazoa > Chordata > Actinopteri > Siluriformes > Doradidae > Scorpiodoras > Scorpiodoras heckelii. Next base: position 3,787,716 of record JAOVVH010000033.1, on the reverse strand, counting down.
CTCCTTCATGATGTCATCCTCGCTGGCTGCGTCATCGTCAGTGCCCAGCTTTTTCTTCTTCTTCTTCTTTTTGTGGCGAGGGGGTAGTTTCTTGGGGAAGGTGAACATGGGAAAAATGACCAGCAGCATGGCGATGGCGCACAGCAGAAACCCGCTCCACCTGAGGACAAGAGCTCAGAATTTACTGACCCACTTGTTGTATTTGCTCCTTATTTTGCTCAGTGCATACAAAGAAGAAAACACTTACCAGTTGCCTACAAAGCGAGGATCACTTTGGTCAATATTAACTATGGTTTTGGGATCCACATAAAAGCCAATGAGGACTCCTCCTAAGAGATACCCAGCCGCAGGACCCAGAGCGCCCATCACATACATGATAGCTGTGAACCCACACAAACACACAAAATTACCATTCACCATTCATCCACTAGAATAATCCTAATTAAGACTTTCAATGTTCTTCTACACTTCAGTTAATAACCAAGTTCCTCATTCATTTGCTCATGTATTAATTGGCTAACCATCTACACGAAGACGCTCTCTGAGCTCTATATAAATTCAAAAACATTATTTCGCAAAAACCATCTAATTAAGCACTACCCTTTAAATAGACATCATGTTTTTCACTAGGAAAAAACAGGGCTGGTTTGGTGCTTCTGAAAAAGTTACTGCCAAGATAAAGGCAGCAAGGTCACGTCACTGCCAATTTATCATCACGTCACTGCTTTAAATGTGTGCACATGCCCTGTCGTGACTTATTTCCATGCATTAAACCCGAGTACAGCTGTAATGCAATGTGGCTGGAGTACAAGGTCCCTAAGACAAACAAAAGGTTGGGTGTGTGCAGGCAGGAAGAAAGCAGCAACAACTCAGCCAGTTGATGAGTTATCAAACGTGAGATGGATGAATCCAAACCCCACACATTTAGTCACGCCTAATCCACATACCCTTCAGGTATACTGGATTAAACCTAATGCTTGACTTCTGTACTTGGGACTCGCCTTCTGCTACGGATGGTCCCAAATGGACACCCTAAATGTTTCCACTTTCCAATCAAAATCCCAGTTTATGCCCACGTCTCAGCCTTGCTTCAGTGTATAATGTGACTTGGATATTGTAAAGTTGCACCCAGGACCTTCTGCTGTAATCACTAAGACTGTAATGCACGCATCCCAGGACTCTTCAGACTGTATTCAGAATACGCTCATTGAACTTAAACACTTAAAACGATTTACCTTTACTCTTCCAAACCCATCTAACATAATGCTTAATAATCCGGTGTGGACAGGAGAATACAGGTTCGCTTTTGAGGTCAGTTCTTCTCAAGGTTTCTTCCTCATGTTGTCTCGCCTCACTACTCTTGACAGGCTTGTTCATTAGGGATCTATCTCTACATCCAAATTTCTGAAAAACTGCTTTGTGCCAGTCTATTATTAAAACCTGTACACAAAAAATAAAATATTATTACATAGCAAATAATATAACAGTGATATCGTGACAGATCAGGGAGCAAAAATGGCATCAAAAATTTAAAAATAAAGTCACCTGTGGCAATTTTTTTAAGCAGATACAGACACATAGTGGTACATAATATGATCATCACACAGCATGAGAGAAAAAGCAAGAATGAAGTAAAACAGTTGCAGCCATGACCATGTCCCCATGGACAAAATGTCCTGAAATTTGGTGTGCATCTAAAGGGTGATAAAGCACTTTTAACAATGGACAATGCTGGACTGTGGGGGACCTACTGAGTATTAACTGGTATACCAGTTTATCTGGTACATCAGTGTATTGATTGAAACTTTTCTGTACATTTAAGATCTTAATTCATTACCTCTCCATAGTACTATTCATCAGTTACCTAAACAGATGGGTCATTGACTTAACTTAACCTTAACTGTAGAGAGAAAGGGATTTTTCTTGGCTATGCCGATATCTGGCATTTTAACTCCACACGAATATGCCAGACATGCAAAATTCCCTTAATGTGCACACGTACAAATTAAATATACAAGCCTCACCTCTAGTGTCATCCTTTAAGTTGATTTTTAAGTCTATAGTCTGGCATATGGTTTATGTTGTGCAAGAACACCCTCACTGTAATCTCAGAAATCATTTATGCGCTACAGAAAAGCAAATGGTCTAAGATAAGTGTTTATCACTGCAGATTTCCTGTGGTTTATACAGATATTGTATCCATCTCACTTATAAAGAAGGAACTCTCCGAATGCTCAATGAGGTGAGCTGAATTTAATTAGCCTATTTTTCTACATGAACATATTTTCAATATGCAAATATTATATTTGCATAGTGTTCATAAACCTACATATTACCTCACTGTCAACCTCACTGGGAGTCATAAAGTCATAAAGCTATATTCTGCCGAGATCACAGTGGATCCCATGAACATTCGGTGAAAAGCAGCAACCTTGGAGTGACGTTAAAAGTGTCTCTAGACTTAAAATATTCATAGAAAATCTAAAAATGGTGATTCCCAACACCAGGACACATTGGATCTGACTGGTTTCTTTGTTTCACAGGTTTCTTAGCTCTGCATGTTTTCCTTTAAAAAAAAAAGCATAAGCAGTTATGGATAAAGAAAGGATTTGCCCATGTTTTCATTACTTTTCATTACAATGTCTTCTTTTTCTTTTTCTTTAGTGCTTTCAAGGCTTATAAAATTCATCCTGTACAATTAAAAGACTGAAAACAGCCAATGAATCTGCTAGTTTGATCAGTTCTACCATTTCAGCTAACAGGAAACCCTATAAACATATTCAGTTTCAACAGGCGTACCACTGGGGGACAAATTAAAAGAAAAAAAAAACAGCTCGTCTGACTGATCACGTTTCTCCTACAATAATAATAATAATAATAATAATAATAATAATAATAATAATTCTTTATATTTATATAGCGCTTTCTCAATAACCCAGTAAAACCAGTACCGGTTCTAGGGGTGGGGCCACAGGGGCATTGGCCCCAGCTGAAATCTGACTGGTCCCCTGAAGTGCCCCTGTCCTGTCACTCATCTGCCCTTTGCCCGAGAGCGATGATCAGATTATAGGTGGATTCAATTCCATGCCCAAACACTAGTGGCGCTAATGAGCCAAATAGGAAAGTCCAGCATGAATAAAGCTTACAGATGAACATGTTTGAACATGGTGTGACTGGTGAAACGTATACACCTCACCAAAACTGGGGATTGTGTGCAAGGATGTTGGGCAAATAACTTGGCCTCTCTATGAATACTGTGGCCCCTTGATGGCTCAGAAAAATCTTAGATCCACCACCGAATAAAACATCTTTCCTGATTGGTGGTCACTTCCTAGATGACTCCACCCACATCCACAGGGCACAAGGGCTCATTCAATGGTTTGATGGAAGAAAAAAAAAGGATGTAAATCATACACTATGGCATTCACACTCCAGCTGAACACCTATGAGTGATTCTGGAGTCATGTGTCACACAGTGCTCTCCACACCCATCATCCAAACACCACCGGATCGAAAATCTTTAGCAGGAACCGTGTTCATCACTGCAGCTCAATTCCAGAGACCCGAATCTATGCTTAGACACACTGAAGCTGTTCTGCTATTCTGTACCTGCCTAATAATTTACATTTGTTTTTCCTTTTAATTTGTCCGCCATGTCTGTATCGGTGTTTCTAACTTTGATGAAGTTAGATGCTCTTATGTATTACCACAGGATGTCTCATTAAAATCTGACCACCTGTATGACTACATGCGTGTCCGCTAATGAGTCCGTGAACGTTTTCTTCGCCTGCACTTTTTAACAAAAGGCCTAAAAATTCCAGCAGACTTACTATATTTAATTAAGAAGGTAGGGCACTATGAGGAAACTGACACATCTTCTGATATCTTCCGCTTATAACTTTCTCTATCAACCGAGACATTTCAGCGGCGTTCCTTTTACACAGAGGCGCGAATACGGCTCTGTCCGTTGGTCAGATATGACCACGGCGCTTCAGAAGTCTTAGACAGCAGGTAGCATGCTCACACTAGGAAACCCACTATCCCCCATCTTTCTCTTTCTCTTTGGGTCGCGGGTTTCATTTCATAACATCGCATGCTAGAGTGAACGTGCCGTGTGACTGCTCCGCTTCTTTCAACCCTCTCGCCCTCCCACTGCATCATGGTGCTTCAAAGTCCAGAAAGCTGAACCTCGGATCCAGTCAGATCTTGATGAAACGGGCTTAAAAAGCTTGCACGGAGCTGCCGGAACAGAGATGGCAGAATCACAAGCGCTGCTTTCTTTGCAATAAGTTTGATTAGATGTCATTCACGCGGCGCTGTACTGTTTCGAAAAACATGCAAGCCAGATCAGTTTATCCGGCGGCTAATTAAAACTGGGAGCCATTACAAAGGAGGGAGTGTCTGTTTTCAAAAAGCAGTCTGGGTAAGCATAAATCCTCTTATCTGTCCATGCTCGGCTCCCAGTCTCCAAAGCGCTCACTTGAAAGCACTGTTGATACACAAGTTAAGTCGATCTTAACTTAAAATCCAGTACACTTCCGCATTCAAAACGTACGCTCGACCAGAGCCAGACTGCTGCCTCATTGTGTTAACGTTTCGATGCTAATCTAATTTATCGAGAACAAGAAGAGATAATGAGTATTATTAAGAGCAAAGTGGTCACCGAGGTCTTCTTTACACAACAGCAATTTACCTCTACAGCTTCCTTTTAACACCGGCCATCTCAAATGACTGTTAGGGAGACAAAACGCTGCGGCCCTCGGTGAGGATGTTTAATCCACACAGAGACTAACTCTACAGCTGGTGTAAAAGCATGAAAGCGTATTTAAATGAAGAGTTGATTACATAATGAACAGATTTTCATTACAGCGCTGGGAAATTAGAGCAGAATTTAGATATGACCATGAAAGATATAAAATGAGCAAAAAAAAATGAAAGAATGGGCTCCTGCAGAGAAGTTTATTGCTTAAACCAGGCATTACAGAGCTTTGTGGAGGTATAAAACTCCAACCACACCTTGGGAAGTCTCTTTAACCCTTATACATAGAAAAGTAATGAGAACGAAGTTCCGTGGGGATGTTGGATGGGGTTTCAAGGTCAGTTCAGAGTGGGATCTCAGATAAACAGTAGGACCCGTTTCAGTTGCATTCTAGCCTTCGCAGTGCCCAGATGTTTGTTTTTGTGAAACCCGGGCGAAGTGCCTCGTCACTGGAACAATGCAAGCGAGTTTGAAGCAAACGTTGGCTCGTTTAACGAGAGTCCATTTTCGGACCTGAAGACCAAGATTAAAACACGTTTGAAAGACCACCGTCCATAGAGTCACGACCGAGACTCTGAACACCCTCACAGTTGAAGATTTCAAGCACGGATACCAACAACGGCAAATTCTCATTACTTTCTGGACACACCTGGTTAAAAACAAAAATCTCCAAACATGACAAATTAGAAAGTTTCTCTCCAGGGCTAAGCCACAAAGAACAATTAAATACAGTAGAATTTAATGAAATGAAACTTTCCATATCAGCTCTTTTTGACCAACACTGCTAACTAGGATTATATTAATACACTCATTCCAATATTTTATTGTTTCCATAGTAACACCACATAATCCAAGTTTAATAAACAGATTTAAAAAATATGCTATTTAATTAAGAGAAACTTTTATGTATAGGTTTTCTCTCAGGAGGCATTTAACATTTATTGAAGGAGTCTCCAGTGTCAGAACTTCGTAACAGTCAGTAACCTTTCTGCCACCTCACCACCCTGCTGATGACCGTTTCCCCAATGCCCAGTCATGATTTATTCCTTACAAAAGTTACTACCTGTTTCCGTTTCTCATGACAATTCAATTCTCCCCGGGATAAAACAATGAAAGGGTCATAAAGCTGAAGGTTCTTCAAAGTGCCCTGCTGTTTGGCCATGCTCCAGAGCCTGGGCTTTCGTACTCACCCTCAGGAAGGGCGGCGGAGGCGCTGAGGTGAGAAATATGCTGGCTATGCAACATTGGATCATCATAATCAACCACCATCCCCACTAAGGCTCATGCTGTGAATAACAAATGAGCATCTTTTACACAAAAGACCTTCTCGCCAGACACAGGGACACGTGAAATTAATGGACTAAGGTTGGGTGTTTCAAAGGCACTGCTGTATAGATCGGGAATTAATGAAACCTGCAGCACGAGTTACGACTATGAGAAAAAGGAAAATTTCCCAGAGGGTCCGACAAAGACGCTCCATATAATAGCACGAGAGGGAGTGCGATTTTATCCACAGGATGAGGAAACCACAGGGATCTACAAGAGCACACAGTGTCACCACACCCTTCTATATGATAATTGGTTAAACAATATATCGCAATATTCAAACTGCAATATTCTTATCATGAACAAAGTGAACTGCTTCATTTGCAAGGACTTCTGGACAGCTTTGCGATCGAACTAATGTACACGGAAGTACAGTACCAGAAAAACTGGTACCGGCGCCTATGCAAAATACATAGCAACGCTTCCTATGCATGTCGTTGGCTGCATCCGCCAGTGTGTCTGAGTTTATCGTGACCAGGTTTGACGACTCTAGGTTTAACGTGAGCAGCATCGGCTGGGAAGATTACTTTCACATGATAGACGTGCAACACTGCCTCAAGTAACATCTGAATTCAATGCTGGGGCCTCAACAAACATCAGTGAGAGGACTGTGCAACGTTCCCGCCAAGATCCCGTGGGGAACCTACCAAGTATTAATCGGTATACCAGTTTTTCTGGTACTTCAGTGTATCTCAGAAACACCTACTCTAATAAAGTTTTGGTTAGCAGACAGGTGCAGGTGGTGCTCAGAGTAAAGAACACATTTCCAAAGAAAAAAATATAATATTCAGGTAGCACAGCTCCAGGGTTTACAGTCTGATCCTTCGGTTCAAGCTCAGGTTACTGTCTGTCCAGAGTTTCCCACGTTCCTCCCACGTTTCCTACGGGTTCTCCAGATTCCTCCCACCTCCCAAAAACATGCCAGTAGCTGGACCGGCTATGATAAATTTCCCCACGTGTGAATAAGCATGCGTGAATATGTATGCATGGTCCCTTGTAATGCCACACCTTCCCATCCTGCATCAATCTAGTATTCCTAGGACCCTGACAGGATGAAGTAGTTATTCGCAAATGTACAAGGAAGAGACGGGTGTGTGTGCGTTATGATCCTTTTGTAGGGAAATCTCGCAGACGCAGGCATTAGCACATCAGCCGGGGTTTTCGTGCAATGCACAGACAAACACATGGCAAAGACAAAAGCACTGCTGCTTGGATACATGATTTATACCCAAGGGTGCATTATTTTCCCAGTGACACCATACGAGGCAGGCTAAAGACACATGCTCTGGTTATCCACAGAGGACCGCCAAAGCACCTTCCACGCATAATAAACTAAACTGAAAAATAATTATGAGAAACGGATGAATTGCTTTCATTTTAGGTCAGAAAAAAAAGGATACTGCCTGTACAGTCTAGGGTTCACAGATATAGAGGTGTAATTAACGTCTCTGAATGACTCGAAGCATACCAATAACGTCCTTTAGTGTCCCTGGAGACTACAACCTCTACCTTCCTTGCGGCGTGTTCATTTCAGGATATCTTTCTTTCTGCCTTGTCTTTTGCCTGAAACACAGGCAGAAAAATACAGATAAAAATGACATGATAAGAAGAACAGTTTTAATATTAAACATACTACTCCACTCTAGATATACTCGCTCAGAGAGATACACAGCATTGCATCAGTTTCAAACAAAGGAAATGTACTGGTATGCCGGTATGTTACAGCAAGTTGCCCAAACAAGAATGTCTGCTTGCAGATCAATTCAACTATGTGACCTTCCTGAGAGGCAGGGGCCTGTGAAACGGGGAACGACTGCATTGTCCTGTTAACTTGCTGACACAGCAGTGTCTTCTTCCAACCTTGTATATTTTCCCACAGCATGGCCTGATGCAGCATTCCCCATAAACTTGTGCGTCACATGCTTCCAGTAGAATCCAATCAAAGATGTGGACACAGCTCCATTTTTTTTTTTTTTAGCTAGCTGATCCTAAACTGCCCCTAGCTGTGAGTGTCTATGCGAATGTATCTATGTGTCTGCCCTGCGAAGGACTGGTGTCCTGCCCAGAATACTTCCCCTGCATTTCGCCCAATGTGCACCCCATGTGACCCAACTAGAATGACAATAAATACTCCAAATCCTTTAGAGACTACAACAATCCAACAAAGTTAGGTACCGAATCTAGCAACCAACTCTGAAAATCTACTGAACATCTATGTATTTCCATCTCCTTAACATCACCCGTGGTTTAGGCAAGCGGTGACATTAGTGTGGTGCCCAGAACAGAGCCCTGGGGAACTCCGCAGACGTAAACAGATGAGAAATCCTCCCCAAGACCACATTCATTACTCAGGAGACAGATGTCTCTAATAGATTCTCACATTAGTAAGCCTCACCTGAGGCATGCGAGCACAGAAAAGATCTGATCATTTCAGAGGGGAGTTTGTTCCCCCCCAGGCAGGTGTAACTTTGAGGCTAATGAGTTGCACAGTGGGCACCAGGGCCTCACAGTCCAAAGAGATGCAGTGATCTATCAGACAAAGAGAGCAGAGTAGCTGACACAGGAGAGACTGAGAGAAAGAGATAGCATTTACTGATTTCCACGGCTAACTCCGGTCTCATATACTCAAAGTTAACAGAGTACAAAAAAAACGACAGCAGCAGAACTATACAGGAAAATATGTGAGACAAGGGCACATGCTGGATTAGCACAATACTTAACACAGTAGTTTTAAGATTGTTTTCTTATTCACTTGTGTTTAAAATGTGAGGGCTGTTTTCAAGCCTGGAAGTGGTCCAGAGAACTGATCCCTGGTCCTCTTAATAGCTTTGGTGCTGCGGTTCACATCAGGCATTGAACCGATCCGTGCTTGACTCTACATGCTAATGTCATTTTACTTCCTGTTTCAAGTTTCTTGATCCCAGGGAAAGAGCTATTATTGTCAATGATATATAAAACCAGACTGGAGCACCGTCAAGAGCTCACCTTTGTGGTGCAAAGGCTTGCACTGAGAACAATGCAAAAAAAACCCAAAAAAACAACAACAACAACAACAAAAAACAGCATATTGTGGCTTGAGTGGTAAAAAACTCTTCTGATACAAGAACAACTTCTTCTTTGACAGCTATTTCTGCATAGTGACACACCATGCATTCAATAATGTGTGTTGGTACCCAAGGAAAAGAATAAATGAGAAAAACAGAGAATGCATACCATTTTGCAAACCTGCATGCACAAATGCGACGTATGGAACTGAACAATTCATCTACAGTTTGAGAAGAATTCACTTGTACAGTACCCAAGCCAGTAAAGTCCTGTAAAACTTCATACATTTTCACTAATATACATTTCGTATTTAACTCCTGGCTACCAAAATCACGACGTTTGAACTCCTGAAATACAGAGAACACAAAAAGGCTGTTCCTGGTGCTTGGACCCCGTCGGTTTTTTGTCCAAAAAGTCTCCACCAAAGCCACAAACATGCACTGTAGCGAGATCCCAAAAGTCCCCAGGAGACACGCTTCAGCATTACGGTCATCTCTGTGTGACTATGGAAAATGTCCAGGCCATAATAAACAAACAATTAGATACGACTCGCAGCTAAAGGTGAACCACAAAGCCATACAATGATCTTAGAGTGAATGAGTAAACAGAGCAGACTTCCTTCAAGCGTCTAAAACGTCTTTTTTTGTTCACAGATCAGACATTATAAGCATACGTTAACACATTTTAAAGCAGCTCTTGTTTTGTGAATGAAGGCAGTTCAGACGAAATTCTCCTATCGAGTCCATCTCATTACACTCTGTCCTCTCTTAGCCCTGCTGACCTAATGAACCCGTCACAATGCTTCTACATTGTGATGTATGCTTTCAAGCTAACTGCTACTTTAGCTGACACAGCTGCTTGTGGACTGACCGAAGGCAGGTTCTTGGACTTTTTTTTTTTTCCCCAGTACTGTGCAAAAGTCTTAGGCACCTTATTGCTTCAAGGTACAACTTTTATTATTGATGGTTTTTTTTGAGTTCTGCATTATTGAGTCAGTACAAAAAGATGTCATATTTCCAAATGTTACTTTTTTAACAAAAAAAATTTTATGTTACACAAAAATGTTTGCGTGTCAGTAATGAAAGAAAAACATTTCGTAACAGACCACTTTTCAGGATTTTGCATGCATAAAAAAAAAGTAATTGTGACAGTCAAAGTCTCCAGAAGAGCTGTGGCAGATTCTCCAAGACTCTCGGTAAAACGTAAAAGCTAATTTCCTTATAAAACTGCACACATTGTGAAACACCTGGGAACACTGTTTAAGAAAAAGGCACCAAATATCGACTTCCTTTAGTTTATTACTGTTTACTGCACTTTATAGTGATTTCTTTTATGCAGAAACATCTTGATTATTTTCAAAGGCATCTTTGCTTTACAATGAATCTTTACATGTGTCTAAGACTTCTGCATCGTACTGTACAGTAACTAATTGGTAACTAATTGGTAAGTTTTACTGAGTGTCTTTGAGAATCTGCCAGAGCTCTTCTGGAGACTTTGACTGTCACACTTACTTCTTTTTTTTTTGCATATAAAACCCAGCAGCCTTCACTTTTTAATCTGAAAAGAGCTCTGTTACGTAATGTGTTGCTTTCATTACTGCCATACAAACATTTTTGTGTAACATTTAATTTTTTGTTGGAAATGTAACATTTGGAAATATAAAATCTTTTTGTACTGACTGAATAATGCAGAACTCAAAAAACCCCATCAATAACAAAAGTTATACCTAAAAACAATAGGGTGCCTAAGACTTTTGCACAGTACTGTATATGAGATGTTTCAAGGTGCTCTTAGGTCATTCATCACTTAGCTTTTTTTTTCCCAAACAGTCCTGAGAGTTCACTATATTTGGTGGAGTGTGAAAGCCATTATTCTGAGGCCAGGAGCAGTCCAGAGAACAGACCCCTAGTCCTCTTGAAAACAGTGACTGGGGTTCACTTTAACTGAACTCTGGTCTGTCTGGTGTGCAAGGTATTCACTCTTAGAGCCTACAGCTAATAGCTCATCACAGCTGTGTCGGTAAGGCGTTAATATTGAACAACTGACGCTTCAGGCGTCAAATGTTCAGTTTAGTTTTCCTCCACTAGCAGAACGAAGACGCTACACTCACTTGATAGTCTGTCGACTAGCTGGCTCACAATAATGTGTACATTCCTGTTAAAGGTGCTTCCAATAAAACCGCCTTCTCTTCTTCCTTTTGAAACAACTTTCATACTGTAGGTCAAAAGTTACATTCCTGAAAAATGCATCACGTCTGCTGATGTCGTCACCAAGTCTACTGTGGTAACCGTTTCGAGACAGGAAGTAGAGTTTTATGTGGTGAGCATGGATGAGTTTAGTGATACACAGAGTGAAACATCCCGGTGTGGTTATATAAATATAAGCCAAAAAAAAAAAAAAAAAAACAGTGGCTACTAAATAAAATAATAATTAGCAAAAATGTTTGGTTGAGAAGTTAAGCATTCTTTGCTGAAACAGGAAAATCCCTCAATAACCTGAAACATTCACGACTACAAAAGTTTCAAACACACTGCAGTGGCTCTGCGCCAGACAGTGAATTAAGTACAAGTGTGAGCGAAACCTGAGCTTATTTACGAGACTATTACTGGTGCTGCTCCAGAAAACTTCAGGCCCATGAGTGGCTGGGTTCAAAGACAGGAAACATTTCCGTAGTCTGACGGAGACACCAAACGCATCATGAATAATGATTAAGCTGTGAAACGTTATAAATTTTGCCGTACGGAGTCATTTCTCCTGAATCCTGATGCCTTCGAAACGGCTTTAAGTTGATCATTAAAAGCTGACAATTCAATTTCCGTTTAAATATCGACACGACAAGTGTTCCTGGGTGGAAAAAAGCTATAAAAGAGATTTCAGCCTTAAACAGATCCATTCCCACGCTGCAATTCACAGTTTGGTTGTGCTGAGACTGTGCTATACCTGCTCTTCAGGGGTTCACTTAATGTAATGCTGACACCATTCATTATTTCTGCTGATCCCAATGCCAACGCATAGCGTTCCATCCGACACTCACAGCAACTTCTGGTGTAACAAAAAAAAAAAAAAAAGGCTAAATGCTGACGTGAAGCCCCTCTCAGAGTCAGCGATCATAAAAAAGTGGTTCGACTGGTGAACACCTACAGAAGATTAATGAGTGCAGGAACCGTAGTTTGAGAATTAGCAGGTAAGCAATTTATGTCAAAGTTGTCTTTTTAGAAGTAATTTTCTTTCTTTTTGAGGTTTCTCAAGGTGCTCCTACGTCGGTCCTCAAACATTCACAGCAAAACCCACAGCAGGACCCATAACGATGTTTGGTCTGTAACGGTAACACCTCCCTGAGATCCTCACTGGAAGCTCACTGTTATCTAAAAATCCCTTATTTTGCTATATACAAATATAAAACATAATATTAATAATAATAATTAATAATATTAAAGTTCTGATGAATGTATATTATGTAAGGAATAAAACATTTCATGGAGTCCTATAAGAAACTAACTAATGATGAGGCGATGTGATGTGATGTGGCCTGGCATTGATTATTTTCCAACAACAGCATGTCACAAGATGGTTTATTTCCCTTATACCATAGCAGCAATTAATTAAAGGACATTTCGCTGATGAAACATTAAAATGGCTTTCACGTTATAAACGTCAGGGTAAACGTTTTATATTTTTAGAAGGCATCTGCCAATATGCTTTACAAGCAGTTGCTACTGCTAACATCTACACAAGGAACAAAAGAAAAAAAATATATATAAGTTACCATATGTTGCCATCAGGTCCAGCTATGGTAGAGAAATATTAAATGTATGCCGTTGTCTATATAATTTGCCAAAGCACTTGTAAATATTTCTAAAATAAAACTAAAATGTAGCACAATACATATTATACTACATTAATGCAAACACGGCCTTTCTTTTCATTTCCACTAGGTAAGTGAGAAACCGTGTCTCATCACCACACCCACTTTTCAACCAAAAACATGATCAAATTCATGCATAAGAGAAACGAGATTTTGAGCACGAAACCACAATTTTTTTTCTTTACCAATCAGAGTGGGCTATATGATAATGTAATAATGTCAGTATTGCAATATGCCTTTCTGAGATATGATACCTTGTAATATATTTTCTAAAGGTTTTTAAAAAAAAATTTAATACATTGAGTTATTTAATTGTTTTATAATTAAAATTTTCTACATATCTATTTACTTATTTGTTTACTGCATTTAAAAATAATAATATTTAGAAATAATAATAACTAAAATTAATTTTAATATAAAAAAAAATATTTTAAAATATTGTGTATTTGTAGACCGTAAAAAGTTAGTTTTTAAATGTAACACTATTTTTTTAACCTATGATGTTATATATTTTATAAAGGTTTAAAAAAAAACTAAATACATTTTTAGAGTTATTTAATTATGTTTTATAATTGAATTTCTTATATATACTTTTTATTTATTTAATACATCTAAAAATAATAATATTTACAAATTTTAATATTTAAAAAATATGATGTGTATTTGCAGACAGAAAAGTTTGTAAATGCAACGTAACACTTTTTTTTTAACCTGTTATATATTTTAGAAAGGTTTAGACTTTTTAAATATATTTTTAGGGTTGTTTAATTATGTTTCACAATTGAATTTCTTATACATACTTTTTATTTATTTATTTAATACAACTAAAAATAATAATATTTAAAAATATGATGTGTATTTGCAGACAGAAAAGTTTTTAAATGCAATGTAACACTTTTTTTTTTAACCCGTTATATATTTTATAAAGGTTTAGATTTTTTTAAAATACATTTTTAGAGTTATTTAATTCTTTTTATACATATTTATTTATTTATTTATTTAATATATTTAAAAATAACAAGATTTAAAAATAATATCTAAAATTAATTTAAATATTTAAAAATAATAATATTTTAAAATATTGTGTATTTGTAGACATTAAAAAGTAAGTTTTTAAATGCAACACTAGATTTTTTTTATCCTGTTATATATTTTATAAAGGTTTCGATTAAAAAAAAAGATTTTTAGAGTTATTTAATTATGTTTTATAATTTAATTTTTATACATACTTTTATAATTTATTTATTTTATATATTTAAAAATAATAAGATTTAAAAATAATAAGATTTAAATTTAATTTTAATATTTTAAAATATTAATATAAAAAAATGTGATGTGTATTTGTAGGCATTAGAAAAGTTTTTAAATGCAACACTAGTTTATTTTTTTGTTTGTTTGTTAACCTATGTAATGTGAAACACATGCCTTTGGGAATTGCGATTTGATATTTTAAATCATATATATTTACTATTAACCATATAATCAGGACGAAAGAGCTTTTAGAGAATAACAGCTTTCTATTAACTTCGTGGTAAATGACCACTACGATTAGAAAGTGGCATTAAATGGCATCAAGACTGGATGTATTCTCGGGTTTCTGGAGTTATCTAATAGTTAACCGGAGCTTAAAACTAAAAATAATAACAATAATAATAAAAAAAAGTCTCTTGAGAATGCGAGTGTTTTAATATACAGTTCTTTTTAAAATGGACCATACTGAGACCTGATAAAGTGGACCAGAAAGAGAACTAGTTACAAATGGGTTCAGTGCTTTAGGTGTCCTCAATACAACTGGACTCATGAACATCTCCCATGCTTTATGCTATAGAGCTACTGACTATTCAGCTCATGTGAGTGGATAGGATAAATAAATAAATAAAATACATGCACAGACTACATATATTACAAACATAGTCTACACTAATACGTAGTATTATACAGTAACTATTGTTTTGGTCACTGAACACAATACTATTATTACTGCAGCCTAACAATTTAAGCTCTATAGAATAATTGCTAGTGTCCCAGTGGCTCTACTAGCTTTCATGTCATGCTGCTATCCAACATGCACGCCTTATTGTGGTCAAAAACCATATACAGCAACCCTCGGCAGTGGTCTGTGTATGGTGACTAATTTTCCACTTAACTCGTGCATTGTGAAAACAAAGTGGTCCCAGGCCGCTTGGGGTTGGTGTAGACACATAGCTCCAGTTTTTGGTCACCTAGAAGAAAAACAACTCGACTGGCTTTCCATGTGGTCGTACAATTAGGTCAGCTTGTAGGGTAGGAACATGACAGACAAGCTAACAGAGCCATTGTGGCCCTAGTAATTTGAAGTTCCCTTTTGGGTCCACTTTGACTGAGTATAGTTTATTAAAAAGAACTGTTCATGTATGCACAAAAAAATGCTAAGTCATAGAGACCACCTGAAGCACCGAAACAGAGCGAATCTGAAAATACCCTTATAGCATTAAAGATGATGCAAGACAAGACTAGAAAAGACGCTATTGATTTCCAGAAGCAATTTCACTTCACCGGAGTGGATTCTTGGACTGTAAAAACAACGCCTGGAGTAAAGTCTGGCTTTTTTCCCCCCACTTATACACAAGCTCCTGCTTGACCTAGTACTACAGAGCTGCACTGCCTTCCTTCTAATCCAGAGGAGTGTATGGGGGAGGAGAAGAACACTCCAAGGTCACTACCTCACACTGAGGCAAAGGATTATTACGCCTTAAGGGTTTCTTGTTACAATCCACAACCCTGAGATACAGCAAAACCTTCTGACCTGCATCCCCCAGATCCAGCGTCTCATCACCATGCTCTGTTGGTGCCTTGGATTTACTGTTTGAAAACAACTCTTTGCTTTGTCTTGCATGTTTTTTTTTGTATACTATAAGAATTCAATAATCAAGATTTATATTAGGAAATAAAAAGCAAATCTACAGTGTTTCAGATTTACATACTACATTGCCTCCACACTGAAGTCAAGAAACGAACAACACATGATGCGGCGTGCTATTATAGGAAGATAATCAACAGTGAGATCGGGCAATGCAGTCTGACATAAAGCAGAATTACAATTATCATCCCAGAGATTTATTTTCAAAGTGTTTCATGTGTTTCATGTGTTTCAAAGTGTTTTATTTAGTGCTGTCGTTAATCGCGCGATTAATCTTTTTCAAATCGCGCGTTAATAGCGGTTTTAACGCACATTGTGATTTGTGTTGTACATGTAGGTCGGCATCGTAGGACCATTGAAAATGCTGTTGCCATTTATTACTGGTCTATTTTAAGGGGAATGACTGTTGAATGTTGCCTCATTATTCACTTGACTTTGTTTGATAAAAGTGAAATATTAAAGATGATTGACGTCTTTTC
>JAOVVH010000033.1:3744694-3754790 GCA_028566435.1 Scorpiodoras heckelii | reverse complement strand
CACTGTCACTGTCAGTGTGTCAGTCTGTCAGTGTCAGTGTCAGTGTCAGTGTCAATGTGTCAGTGTCAATGTGTCAGTGTCAGTGTCAGTGTCAGTGTGTCAGTGTCAGTGTCAATGTGTCAGTGTCAATGTGTCAGTGTCAATGTGTCAATGTGTCAATGTGTCAATGTGTCAATGTGTCAATGTGTCAATGTGTCAGTGTCAATGTGTCAGAGTGTCAGTGTCAATGTGTCAGAGTGTCAGTGTCAATGTGTCAGTGTCAGTGTGTCAGTGTCAGTGTGTCAGTGTGTCAGTGTGTCAGTGTCAATGTGTCAGTGTGTCAGTGTGTCAGTGTGTCTGTGTCTGTGTCAGTGTCAGTGTCAGTGTGTCAATGTGTCAGTGTCAATGTGTCTGTGTCAGTGTCAGTGTGTCAGTGTCAATGTGTCAGAGTGTCAGTGTCAATGTGTCAGTGTCAGTGTGTCAGTGTCAATGTGTCAGTGTCAGTGTCAATGTGTCAGTGTCAATGTGTCAGTGTCAGTGTGTCAGTGTCAATGTGTCAGTGTGTCAGTGTGTCAGTGTGTCAGTCTGTCAGTGTCAGTGTCAATGTGTCAGAGTGTCAGTGTCAATGTGTCAGTGTGTCAGTGTGTCAGTGTCAATGTCAATGTGTCAGTGTCAGTGTGTCAGTGTCAATGTGTCAGTGTCAATGTGTCAGTGTGTCAGTGTGTCAGTGTCATTGTCAGTGTGTCAGTCTGTCAGTGTCAGTGTGTCAGTGAGTCAGTGTCAGTGTGTCAGTGTCAGAGTGTCAGTGTCAGTGTCAGTGTCAGTGTGTCAGTGTCAATGTGTCAGTGTGTCAGTGTGTCAGTGTCAGTGTCAGTGTCAGTGTCAGTGTCAGTGTCAGTGTGTCAGTATCAGTGTCAGTGTCTGTGTCAGTGTGTCATTGTCAGTGTGTCATTGTCAGTGTGTCAGTGTCAGTGTTATCACCAAAAGTCTGAAATAATTAAACCATTAAGAAAAAGAAAAAAAAAAGAACAAAACACATGTTTACGGGTGCAAGTACCTCAAATGGAGAGCGGGGGAATTATTTACAAGGGGATTGTTTTCATGGGGAAAAGAATATTTTTTAGAGATAATCTCTAAAAAAATCTCGCCCAAAAGGAGGCTGATGTCTTAAACACATTTACAACAGTATCAGTATCATAAGTTCTCTTACAAATATCGGATCTGATTTAGAAAAAAATAAAAAATAAAAATAAAAAAAATAAAAATAAATAAATAAATAAATAGAAATTATTTTAAAAAACAAAACATATTTAGGGGCCCTTGAGCAAGGCCCTTAACCTGAAACTGCTCAGCTGTATAAATGACATAACTGTAAGTCACTCTGGATAAGGGTGTCTGCCAAATGCCATAAATGTAAAAATAAAATAAATAAATAAATAAATAGAAATTATAAAAATAAATAAATAAATAAATAAAAAACATATTTACGGGTCTAAGCTGAGATGGGTTTCATTTTTTTTTTGTTTTTTTTTTCTAATTTGCTATTATTTTGGTTAGGCTTCTTCTGCTGCTGCTTCTTGCTATACTGCATGTGGACATGATTTCATATCAAATACAAAAACATGAAAAAGGAAATAAGCTATATGAAAACACAGAGGAGAGCAGGGGAAATATGGTCTTGGGGATCAGGAAACCTCGCTCTAGGGGAAAATAATCTCGCCCAAAGGAGGCTGATATCTTAAACACATTCACGACAATATCAGTATCTTAACTTCTCTTACAGAAAATAAAAACATTTGAAATGATAAAAAAAAAATTCAAACTTTGGGTTTCCAAGCACCTCAGATGCTTGAACCTTATTGTTTTTGTCAGGCTTCATCTTCTGCTATAACTGCATATGGACATGATTTCATGTCAAATATGAAAATGTGAAATATGAAATACGCTATATGAAAATACAACGGAGAGCCACAAAACCAGCTCGTTTTTGCCTGATCTCCCAAAAATAATATGTACATCCATGTCACTAATCACATCCACTCCAAAATTTTATTTCAACCCTGTAGCTTTTCCATAATCCTGCATAATCCAAACAAATACGTTGAGGTTTGTCCTTGTGTCAGCTTTTTTTTTCTTTCTTTTTTTCCTACCACTTAGTGTAAACCCTAGAGAATGTTATACATTAAATTCCCAGGTCATCAGTAGTTTCTGAAACACTCAAACCAGCCTGGTTTGGCCCCTACATTCAACATCATGGAGATCACACTTTTTCCCCCGTTCTAATGTTCAATGTGAGCTGAAGTTCTTGATCTGTATCTGCATGATTAGATAATCGCATGAATGAGCTCATTATTTAAATGTGTACAATAAGCCATGGTGCTTTTTACTTCCTGAACTTTGGCTCAAGAGATCACATTAGGTCCAACGTGACCTTGTTTACAGGCTACTTGTTTTTGACTTGTTGAGGTTTGGATTACACTGAGCTTAGCCTAAAAACTATAAGAACTTTACAGAATTATACTATTATAATTATATACACTGAAGTACCAGAAAAACTGGTATACCAGTTAATACTTGCTAGGTCTTCCACAGGATCCTGGAGGGAACATTGCACAGTCCTCACGCGGATGTTTGTTGAAGCCCCAGGGTGAACATGACCAGCATTTTATGGCCAAACTTTGCTTCTACAACCGAAATGCTATGACCCATCTCACGAGCTCCAACTATAAAACTGCTTTGAAAATCGTAAAATCGTGATAACTTGCCATTCTCATCGCGGAAACTGATCTAGAAGCTTCCATAGATGTTTATTGTGCTATATACACACTGGTGGACGCAACCAATGACGTGCATACGTGGCGTTGCAAAGTATTTTCCATTAAGTACCAGTTTTTCTGGTACTTCAGTGTATATCTTAGAATAATTATCTATCGATAACTATCATAGACACCACTGGTGTACGCCATATAGGAATCAAGGCCCATTCAAAAGTCTAAAGTAATTTACCCTGAATCACCAACATACTCAATAAAACTGGCCTATTCTGTATGTGCCTGCAAATCTTCTTCAATCAGTGGCTCAGTCTATGTGCTGTAATCATTCTGGCTATTTCTCCTAATGAAATGGAGCCGCTTTCACTTCCTGCTTGCTTCAGGTCTTTTCCCTCTCAGTCCCAGTTCACTTGCCGAAGGGTTCAGGTCGGGTAACTGACTTGGCCATTCACCCATTATAGATTAAACAGCCTCTAGTTGTAGCTGATGGATCACAGTTTAACTCTGTAATCATCATTTTATTTCACTTACAACGTGCTGGAGGAAAGAGCTGAGTGCATAGTGATTTAATTACTTTTACTTTACATTACACACACTAATCAGACTGCTTTAGCTAACGTCACCTACACGTGTCTAAGTAGTAGAGTAGCACAAGATAGTAACCACAAATGGAGTTTCCTACATGTCGGTGTGGTAGGTTTAGACAAGATGATCAGGTCATAGCGATGTCCTGGTTTATCTGTGGATGTTTAGATGAGTTTTTCTCCTACAGAAAGCAGAAAGTTCCCCTACAAATCATGTGATTATTCACTAAAACATAGCATGTTATGTTTCGCACGTAGTGGTCTTGTTTTCACATTTATATTTTTTAGACATTGTTTTTTTTTTTTTTTTTTTTTTACACATAATTCATTCATTCTCTTATCCGCTTATTCCTGTCCCCAGGGTCACAGGAGAGCTGGTGTCTAGCCGGTGGCATAGGGCGCAAGGCAGGATCAACTCTAGACAGGGCGCCAATCCATCGTAGGGCACACACACACACTCATACACACACTAAGGGCACTTTAGAGACACCAATTAAGTTAATATGCATGTCTTTCCCCACGCAGACACGGGGAGGACATGCAGACTCCACACAGAAAGGACCCAGACCACTCCATCCGGGGACCGAACCCGGGACCTCCTTGCTGTGAGGCGACAGCGCCAGCCACAGAGCCACCGTGCCGCCCTACACATAATTCATTTATGCTAATGTTTCGCACGTGTACGACACCAACAATATCTTTTTACACGCAATATCAATATTATGAGTCCATATACATGAATTACATTTGACTAATTTTACTAATACACTTGAAATGACAACAGGACAATTCCACCAGCCGTAAAAGTCACGTTTCTGATCCGATGGTGACATCTGGTGGTACGATCACTCGCCTGGCTTGACTCAAGGCCTTGTACTAAATGACCCAGGACTGCCATAGCCAGTACTGAGCAAAACCCTTAACTCTAGACTGCTCACCTTAGATTAGATTTGATTAGATTAGATTAGATAATAATATATTCAGCATGGTAAATTTATAATTTGCTGTTTCATGTTTGTTTATAGTATTCTTACATCTTACATACTAGTTTTCTTATACTGTAAAGACCTACTCCTGTTTGTCATCTTTTGTTCTTTACACACAGTGCTGTGGGCGGCACCGTTGCCTCACAGCAAGAAGGTCCTGGGTTCGAGCCCCGGGCGGAGTGGTCTCGGTCCTTTCCGTGTCTGCGTGGGTTTACTCCGGGTCCCCCGGTTTCCTCCCACAGTCCAAAGACATGTATATTAGGTTAATTGGTGTCTCTAAAGTGCCTCTAGGGTACGAGTGTGTGTATGAGTGTGTGTGTGCCCTACGACGGATAGGCGCCCTGTCTAGGGTTGATCCTGCCCTGCACCCTATGCCGCCGGCTAGGCACCGGCTCTCCCGTGACCCCGGGGACAGGAATGATCGGTTAAGATAATGGATGAATGAACATAATGCTGTGTACAAAAGCTGCTACGATATGAAATTCAATAAAAAAATGAAATGATCACAACTTTACCCATGGCTAGGTTCAGATTTCTTAAGTAGACTTTATTTATACTCTACTTGTTTTTGAGTTTGTCTTAAACTCACTGGATCAACTCGAGTGATCACTCAAATCAGCGAATAACGTAATTTTCCGTTACTTTCCGTAGCTGCTTTATGCTGGTCGGGGTCACTGTGGACCTGCAGTCTATCTCTGGGGCACCCAGTGGGCATTAACTACTATGTTTTCTCTATGACAGAGACACCCTAGGCACATTATCTCACACGGAGGGCACTTTATCTCATTTTCCTGCATGTAGGGGAGCCTATAGGGCGCTACTGCACTTCATTTTCTACACTCCAATGGCCCTCTACTGTAAAGGCTATTTGAGAGGGTGCTTTATCATGTTCTGTATACTGTACTAGCAGAGAAAGCACGTTCATGCTGTTTTATTTTCCTGACCATGGGGACAGTTACACAAATCATATACTGGAACTCAAATGAAACATGCTTTGTAAGTAAACGTATTATTATGACCACCATAGCACAGCTGGCAGTCGTATAGCTTTTGTCAGCATTTTTTCCACTAAATATTGGTTGAAAATACATAGAGTACCTCAACCCACATAAATCTTGGTGTGGTTGTAGCCCCACGTGTCTGATATGGAATATTATATAACGTTTGAGCCATTGGGTGTGTGTTTCCTTTAGTGCTAGTGCCCCCTGAAACCCTGTAGGCTCAAAGCACTTTTGGGGAAATAGATTGAAAAAATGTTTTGCTGAAAATTGCCAAAACTGTTTACGGCAAGTTGGATTCTAGGAGGGGATCAATTTGTGGAGTAGCGCCACCTAGTGAATAATGCTCAAAGCAAAAATCTAGCCAACATGTTGACGTCGAGGGTCAAACTTTAGAAAACTTCACACCCTGAATCACTACAACATTCTTTACTTTTTCATCACTGCAACTGATACATGTTTATCTCAAGAACTGCTTACGCTACAATTTTGGTATGTTTATTTCACTTAATTTGTGAACTTTGCGTCACTTTTTTGCCGTGCAATTAAAGAATAAAACACTTGGGTGTGTGCTGCTGCTGTTTCGTTCATTTTGATGTAAGAGTTGCCTTATCATCATGAAAACAATACAAGTTTAATAATGAAATAAAAAGGATCACGTATTCTCCGATCATGGATCTGCGACAGACTTGTACACTAATCCTGTGGACACACTGGTTAAAGACTTTGCAGTGGTGATCCATCACTCCATACTGATCGGATCTGCGATCGGTGTTCAGTTGGTTCATGCTCAGCTTCTTCATCCCGTAATCCACAACCTGTGTTCCTCGTCGCAGAGGTCCGTCTTTAAAGATTCCCACTGAAAGTCCTTTCGGAGTTAGAAATAAACTCGGCAAACTTGGATGAAGAACCAGTTATAATGAAATAATGAATAATGAAAAGCTTTCCTGGCAGAACCTGAGCTCTGTCTTCGACCCAGTTACACCGCGAATAGGAACTCGGTGTTGAAAACCATTCATCAGTGTGCACAATATGGACAGAGCAGAACGAAAGGAGGGAAATGAAAGAGTGATGAAGATGGAACCACTGAAATGATCCGACACCAAATTTTAAAAATACTACGAATTACTAGCAACATCTTTCCTCAATTTGCAGTAAAATGTCTACCAGATTGACAAACCAGATTAGTAACAATCCATCTTGTTAACAGTCCATAATGTTAATGTTATCGTGTTATAAGAGTTAATATTTTAAATCACCCTCTATTGTGGAAAAACTACTCGGGCCAAGAAAGACATTGACCGGAACAGCAGCTTCTGCATGAATTATGGGTACTGGGTTCATTTTCTGCCTATAAATAGGCTCTTGAGTTCCTGAAAAGAAAGACAATCGATGCCTAGAGAAGATCATCGTTGTGGTAAAAGCCATAACATTTTTAGATCCTCCACTATGGTTTATTAAGCAGACGGAAAGATTCATTCATTCATTCATTCATCTTCTTAGCCGCTTATTCCTGTCCCCAGGGTCACGGGAGAGCCGTTGACCAGCCGGTAGAACAGGATGCAAGGCAGGATCAACCCTAGACAGGGCGCCAATCCATCGTAGGGCACGCACACACTCATACACACACTAGGGGCACTTTTAGAGACACCAATTAACCAAACATGCATGTCTTTGCACTGTTGGAGGAAACCCACGCAGACACACGGAGGACATGCAGACTAAAAACAGAAAGGACCCAGACCACTCCACCAGGGGATCAAACCCGGGACCTTCCTGCTGTGAGGCGACAGCGCTACCCACCGTGCCACCGTGCCACCCTGATGGAAAGATGCAAAAAAAAAAAAAAAAAGACAATCAGGTTTGACAAAGGTTTATTTCATAACAGCTTCTTGGCTTTCCAGAAGCCAGAATTGTTTCAACACGTCCAAAGGATTAAAAAAAACAAAAAACAGCATTTTATGCATTTTAGTATAAACAGTCCAGAGATCAAGATATTTTACGTCAGCCATGAAATCAGACATGTTTCCAAGATAAAAAAATAAAAAATAAAGGGAGCCAGAGCCAGAGGACGAGTAGAGACACAGAGCAGAGCAGCACTTCCTTCTGATTGTAGGTTCACAACGGCCACAGTTTCTTCTGATCTGCGAACATGTCAGGCTGATGTACTGCTATAAATACAATCAGAAATCCTCGTAAATGTGCTTGTGTGCGCGTGTATGCGTTATATGTAAACTAAATACAGCTGTGGAATGAACCAGAACCGTTCCTGTTAACCGGTTTCACCGTATAATCTCTCAACCATGTGACAAAAACAAATGTGCTCAAGCAGGGTGCAAGACTGTAAACCTACCTGTCGTGTTGTGCGATTAAACAGAAAAACCAAAAAAAAAACCTCCAACCTAGACAATTACTAATGCATAAAAAGTCTGAATTACATCCTGTATTTGAAAAATAAGGGTGATCTGGATGTTAGGCCTGTACTCTAACCTCCTGTGATATATTTTAGATGATATTGCAGATTCTTTCTGGTTGTTCGGCGCTCTCAGGTTAAAGCCTGGTGTCCTCCATGTACCATTAAGATGATCAGTGTGAGAAAGTGCATTAAACCTTTCACTATTTCACCGTGCTGTTTGTGTGGTTCTTTATGTCTGAGTGCAATGGTTTCACCAACAGGACTTGCGATCCTTTACAAAAATACATTAACAGGTCTGTGTTGGTGTCCACTTGAAATTTACATAATCCCAACATTTAAGCTGCGTTAAGGCGCTTGATCTCTAAATATTATATAGGCATATCTTACAAAACTCACAACACTGATTTCTAATAAATGAAAGCACTGGTAAAAAAAAAAAGAAATAAAACAATAAAATTATGTTTCATAATACGATATTTAGCCCAGTCTCTGCGCTCCAGCACTTAGTGTCTCTGAACGTAAAATTCTTCGGGTCTTTTTTATTTCTCAGAGCAACATGCTGGAGGGGGACACTGCAAGACCACTGCCTTCTGAGTCCTGAGAGTCATGGGGCATTTGGGCATGGAGCATATGGAGATTTTGGAGCTGTGGTTGGGATGGAGTCGTCTCCTCTGCCTGGGATGGAAGCCTGGCTGGTAGATAGATCTGGGCCTCAAAGATGTCCTCCTCAGTTTCTATAAGACTTCCTCCTTTTTCTCTTTGTCCTCTACTGAGATCTCGGTCCATCTCCGAGCTGCTGAACAGATCATTGTGGCGCGTTTCGAGCTCGGTGAGTCCGTTCCCGCTGAAACCCGAATCATCTTGGTCCATCTTATTCTGCAGGTTCTGAGGCTGCAAGTCTTGATACTTTGAAGGTTTAGTAGGAAGCCCTTCTGGGAGATCATTCACTGATTTACTGGTCCATTGAGGAGTCAGAGAGGTACTGGGGGTAGGTTTTTGAAGTCCTAAAATGGGCCACTCTGCTTTCTCTGCAGCTCCTGCCCCACTGGCCTCCTCCAGACCCCCGGCCCCCGACCCCATGTCTGCCCACGGCTCCGGCTTCTCGGTTCGGTTCAGTTTCTTTAAATTGCTCAGCAGTGCAAACATACTATCTACATCCTTCGCAAAGTTGGACCAGTCTTCCAGGCTGGGACTGTAGTCATGTCTGTGCTCAAACAGACTCTCGTTCACGCTGTACAGTTGTGCCAGTCCTTGCCAGTTGGCGTCCTCGGAGAAGTCGGGCAGCTTAAGGTCGGCGCCCGTCCCATGCAGGCTGTGTGCTGGAGGGAGGGATGGAGAACAGGGTGACATGGTCAGCCAAGTCTGAGGGAGAGAAGCAGCTCTTTGTTCGGATAGTGTCTAAAACATGCAGCCATGCATGGCTTTGAAAAATCATAATGGAATAAAGTGAATAAATAAACATGATGGCCACACTTTGCATAAAAGCCACTACCATCTAAAGCAATAAGCACTGAAAGAAATCACAATGGCAGAACCAGAAGTTCTCGATGGCCCGAAAACACAGCTGGATAAAATCCCTACAAAATAAGGATTGTCAAAAACACAGCAAAATGTATTCGTGGGTTTTTTTTTTTTTAGAACATGAACCTGGAAAAGTCCAGGAACATGGAATAAATGGAAATGAGAAGGTCCCAACAAATAAACGTGAAAGAATGCAAGAAACGGAAATCTGCAAGCCAGTGTATTAGGGAAAGGTGCAAAGCCTTGACGGAGCAAGCATTCCCAAAGCAGATCAGGCAGTACCGCTGAACTACCAGACACGGGCAGTAAAGCCACGCAGCATCAGAACCGAACTGTATCTAGGTTCTCGTGTTTGAACGGTATGGACGACTAGGTGGGATGAGTATGGAGAGAGGGTTTCAGACTCTTTGAGACTCACAAGAATGAAAAGCTTGGCCTCCTCAACTCTGATCACTTTCGATATCGCTGTTGCCTGGTAAGCAGGTAAAAAAAACGGCTTTGTCAAGAGGTGACAAGTGGCAGGAAAATTTTTTTAAACGTGAAAACAAAAGAATAGTGAGAGATAGAGGACCTACATAAAAATACAGAGTGTTTAAGAAAATGTGTGTAATCATTGATTTCAGATTTATTTTGCAATCAATTCTTTAGGAAGTCATATAATCATTTTTAAGAGAATGAATACAATGTTATTTATATATATATATATATATATACATACAGGGGTTGGACAATGAAACTGAAACACCTGTCATTTTAGTGTGGGTGGTTTCATAGCTAAATTGGACCAGCCTGGTGGCCAATCTTCATTAATTGTACATTGCACCAGTAAGAGCAGAGTGTG
>JAOVVH010000033.1:3585702-3602683 GCA_028566435.1 Scorpiodoras heckelii | reverse complement strand
TTTAGTGACCGAGTTCCCTATGAAGTGCCCTTGGAATTCTGTACCCTGTGCAGTGTGTAGGGAGCAGGGATACAGATTAGGGACACTCACGATTGGAATGCAGCCTAAAACGAGTAACGTGACGGTCAATTACGTGTTCACTGACTGGTTTGCGTAATTTAACAAATTTTTTATCTGCATAAAATTTTTTTGTGCCATTAATTTTTTTTTATCGCAATTAATTCTTAACTTGACAGCACTATTATAAATCATTACTCTTCTACAGTTGTATACTATAAAATCAAACAGTGCTAAGTGTTTTGAAAGGATGTTCATGTTCAACACGAGTTCTGGGATGAGTACAGGACAGTGCTTAGGATTACACCAGCAGTTTTTAGTTCTTAGATCAAATCTTCAGTATCAAAGGTCACATTATCCATTGAAGCAAGGACAGGACTTGGGACCGTTTTTGAAAAATACAAACTTCAGGGTATCCATGTCGAACCATCCACAGCAACAAGAAGTGACTGACAAGTGCAGAAAGCTCAGAGCAGAAGCATTTCTGTAGGGCTCTGAGGAACCTCAACACTAATAGTGTACCAGGATCACAGGATACCCAGTGCTTGGAAGTTCATACATATGCACGATTCTGAATCTGTCCATGTTTACCCCATGGATCTGTGTTGACTATACCTCAGTACAAGCAAACATACAGTACTATACACTCCTGCCTCTGGTTTCTCTGCATTATAGAAGACTTAGGAGTCAGGAAATCACTGGGACATTTTGTCAATCAGGATGAAATTATATGTAAACACCCGACGCATCTCTCAAGCTTTCATCTTTCACAAAGCACTCATTAACAAATGCAAATGCGTTTCGCACTCTACCTAATTTCATCTCGGCACAATTAGATTAAAAATGCTTCGTGCCTGCATTGGTAATGCTTTATGCATTCAAATTCCTCCAACAAAGCGCTCCAGGAGGAAATTAAATCTAACACATGGAATGATTAAATCCGGTTGACTTGGCGTCACAGGCGAGTGGTTAATAGAAGCTCTCGGGCACTGGGCCGAGTCAGGACTGCCAGGAGCATCGAGGATATTGACAATAACACAATTACTATCTGATGTATCTGCATTATGCACGAGTCTGCATGCTAATCCAAAACCTCAGCCATCCAAATGAATGACAGATAAGAGCAACAAAACAGCGACATGCATTCACTGGGAATTATTTACGGCAGGGCAGCAAATGTCAGTGGTTATGAAGAGGTTCCTGTGGCGTTGGATTGAAATTTTGGACAACAGAGTAGTGCATTTTATTGGGCTACACCAGAAACTCCTCACCAGATTGCCACCAATGGCCAGAAAAGCGTAAATCTAGAACCCTGCTTGTCCCTGTAATAACCCTATATTAGGGTGTTTTCCAATTAGAAAGGGTTCCTTTAGAAAGCAAAGAACACACAAGGAACCCCTTTTTCTAAAATGTCCCATCTAGCACCAATAGACGTTCTCAAACTTGTCCCTCTGACAGAACCTTCTATGTAGAAGACTAACTGAAAAAATTCCCATTCAGAAATGGAGCCAAGAGTATATCCGTATATATTTGTATCCGCCTATACAAATAAACTGTTACTTTGCACTGAAAAGGACAGAACAAGAAAATATAATTTTAGGCTTTATAAACATTTTTAGGTTACTAACATCTTGTGAGACAACCAGAAGAACAAGATTGATGCCCAAACCTCTCCCTTAGGTACTCCAACCATTCTACTTATTGGTTGCACCATCTGCACACCTAATACAAGATAAGCCTTTATTTCACTGAATCATGTGTGTTGTTACTAGAATTGACCAAAACCTGAGTATATTGGATGGTAATTACCTGCCAAACTAGATTTCCAACGTGGGATGGTTAAAAGTTCAAGAAACTGTGCTGGAAAGACAGTGAAATATCCAAAAAGCTGTCTGCATGATGAACAGTGGTTAAAGGTCAAATCCTTATGGGGCAGAATGAAAGCTAGTAAAATGCTAGCTCGGCATCTGGCAGAATCATCTGGCACCAAAGTCAACATGTCGAGTGTGAGCAGAAATGTTGGAGACAAGGTCTGGTTGGGTGGACGGTAGTCAAGGAATCGTTTTCTGCAAAAAAAAGGCAAAACAGAAGAGGGTGAAGAATGCTAAAGATGATAAGGAATGACACTGCAACCAGCAGCAAGACATGTTGTGGGATGATGCTTGGATGAAGTCCAGCCAAAGTTAAAAATAAAAAAAAAAAGCAGCACATTATTAACTGCAACCCAAGAAAGGTCACACAAATACAAAAACATCTTGCCATTTGTTATTCCAATCAATGCAACGGCTTTAGTACACAGGAAGAAGATTATTCTCCTAAAGAAGGCTTCCTCATAGAGGACGCCATGTTTCCTTTCTTTAGCAAGTAGTTCTTTAGTAAGCTAAGAACACTTAACCTCTTTTTTCTAAGAAAATAGGACAAAATGAAGAAGACTAATCAATTCTCACTGCACGGATGGGTTAAAATGCGGAGGTTCAATTTCACTGTGTGCAAGCACAGTGACAAAAATGTGTCACTTAATTAGTGTATGTTAAGATATGAATAACGAAAAAATAATTCTAGCAATATAAAACGAATGTGATTTCATTCATTACAATGTGAGTTCATTACAAGGTGTTCAACAGCAGCCTGACCAACAAAACATTACTCGAGGCACCCTGATAAGAGCTGGACAACTGGCTGAGAGCAGCTGCCTGGTCAAGATCACCTGTCAAATTCAAACCATTTTTCATCCTGTACTCATTGCCACTGAATAAAACACCATCTTCACTAGCTTACTGGGGAACTTTCTTTGGCGGTGGCTGGAGCTGCCAAGACGTCTCAGCAGCATTGCTGTCTATGGGAACAAGACAAAGCTCTGTTGCCCTTGAGATCCCTGGAAGAGGTGTCCAAGATAACAAAAGCAAGAAGGATGATGCAGTACAGAGAATCGAGCAACCCCAAAGACAAGGGCCATAATAAGGAGAAAAGATTCTGTACTACAGGCTTGTCTGGGCCAAAAGGTCCCGGTGGAAGTACGGACACAGGGGACAGAAGGCTTGTGGGTCTGGTTAGTACCCAGGAATGATACTTTGAAGGAAAAATGATGGTTTGTTGAGGAGAAACTGAGGGCAGCACTTGAGGAGCAGCAGATCAGCAAAGCAGTGGAACAGAAGAAGGATGAGGTGCAAGCAGGTGACGGAGAGGACAGTAATGCAGGCTGATGTCTAGCAGGTGGAACCACACCATATGAAATTCCTGATGCTGGTGACTGGTCATTTTTGGTTGGTGGACTATTTTCAGTCCAGCAGTGACACTGAGGTGTTTAAAGACTATATTCACTACATTAACTGTATTTTTCAACCTGCACAGTTTGCAAAGCCAAACTGAATGACCACAGTAACTATAATAAATTAATAAACCAGCACTTTAAGATATAGGCATGAGTTTTCTTATGATTTCCTGTAAGAAATATGCCTTTCAAGCTGACAGTCTGTTTTAATGTTCTTGAGAGGGGTTTAGGGGAAGGCGGTGGTTTGGTACACAGCTGACACAGAGACTGCTTTCATTAATTTTTACTCAAGCAACAGATTTCTGTTGACATAAGTTTGTGTTATGACACTTTTCCAGGCTAGTTTATGTTACAATATCATGACAACTGACTTTGTGGTGCGTTCTATTCAAATTTTCCATTTCCATAGGGGTGTAGATTTTTGCACTCAACTACATATTTGCTTTTTTTTTTTTTTAATTTTCAACCAACTTAACATGTTTGATGGATAGCTTCATATGTAGTTTTTACCAAGTGGCCTAACACCTTCACACAATTATTCATTTCCTCCAAACATTCGTGTAATTGAAATGAATGGCACATTTTTATGCATACTGACGTAATTAGCAGTGCAGGAGGGTAGAAAAGCTCAAAAACACATTCTTAAACAATCAATTACCACCAGGCAGAATGTTTCTCTTAAAATTGAATTAGCGGTTATATTTATAGAAGCTCTCTGAACCACATAAGCACATTTTTTTCCTCTATCCCATTTGTTTTCTGGGTCCATTGAAAGCAAGTAATTTACATTTGTTTTGCTCTTGGTTTCCATTTTCACGAATGCAAAAGGACGGCCTGGATTATACGTGATTTACACATGTTGTGTTCATGAGACATGGAGGGTTGCTTTAATGAGGGACTGTGGTTACTCATGGGCACGCATGTTCATGGATATGTGCGGATGAGAGTTCACGGTAAGGTGAAACATATCCGAATGGACACAATGGAAGAAAAAAAAAACGCGAGCTAGGGATGAAATAAGGACCTCTTTTAACTTCTTAGCCTGAGTGCTAGGTTTTAAGACTGACAAGGTTAGCAAGTGATCGAAGCTCTACTCAGTAGAGCTCTGTGCATAGGGATTACTGTTATTAATTGGACACTGATTTCTAAATTGAAGCTCTATTAAGAGCCGTCAACTGCCTCATTTCTGGTCTATTCTATGCCTTAGCATGAAGTAGCAAAAGTGCACATAAAAACTCTCAATAAGATGTTTTTAATGTCCTTACAGGATCAAGCCAATTAAGCAGAGAGGCCAAATAAAAGGGCCCCGTTAATGAGCGGTATCCTATACAACACAGCAGGCAGGATAGGGTCATGAAGGTGTAAGTAAGGATAATGATTCATATCTGCCGAGATGGAACGCCAGATGAAGGAGGTCTGGTCCTAGAGTACATTTTGGGTTACGCTACTGCAATTATAGCTTTCCGATAAAAATGAGTTATTCTCCTTTAAGTCACTTTATTATGGTTTCCCCTGAGCTCAGGCTCGAGAGAATTAATTAAACCTATCAAATTATGCTTATAGGGCTGGAATTCATTGGAAATCGCTCCAAGAGCCGCTCGGAGGACGTCTCTAAGCTTTGGCTTAATGAGGCAATTATTATTACGCCTAGTGACCAGCTTGAGCAGGTAATGAGGGACGTTAGCAGCTCCAATAGTTAGCAGCTAAACGGATCAATCTTCTATTAAATTTATGCATGATACTAAAGCAGGTTGTGTGCTTTGTAGACCATCCCACATCGCAAAGTGAAAAGTGCTGAGACGCACAAAATTCACATCACACACACACACACACACACACACACACACACACACACACACACACGCACAGACTTTGTCTAGCTATACTTCTGAGGACTTTCCATTGACATAATTATTAATACAGCTAATTAATGCTATGCCTAACCCTAACCCTAACCTTAACTTCAATCTTGGAAGGACATCTTTTGGCTCTTTAATTTTTTATTTTTGTTAAAAGCTACAACAAAAGAAACTCACTTTCCTTATGGGGACCAGCAAAATGTCCCAACAAGGTCATAAATATCAGATACTCCTATCCTTGTGGGGACATTTGGTCCTCACAACAATATAAAAACATGGTCTCACACACACTCACTCACACACACACACACACACCAGTCAACTTTGGATTAGAGGCTGATCCAAACCCAACAACCCTGAGCGTTCCTCTGAGGGCTCTCCGTAATATAAAACTGGTGATCATCAGTGTGAAGCCCCAGCAAGACAGTGAGAAGTACTTGGCCCCCCCCCCCCCCCACACACACACACACACATACACACACCTACCTTCAACTATTGTTGTCCCAAGAAGTGACTCAGCCCGTAAAAGCATTACGTTTTGTTTTCCACGACATTCACGGTGGTGACAGGAGAAACCCTGCAGGACCAGTTAAACTAACAGGCTATTAAAAAGACAAATTGCATTTGCCTTTCAATCAGTGCCCAAAATAAGCAATTATACGCACAACAACCACATCAGGCTTTAAAAAGTATCGGTAGGTGAGCTGAGATGTTCACAATTGCCTCTGCATATGGAAGAGATTACCCTCATTGCTCTGGCACTGCTTAACCTGTAGACACCAAGGCCTCTTTTCTCTCCCTTTCCTCAATTTGAAAAAAAAAAAAAGAAAACCACAAGTAAAGAGAGCCTGTCTTTGTATGAATATGAAAGGAGATCTGTGTATGTGTGGGACTCTGTACAGTGTTAAGCCTGGTTACATGGCATTATTTACTCGGTGACATGCTTTTCAAGGGGATGCCAGTTCCTTGGGTGGAGCAGGCGGAACGAGTGCGGTAGCACAAGGCTAGACGAGACGATAGTATTCGAGACGAGGTCTCGCGCTCCCGATGCTGCCAGCATGTCTGGAGCCCTCTTCCATCTGCTCGGCACACCACATGAGCAAAAAAAAAAAAAAAAAAAAAGCTGTTAAAAAGACTTTCCAGGACCAGGCAGCTGTAATTATGGCACTGCCTAGCCTTGGTGTCGCTGCTGATAGGAAAATAACCACTTTATGATGAGGGGAGAGAGTGCACTGTTGAGCGCCGAATCCATAGCAACAAAGGCCAGCCAATTAAGAAGCCATGAGGTCTCGCCTTTCTATGAGTTAAGATCAAGAGCATCAAGCTCATATGTTGTTTTCTGACAGGTCTGACTGAACGGGGACTGCTTCAAGACTCCACGGCCTCCGTGTCAACTCCGTAATGACATGTACGTGTAATTGTACACCCCTTTTTTTCCTTCTCCTGTCTCGACTAGAGTTCAAGGCTCTATACGGCTCTGTGACGGCTCCTGGATCCCAAACTCTCCCACCATGAGCTCTTTCTGCATTGTTTAGTGAGCTGTTACAGTGACGAGCCTCGAGACAAAAAGACACGACAGGGTGAAATGGCTTTGTAGGAAAGAGTGATTAAGTGGTTTTATCTGTCACCGTGACAACGCGCGAACAATGGGGATGACGGAGAAGACGTCAAGGAGGGAAGAAATGCGATAGGTGGACGATTTCTTTCTTCGTCGGGATTGCTTACCGGAGCGGACACTTGAGAAGCGCTCTGGAGTTCCAGCTCGGCGGCAGTCAGAGGCTCTGTCACTCCAGGCACTGGACCTGTTCCAGAAAACACATATCGTGCAGGTCTTTACCACCCACGCTCATCACTGAACATACAGACATACAGCCCCCATTCTCAGGTAGCGACACTCAAGACCTGCCACTCAGCTTGATCCACCAATGGCGTCTCTTTAGAAGCATTCCAAATCAAGCACTAGGGCAAGAAAATTAGGTGTTGTAGTGCCAAGTTGGAAGAAATACCTCTACATGCTGCTGGATCAAATTGAGCACCCTTTGGGCTTGAGTGTCTCTTCTGAGAAAGCGAATGATAAGTGCCCGTCCCGTTGCAGTAAGTGATACTGCATTCCTTTCTAATATATACATATACAAATACAATAAGAAAAAACTCTCCAATCTCTCACTCACATGTCACGTCAGGCACGGCCTGCTCGGGAACGTGCAACGCTGGTTCCTCGTCGGTGCCGGCTGGAGCAAGACTATCCCCCTGAAGCCTACAAAACCCAAACACAACACGCTGAAGGCACGGCATCAAAACAAAGGATTCGGTTTCACGAAACTGTCAAGATAACAGCGCTAATAATATCATGTTCGCTATAGAAGGGAGACTTGAAGCAAGCTTGCGCCAGGATTGACTGAAATCCCATCAGCCCTCTGGCCTGGATGAGTGCGATGAGACACCTTGTCTCTGTTCATTAAAAGCCCGGGTAAGCTGTCTGTCTTATCAGCCATCGGCGTAGTAAGGAAAAGACAAGATGCGATAACTATCGACAAATGACCGCCTGTCATTCGGAACAGCTCCGCACCCCTATCATTCACTTTCTGCTATCTAAAAGAGCGCCTGAGATTATGAGCCTGTCTAGAGAGCATGTCTTCGACGCCAGCGTAAAGACTATCCACACTATCCAAAGGACATGCTTTAAGGGAAAGTTTTGTTTCACATTTACATTTACGGCATTTGGCAGACGCCCTTATCCAGCAGTTGAAGGTTAAGGGCCTTGCTCAGGGGCCCAAGAGTAGCAGCTTGGTGGTGCTAGGATTTGAACTCATGACGTTCTGATGAATAGTCCAACCATAACCACTGAGCTACCCACTGCCCCATATAACATCCTGTAAATCCCATTAGACCAGCGGTGTCAAAATAAATCCATGAAGGGCCGGTGTAGGTGCAGGTTTTCTTTCCTACCAAGCAGAAGCCACACACTACTGAAAGTCAAGGTCCACTGATTAGGTCCACAAAATGAGGAATGAGGCGTGGCTTCTGCTTGGTTGGAAGGAAGAGCTGCACCCGCACCAGCCCTTTGGGATTTGGTTTGATACCCCTGCGTTAGACTATCAGACTGTCTACATCAGGGGTGTCCAATCTTATCCACAAAGGGCTCAAAGGGCACAAAAGGGTGTGGGTGCAGGTTTTCCTTCCAGTGTTTGGATAGTGTGTGGCTTCTGCTTGGTTGGAAAGCAGACCTGCACCCACACTTGGACCTTCTTGGATAAGATTGGACACCACTGGTCTGCATGATGATGGCCTGATATAAGGATCAGAAAAAAGGATTTTTATATATTTACAACAATTACGGTCTTCTTCATACGGTCATCAAAAACAAAAAGACTTTTCCTCTGTGACGAATGCACTTTTTAGTCTCCTCCACTCTCTGATCTGCAGAAAAGCCAGTGTCCCTGCTTTATATAAACTGTTCTTACATGGTAATGTCCCAGGAGATGCACTGACATGAAATGGGCATATTTAATCACAATATTTTGGTTTTGAATGGGTTTTTTCCCAAGCCTGGGATATATAATAGTTAGTTAAGAATGCATAGTGA
The DNA here is from genome assembly GCA_028566435.1 of Scorpiodoras heckelii. Classification (NCBI taxonomy): domain Eukaryota; kingdom Metazoa; phylum Chordata; class Actinopteri; order Siluriformes; family Doradidae; genus Scorpiodoras; species Scorpiodoras heckelii. The sequence goes on along the minus strand of JAOVVH010000033.1, from coordinate 3,593,910 downwards.
GGATTTTAGACCTTATGTTTTGTCTGTTTTAGTTATGCATGTTTCTGATCTTGGGCTTAAGTGCATTTTCCTTGCCTCAAGCAAGAAGCAGCATTTTGTCCAGCACCACTGTCTTTTGTAATACATTATGCAGTACAGCCAAAAGTTTGTGGACACCTGACTATTATATCTATATGTACTTTTAGAATGTCCCGTTCCACTTTACTTCCATTTCGCTGTTATAATAACCTCCATTCTTCTGGGAAGGCTTTCCACCAGATTTTGGAACGTGGCTCTGGGGATTTTTGTTCATTCTGCCACAAGAGCATTAGTGAAGTCAGGCACTGAAGTTAGATGAGGAGGTCTGGGCGGCAGTCGGCTTTCCGATTCATCCCAAAAGTGTTCATTGGGGTTGAGGTCAGGGCTCTGTGCAGGACACTTGGGTTCTTCCATGTTCACCAAGTCAACATAGGGACAGTTACACTGAATAAGGTTTTGCCTCTGAATGGAAATTGTAATGCTATGGCATACAAAAGACATTATATACAACTGTGTGCTCCCAATTCTGGGTCAACAATTTGGAAGAACGATATAAGGGTGTAATGGTCAGGTGTCTTCATGTGTTCAGCCATATAGTGTACTGTATATCAAACTGAAATTGATCTCATGAGCTGTAAAACTACTAAATAATACAATTTTGAGGGCAAAACTGAATATGTGAATATAAGACTATTAATTTATTCATTAACAGTATCATCAATTAAGGTGCATGAAAAGTTTTTTTTTATGACAAACGACACTGGAGGATCTTAATAGGAGATGCTGCTTAAATTAAGAACAATATCTTTTATGGACAAAACTATGAATGAAGAAAAAGTGAATGGTATACAGTATGCATGCATGGTCAGCTTATCCTTCAAACCTAAACTAAAAACTACAATAAAATTATTATGATTTTATGATTCAGTATATTGTGGCTTCATTAAGTTGTGGACATGACACTAAAGGAAAAAAAACACAAGCAAAAACAAAACCCTAAATGCAGAAATAATCAGAATAATCAGAACCATAAACCTAAACTAATGCAGGACAATCAGATGCACTGGATCAAGTGCTATTTTATAAGCTACTGAAGCGTAGAAGCCGTATTGTTCAATTAAACCAAATCTTCATATATACAAACAGGGATGCTCATGAAGCAATATATTAGCATTTTACAAGACTCAGATGTTTATTTGAAAGATTGTCATCATCTTAACCATGTATGATGATGTTATTCTTTTTTAAATAGTTTTCATTTTCAAATTGTCACTTGCTTTTACTTTATATTATACTGCATTTAACAACATGACCCACTTCTTTGGTGCCTATTTTCTATCCCAGATTTTTTTTAAGCTTAAAGGCAGGTGCTAACATTTAAAGGTTGAAAAACATCATCTCAGACGCTTCTATTTCATAATAAAATAAAAATGGCTACCTGGATATGGATCGCAAAATACTGACCCAGGTACTTTGCAAATTTCTGCAAAACCACTGATGTAACTTTGGAAATAAAGTCAGCGAGGCTGCATACGGCCCCCCAGAGCAGATCCGAGGTGAATGACTGTGTGTCCGCAGGTTTGCCTTTCGATTTTAATTTATGCTCTTGCGACAATGTGAAAAGAAATTCCAGCAGCTGACTTAGTTTTCATGAATAACAACTGTAAAATGCATTCATACGTGATAAATGATGAAATAAAAACAGTTCTAGTGGAGCCTACTGTATTTCCAGCGACATGTGGAGCTCCGGTTAGTCACATGACGGGTCTGCGTGGGATACGGTGACAAAATATGAACTAGGAATCGTAGAAAGCCGTGTCCTGCAGCGAACGTGGTTTTGGCAGCACTTTTATCCGACACAACCTACACTTAAAGTGCTATGATCTGTTAGATCATGGACTGTAGAGCTCATATTCTTGAAACTCTAACTCTAAAAGATCAACATAGTGGTAATCCAGCTCAGGTTACTTTTTAAATGAGGAGTAACCAAAAAACCTTTAAAACCAGGACCACCAAGGATCAAAGCAGTACAGAACATTGGTGTTGCTAGGAACAATTGTCAATCGACAGGGATGCAAAAATGGGTCTCGGGGTGTGCCTGTGTGTGTGTGTGTGTGTGTGTGTGTGTGTGTGTGTGATGGTGGTTGTGGTGGTGGTTGCGGTGGTGGTGGTTGGGGGGTGTTTGTTATTTTGAGGAATGCTGCTTGCAACCAGCAAGCAGTCACATGCCCCGAGACTGAAAGAGAGCGAGGGAGTGTTTGTTTGTGTATGTGAATGATTGCGAGATAAAGAGACAGAAACAGATACAAAAAGTAAACTCTATAAAAGTATACATGCTAACCATTATTATATTATATATATCATATTATACCACTTCACTGTTATAATCTGATCAGGCAGAAGTTGTTGATTTAGGAAAAAATAAAGACAAGGTGGTCTGATAGCAGTTCTGTTCACAAGCCAAATCCTAGGTTTATATTAAAGTGCTTATTCTAATACATCATTATTTTTAGAGCAGCAACATAAACACAGGAACTTGTATGGCAGTTTATGTGCCACATAAATAGACAGAAAATTAAACGGTAAGGTTGTTTTTTTCGTTCGAGGACACATTTATTCCGCCCAAAAACCTTATGACCCGGAATATCATCGGTCTGTCTGGAGAAAATTCGGATTCATGCTTTTGAAATCGCCCGTGATAATCACTGCAAGGTTGCATTCAGCTTCCAGGGGCCTTCATACACGCGTGCAACCGATAAAACGGTCATGCACGATGGGGAGAAAGACGCAGGTAAAGCCCAAACACAGGAGGACAAAGGCACGGGTGTGTCGGCCATCCACTCCAACACATACGACTTTATCAGGCCCTGGTATCAGAGGTAAAACGCTGAGCCGTGACTGTGAAAAAGCATCCCCGAAACAGGAAGTGCACCGAGGAGCGTGAAGATGATAAACAAGTCTATCAGCACTCTTGTGAAAATAAGCAGATACAGAATGGAAGAGGCGTTTTTGTGTCTGAAGATGTTTGGTCTGGAGATAAACGGTAGAACGGATATCACTACCTTAGAATTTTACACAGTTTTACACTTGGCCCAAATGCACACGTGATTCATGGCTGGAGTTTTCATATATATATATATATATATATATATATAGCTTTGTACAAGACCTACAAACCTTATGAATAAGCCTAAGAAAGTAAAATAAACTACAGTATATTAGCCAACAGTTTAGTATTGTACAAATGATCAAATACTAAAAGTATTGGTAAGGTTATTGTCCGGTAAGGGCGTCGTCCACAAGTTTTTAAAGAAAAAGGATTTATATTTAGCAATGATCATAATGGTCTTCTTTTTTTCCCATTCTTGGGGTCATTGCATCTTAATCCGGTGCAGGTTTTTACACCGGATGTCCTTCCTGATAAAACCCTCCCATTGGCTGGGCTTGGGACCGCCACTTTGTGCGTGCATTGTACCCATCGGTGGCTGGGTTGGGCAGCCGGTTAGGGGCCTTGCTCTCTTGCTCCCTTGCTCCCCTGACCTTCCAATCAACGAGACAGAGTCCCGGAGTCCTAACCTACTGGGGTACCACTGTCCCCATCATAATGCTCTTTTAAAGTGAAAAAGCTCACAGAGAGCTGAAAATGACCAAATGACGACTACAGAACGTCAACTAACTACACATACACTAATGCTTCCACATTTTATAAGGTGCCATTACTTTTGTCCCTGCGGAAAGGCTAGTCTCTGCAGCCGCATTGGTGGTCACGTTGTTTTCCTTCTTCCTATTTCCGCCGCAAATATTTTGGTCAATAATATCATACACTTAAACTTCACCAATCCACTTGGACCCAAATGTCTGATAAAGAAAGTCAGGTTTTTCTCTCTAGGTGTGTGTTGCCCTTCGTGATAGTGCCCCCTGAAGTGGGGTAGGCTCAAAGCACTTTTTCGAAAATTGTTTTGTCAAACATTAAGAACTTTTTATGGCCTCTAGGAAGCACATCACCCGAGCTTGTTATGATCCTCTTGTAAAGTCGCGCCAACTATTGAATAATATTCAAAGCAAAAATTTAGCATTTCACTAGCCAATATCTTGGGATGTCAACGCTCAAATGTCACAAAATTCCACACCCTACATAAATACAACATTCTTTATATGTTTGCCAAATTTTGTGAAATTTCGTCCATGGGGATGCTCCAACGGATATAGTTCAATATCCCATGAACTGCTTAAGCAGCAATGTTGAAATGTTTTATGCTTATTTCACGTTATCCATTTTTGGATCACTTTTTTCAAATCAATAATGTGAAAACAAAATTTGCGTTCAATTTATGCATAACTGAAAAACAATACAAGAGTCGTAAACTAAGCATGTGCACATAATCCATAAATAAATAAATAACATCGCAGTAGCTCATTCAAAGTCATGTTCATAGACATCATACTACATGGACATGTAGCGTCTGGTAATTAAGTGTGTTTTCTAGTGGCAAGCTGTTGAGATGTGTGTGTGTGTGTGTGTGTGTGTGTGTGTGTGTGTACACTGTGGCTGACTTGCTAAACAGAAGCTGAGAAGGTGACTGTGAGAATGTGCACACCGAGGGAGAGACGGCACCAGTGGTTGCTCAGAGGGTAAATATTTACCTGGCACACCTTGAGCAGATGTTGAGGGTGACTTTGGCCTGCGGTTCGGGGCAGTAGGAGCTGCGCCCTTGGCTGAACTTACTGCCAGAAGAAACCAGGCCAGTGACCCCCTCCATCCTCAGGTCATCCAGGTCCTCTGAAGAGAGACACAGAGAAACATAGTGAGATAGAGACTCAGGAGACAGAGACGGAAAGAGAAAAAAAAATGAAACAGGGCTCAGTCACAGCCAGGACAGAAGATACCAGCGATACCAGTGTGGATGAATGTGTAAACTGTGTAAACTGGTTTTTCAGGCAACTCTAATAAAGCTCTAATCGCCGCAAAGCACAAGGGAGGATTTTCAACATCTGCGATTGTTTAATGTCTGATTTAAGACGGCGATGGACGGGAAATGACAGATGTGTGTTTGCTCTATATGGATGGGAAAGACTTGATGTGATTTCCAGATTGCGCATGCTGTTTATTCCAGAAAACAACGTAGCCTGGGACATGCAGACTGGAGACAACGACGGCATCCAGACCACAGCAAGACGAACGCGCAGTGATGCTGAAATGCACTCGGCGTGAATGTGTTTGTGAATCTCTGAACACGATACTCTAATAATCTTCTCTTCGTACTCCATCAATTCCCAGAAAAATCAAGGCTAGGCTGTAATAAAGCCCGTTCCATGTTCCGGCTTGACGTGGGATGCGTTTTTATAGTGTGTCCCTGTCATCTGCTCTGCAAACTGTCAACAGGTGCTGAGTGCTGAGTTTACAGAGCAGAGCTTTGGCAGCCATCACGCGCGCTGGAACAGGACAGAAGGAGCCTCCTGCTTCTCTTCACCATGCAGCTGCTCTCTCCTCCAGCGCCGCGATCCCAGGGCCGTGCTGGACCCGGAGGTTCAGCCAGATTGTCTGATGGCGTAGAACCGAATGCGGGTTTCTGCTCTGGAAACTGACAAGCGCGGTGCTGGTAGCTTTAGGAGAAAATTTTTTTGCCACGTGCGAAAGAGAACAGTGTAGACGTAAATAAGAGAGGAAGCTGTTCCTGGAAGTTCCACTCATAATGAGAATATTTCAGATGTCTGCGATTGTTTGAAGCATAATGGAAGCGTGCTTTGGATAAAAGATGACAGATGTGTGCTGTGTGAGAGTTTTTGCTCTTCGCCTAACACACACACACACACACACACACACACACACACACACACACACACACACGTTTGTACTGCTATACTTGCGAGGACTTCTTATTGACATAATTACTAATGCAGCTAATTAACCCTTAACCTTAACCTTAACCCTTACCCTAACCTCAGTAATAAAAAGGCATCTTTTTGGCTCTTTTATTATTATTTTTTTTATTTCGTTAAAATCTACAATAAAATAAACCCACTTCCCTTATGGGGACCATCAAAATGTTCCCACAATGTTTAAAATATCAGAGTATTCCTATCCTTGTGGGGACAATTATATGTATATCTCCACAAAGACATACAAACATGGTCTCACACATGCACACACAATCCCAGTAACTATGGTGTAACTATGACTACAAGGAGTCTGAAAAAACCTTGAACTTACGACAGCAGCGTGGCCGTAAAAAGACTCCGGGTGAACGTGAGCAGCGTCGGATGGTAAGAATCGCTTAACGTGATAGACGTGAAACACTGCATCAAGTAACATCGGAATTCAGTGCAGCAAACATCAGCGTGAGGACTGCGCAACGTTCCCTCCAAGAACCTACCAAGTATTAACTGCTATACCGGTTTTTCTGGTACTTCAGTGTATATGGAGCTTAAAAAGTTCTGCACGGAGATAGGTCAGAAAACCTTGACAAGTAAGAACTACTGTGTTAAAACAGAAGTACACACACATTCATTTACTTGTTCACTGGATTACAGTTACGACACTTTTTGTCATTAAGGATTTAACCATAAAAAATGACATCCCTAATTACCTGTCTACAACCTCATATACGTCCCCCGGGGCACTGATATTACCCAAAACCTACTGCAGTGATTCACATGCTGCTATTATGTTACAAACAGACTGTGAGGGCAAACAGGGACGAAGACATTCTTGCAGAAGAAAGCGTGACAAACAGCAGGGATTAAATGAAACATCCATCCAGTGAGAAACTTGTCTCCACCCTCGCTTAGCGCAGCTCGGTTTATCGATGTCAATTAGGAATTTCGCAGTGTGTAAATCGGCGCGTACGCTCCTGCGTGTCCGCCGGGTGCGTGCTGTGATCTGTCGGGGCACGATGTCAGGCTCGTGAATTTTCCCACAGGATGGACTGAGATTGTACGTAGGGACGTGGGTGAGACGGGCTCTGAAGAAGCCTGGCTCGTGAAACACCAGTAAGTGTGGTGATATGAGATGTCTCATTCATCGCCGCGGTACTCATCCTGGTGCCAGAGACAACATACACACTCACACACGCAAGCTGAGAACTCTACACCGCTGACCTTTGTGGGAATATCTCTCGCTCGCTCGCTCTTTGCTGGCTGAAAGACAAACACTAGAGTCAAGTACAGTCAGCACTGTCCGGATTTTTTATTTTCACTCGCAGGATTGTGAGCTTACTTCTCCCGAGTCTTATCGTGGAGCAGCGGCATAGGAGAAATACAAAAAATTACCATCCCCATTACTAACACCCGAGTTCATAGCTAGTCTTCATTTAGTAACCAGCAATAACCATGGAGCCTGTTGGTATTCTGTATGATCTCTGTTAGTATTCCACATGAACAATGAAGAAGACATAGAACCCGATACCAATGGCCTTTCAAGCATTTTTTGACCTTGCTGTAACCTTGAGACTTGATTTCATTTTTTTAACACTTCTGTATATATCCTACAAGCATTCATCCACTCATTCCCGAGTGTCGAGCCTATGAGGATCTTGGACGGAAGTCCATTATTTACCTATAAGAGCGTGTTTATTCGTCTTATACGTACTAAGCAATTTGCCAGTGATCACAATCTTTGATTTATTAAAAAATAACATACTTTTATGGAACATCTGTGAAACAACTTATAGTACTGTACGAAAGTCTTTTGGACACCGTGTTGTTTTTAGGTACGACTTTTGTTATTGATGGGTTGGTTTTTTTTTGATTCAATACAAAAAGATTTTATATTTCCAAAGGTTACTTTTCCAAAAGAATTATTAAATGTTACCCAAAACTGTTTGTACATCCATTAGGAAAGCGAGACATTACATAACAGACCACTTTTTCAGACAAAAAAACATAATGAAGCCTGCTGGGATTTTACAAAACATTAAATGTTACACAGAAATGTTTGCATGTCAGTAACGAAAGCAACACATTACATAACAGAGCACTTTTCAGACCAAAAACATAAAGACGTCTGCTGGGTTTTGCTGCAAAAAAAAAAAGAAGTAAGTGTGACAGTCAAAGTCTCCAGAAGAGCTGTGGCAGATCGAAGCTAGTTTCCTTATAAAACTGCACACATTGTGAAGTACCTGGGAACACTGTTTAAGAAAAAGGCACCAAATATTGACTTCCTTTAGTTTATTACTGTTTACTGCACTTTAT
>JAOVVH010000033.1:3558693-3575535 GCA_028566435.1 Scorpiodoras heckelii | reverse complement strand
TGGTCCAATTTAGCCATGAAACCTCCCACACTAAAATGACAGGTGTTTCAGTTTCATTGTCTAACCCCTGTACATTCCTGTAAAGAGGTTTGAGTGCCTATAGCTGTATCTTATATTACCTGAAATTACCCATGTACCCAGTTCCAGTCTGTGGATACCCGCAAACTCATAACATTTCTCACTGCAGCTCTATTTTGCTCTTTCACCTACCACAAATACAGTGCACACACACACACACACACACACACACACACACACACGCACATGTGCAATCATTAATCACTGTACACGTCTCCTGAGTAAGTAGTAGGCTTGCAGCCATTTACCCCGAACGCCGTCTCATTGACTTGTATAAATAATGCTGCAAGTAGTCAAACAATGGCAATCAATGGTTTGTTTAAAAAAAAACTTGGCTCTAATCTTTTCTTTATTTTTTTTCAACACACTTTAGCTAAAATGCTCTCAGAACGAGGCCAAACTAAAAAGTAGAATATCAGAGTGATACTGAGTCATTGAGTGCTGTATATACAATGGTTTACCCTTATCTGATGAATCTACACTATACAGCACAGGATAAGGTACAACATGTGCACGCCTGACCATCATACCCATATATACGCCTCCTACAAACTGTTGCCACAAAGTTGGAACTACACATTTGTCCAGAATATCTAGCATTACAATTTCCCTTCACAGGCCCCAATCTGTTCCAGCATGGCAATGCCCCTGTGCACAAAGTGAGCTCCATGAAGACATGGCTTACCAAAGTTTGAGTGGGAGAACTCAAGGTGTCCTACATACATCCCTGACCTCAACCCCAACATCTGTGGGATGAACTGGAATGCCGTTTGTGGTTCACTTCTACCTCTATCGTCGTAGTCGCCCCACATAATCTAAAGCTAAGATATTTGTGCCTTGTAATCAGTGTATTATGCTAACGTTTGGACAAACAGCAAAAATGAAATAGTGCAACAGTACTCACATTGCTGTAGCCTACACCGGCTCGTTCAAAACCCTGTCTACACAAGTGTCTGTCCTAAAGGAAAATAGCAGTATGAAGCTGTAAGATCCCAGCCCAGATTTTATATGAGCCAAAGCACCATCCATGATGAACTGTAAATTACTACTAGAAGAGGCAGATCCTGCAGCTGCACTAATGAACAACCAAAACCCCCACCCACCCAAAGAAAAGGCTGCAACAGTAGAGCATACTTACACAAGATATGGTTTGGATATGTGACCTGTTTCAAATGCAACAAAAGGTTTTCTTTTTAAGTTAGACTTTAGATATTATCATATTATGAATATTCAGTGATCAATAAACATTACTCACCCTTTTTCCTTCTAAGCTAGAAACATGGTGCAGAATGATGCTTAACATCTTTTCATGAGTGTGTGTAAATTCCATGAGTCCCATCTAAACTCTTTTTTCCCTGTAATGACCTTTCCTGGAGAAAATGACAGGCTTTGAGATAATCACAGCTCATCAATCGAGGTTTAAATTACAATACAGCTTAATTATATGATCTGAAATAATTAGTATGAATCATGGTCAAATGTACTAGAATGTCCACAATAGGTTAAAGCACATATGTAAAAATAGAGCTCAGCAAATGTGCCAGGATGCATAGCTTTATGAATATTGAATTGTCATCACAATATAGGTGTCACTATTTACCTACACAACGGGCCAACCACTTTTTAGAAAAAGAACAATTTATCGATTAGGCATTAAGCTTTAAATGCATGACCTCATCTGCTTTGATGCCTTGTTATCTTTGCTGCCTCATAAGCCACTGCTTCAAATGTACCTGTAAGGTGTGAGATGTGCTACAAAGGCAACAATACATTACTATATATTTTTGCTAAAAAAAAAAAAAAAAAAGTATTATCTGCAGGGGTGGACAAATCACTATCCCAACAAATTTCATGACTTTTCACCTATGGGAAAAACCTTGAATGGTGAAGCCACTCGTTCTGTTACCACATGGTGGCACTATCAAGCAAAACATGGCAAATTTATGACACATTCCTGTATGCGTTGTCAGACATATGAATACATCTTTTCACTATTCCAACAGGTTTCAAGATATTAAAAATCCATCCATCCATTATCTTCCGCTTTTCCAGGGTCCAGGTCGCGGGGGCAGCAACCTAAGAAAAGGGGTCCAGACTCTCTTCTCCCCAGCCACCTCCTCTAGCTTTTCCGGGGGGATACCAAGGCGTTCCCAGGCCAGCCTGGAGATATAATCCTGACTTTTCCAAGTACCATGGTCTCAGATTTGGAGGTGCTGACTCTCATCCCAGCCATTTCACAATCGGCTGCAAACTGGTCCAGAGAGAGCTGGAGGTTCCGGCCTGATGAAGCCAGGAAAAAGCAGACATGGGATCCTAAGGCCACCATACCGGACACCTTCCACCATTTGGCTTCGCGGATAAATTCTGTCCTTAAAAATTATGAGCAGAATCAGTGACAAAGGGCAACCCTGATGGAGTCCAACCCCAACTGGAAACCAGTCTGACTTATGGTCGGGAATGCGGACCAAGCTTCTTGCTCTGTTTGTATAGGGACTGGATGGTCCATAACAATGAGCCAAGGACCCCATACTCCCGGAGGCCCCCCAAAGGACACCTCAAAGGACATGGTCAAATGCCTTCTCCAAATCCACAAAATACATGTGGACTGGTTGAGCAAACTCCCATGCACCCTCCAGGATCCTGGAAAGGGTAAAGAGCTCGTCCAGTGTTCCACAACCAGGTAGAAACCCACATTGTTCCTCTTGAATCTGAGATTCGACTATCAGCCAGACTCTCTTCTCCAGTACCCCTGAGTAGACCTTACTGGGGAGGCTGAGGAGTGTGATCCCTCTATTGTTGAAACACACCTTTCTTAAAATGGGGAACCACCACCCCCATCTGCCGATCCAAGGGCACTGCCCCTGATGTCCACGCAATGTTGCAGAGACATTCCCACTACATCCAGAGCCTTGAGGAACTTATGGTGGATCTCATCCACCCCAGGGGTCCTGCCACAGAGGAGTTTTTAACCACCTTGGCCACCACGGCCCAACTGATGGACAAGTCGCCCGAGGGTGTGCAGACTCTACTTCCTCTACAGAGGACATGCTGGTGGGATTGAGAAGATCCTTGAAGTATTCCTTCCACCGCCCAATAACTTTCCCTGTTGATGTCAACAACTCCCCACCTGCACTGTATTCAGTGTTAGTGGGAAGCTGTTTTCCCCTCCTGAGTGGCCTGACAATTTGCCAGAACCTTCTTGTAGCCGACCGAAAGTCTTTTTCCAAGGCCCCACCAAACTCCTCCCACACCCGAGTTTTTGCTTCAGCGACAGCCAAAGTCGCTGTCCGCTTAGCCCTTCAGTATGCATCAGCTGCCTCCAGAGTCCCATAAGCCAACCAGGCCTGGTAGGACTTTCTTCAGCTTGACGGCCTCCATCACGAGGGTACGAGGGTTGCCACCCAGACAGGTACTGACAACCTTGCGGCCACAGCTCCGATCAGCCACCTCAACAATAGAGGCCCGGAATATAGCCCATTCGGACTCAATGTCCCCAGCCTCCCCCGAGATGCGCTCAAAACTCTGCCGAATGTGGGAGTTGAAGATCTTTCTGACAGGTTCTTCTGCCAAATGTTCCCAGTAAACCCTCACTACCCGCTTGGGTCTGCCAAGTCTGTCCGGCATCCTCACCTGCCATCTGATCCAACTCACCACCAGGTGGTGATCAGTTGACAGCTCTGCTCCTCTTTTCACTCGAGTGTCCAAGACACATGGCCACAAGTCAAACAATACAATTACAAAAAAATTGATCATTGAATTGCAGCCTAGGGTGTCCTGGTGCGATGTTATGGACACCCTTGTGCTCAAACATGATGTTGTTTATTGAAAGACTGTGACGAGTACAGAAATCCAATAACCGAACACCACTCAGGTTCAGATCTTAGATGCCGTTCCTCCCAATCTTGCCCTTCTAGGTCTCACTGTCATTGCCTATGTGAGCACTGAAGTCCTCCAGCAGAACCAAGGAGTCCCCTATAGGAACGCTGGGTACTCTGAGCTGCTGTTCGGTGCATAAGCACAAACAACAGTCAGCACCCGTTCCCCGAACCAAAGGCACAGAGAAACTATCCTCTTTTCTACTGGGGAAAACCCCAACACACAGGTGTCGAGTCAGGGGACTATAAGCAACCCCACTCCTGCCCGACGTCTCTCACCCTGGGCTGAATTAGTTGATTAGCATTCAGCCTCTCTCGAGGAGACTACATCTAGCCAGTATCTCTCAACTTCGCGCACCAGCTCTGGCTCCTTTCCCACCAGAGAGGTTACGTTCCATGTTCCACAAACCAGTTTCAGTAGCCGAGGATCGGAACGCCTAGGCCCCCGCCTTCAGCCACCACGAAATCCACAATGCACCGAACCCCCATTACTGCCTCTCCCACAGTTGGTGGGCCCATAGGAGAGTACACCCATGTAGCTCCTTCAGGCTGAGCTCAGCTGGGCCAGATGAGTGAAGCTCCAGCAAACAGGTGCTCGCCTATGAGCATCTCCCCCAGGCCTGACTCCAGGATGGGACCCCAGTGAACCTATTCCGGACAAGGGACAATGGGTCCTTGTTTTGCTCTTCATAGAGGTTTATTTTGGATCAATTTTTTGTCTGGCTTGTCGCCCAGGACCAATTTGCAATATTAAAAATCCCTCTGATAAAAAAATCAGCAATATCTTGACATCATATCTACCAAATTTGACATGAATCCGATGAACTGTCTCGGAGGAGTATGTCAAAATGTAACATGTCAAAATGCACAAACTCCAGAATAACTCTTCCTGTTGATTGTAGCTAATACACTGTACATACATACATACATACGTACATATTTGTTTTTGTTTTTACATTTGATGTCTCTTATTTTGAGCTGTCGAATAAATAAAATAATACCATATTTTTGTCATTGTACAGAAAATGTATCCATAGTTTGAAGTATAAGCTGATTAAACACTCATCTTGTTATACTTGCAGCTTACTTTATGTTAACTTAATCCATTGATAAACATCAGGCCTTGATTTTAATTTGCTTTTGCTTTTGATTTGTCTGCAGTATCATAATATCAAGTATCATAGTGGTGCATAATATGACCACAGCATAAAACCAGAGAAAAAGCAGGAATGAAGTAAAAAGGAATGTCGTTTGCAGCACCCCTATGGATGAAATGTTATGAAATTTTGTGTGCATCTAAAGAAGGTATTTAATGCAGAGTGTGAAATTTCATGAAGTTTGACCCTTCAAAACACAAGATATTGCCTAGTGAAATTTATACTTTAAACATTATTAACATCATCATAATGAGCTAGAGTAATGCATCTCTTAGTGGCCAACTTGCCATAAAAAGCTTATCATTTTAGGCAAAACAGTTTTTGAGCCTAATCCTCTTCAGGGGGTGCTAGTACAAGGGAAACACACAACTAGGGACACAAACATTATTTTCTGTATCAGACATGTGGGGCTATAACTATATCAAGTTTCATGTGGATTTCATATCATTGACCAAATATTGGAAAAAGAAAATGCAAGAAGAAGAAGAAGAGAAAGAAGAAGAAGAACCATTCAAAACATGGCTGTGCTTTTGACAAACCCCAGGCAAAATGGTCCATAATGGTCTGGAGTTATGAATACGCAATATGCACAATTTCAGTATTAATCCCTTAATACCCGCTAAACTCAACTCTTAAATAAATTGAAGATGAAAAGAAACTCCATGTGTGCAAAAACGTTTGACTAGCAGAGTTAATTTTTATTTTTAATATAAGTACTTGACTGAAAACATTACTATGCACAGGATTTATATGGCTCTCCCTCTGTACACTATATCAAAAATGTCAATATTGCATTCAAACAGCCACAATAATATTCCACGATGAGGGAGCAATAACTTACATCCACAATATCAAAGCTGCAAAGGCCAGACACAGTGCTGTAATAAAAAAGAAAAATATTCTGTCTCTTTTTAACAGTTCTTCATATTTCACACAGTGCCACAGTCACTGGATGATATCAGTCTATCCACATAATTTTTACATTCACAATAGATTATCCTGAAGATCACTGGCTCAGTCCTAAAAGCCCTCGGCATCCTCTTTTTGGAGCAAACATCAGTAGACTTTGATGAATGATCTGATGTAATCACAGAGAAAATGCTCACATCGTGCAGAGATTTCCAAAGAGCAAAATCAACTACAGACTACAAACCTATCAATAGGACTGAGTGTTTTCTAAATAAGAGACTTTTCCCCTATAGTGTTTAATGCACCAGTATTACACTGAAGTACCAGAAAAACTGCTACTGGACGCCTATGTACATCATAAGTTCATCATGGACATCTATGGAAGCTTCTAGAGCTGTTTCTGCCGCGAGAATGGCAAGTTATCGCTTGATAGTTGGAGCTTGTGAGATGATTCATAGCATTTTTACGTAGAAGCAAAGTTTGGATTTTAATGCATGAGCATTTCAAGGGTATATCGTGACTACAAGAATTCTGGCAAAACCTCAAACTTACGACAGCAGCGTGGCCTTAAAAAGACTCTGGATGAATGTGACTAGCGTCGGCTGACATGAACTGTTTCACACAATAGGCTTGGAACATTGCCTCACCTTACATCGGAATTCAATGCTGGGGCCTCAACAAACATCAGCATGAGGACTGTGCAATATTCCCTCCAAGATCCTGTGGGGGACCTACCAAGGATTAACTGGTATACCAGTTTTCCTGGTACGTTAGTGTACATACTTTCTCTTGTAGTAGTATACAGTATGTTTAAATACAACTTAGCATAGTGCATAGTAAAGTGGTCACCTTTTATTCAAATGACATGCTGTTCATTCATTCATTATCTTAACCACTTATTCCTGTCTCAAAGGTCACAGGAGAGCCGGTGCCTAGCAGGTGGCATAGGGCGCAAGGCAGGATCAACCCTAGACAGGGCGCCAATCCATCGTAGGGCACACACACTCACGCACTAGGGACAATTTAGAGACACCAGTTAACCTAATATGCATGTCTTTGGACTGTGGGAGGAAACCGGTGTACCCAGAGGAAACCCATGCAGACACGGGGAGGACATGCAGACTCCACACAGAAAGGACCCATACCACTCCACCCGGGGACTGAACCTGGGACCTCCTTGCTGTGAAGCGACAGCGCTACCCACTGCGCCACCGTGCCACCCATGACATGCTGTTAATACAGCACTTTTTCCACAGTTAACTTAGCCCAAAATGTAAGCAAATTAAAAAGAAAAGAACATATGACATTCACAACCGGTTTAAGCCTAAATTTTACAACAAATATGCAGGAATAAAATACTTACAGATATGCTATTACTGTAAACTAATCACCAACAAAGTGGTGTGATACACATACATATTATAGTTACACATAATGTTGTTGATCTCCCTGGAAAAAAGGTCCTGATAACATTAACATTATAGCAGCACTCTTGAAGTTAAGATGGTGAAAAGTTGACATGTTACTAAGAAACTCCCAGTCCATAGACTTTCCATAGTGGGAAGCATTACTTCTGAGTGTTACAAAGCACTGACACTGCAGACTCCTTCCAAAAATGCTACAAAACATCTCTTAAGAGAAAACTTCAACATATCAACAATTCGACATTTTTATTTACACTTTACATTTACTTATGTTTTTAATATAGTGTCCGCCATACAAATCCCTGTGGACGAGTTACATGATAACATAGTCTCTGATCCAGGGAAAATAATCAGTTATAACAATGAACTCCATAGCAGTGCCTGAGGCATCATTTTAACTGAAAACAGAGCTCCAAGGTCGGCTAAAATGCCCAACTTCTGTCCCTCTTTCTCTGCCATTTTTTTTAAATAATGTAAAATGATATTTTTCAAGTGAAATAACTCCACCACTGCACAGAATTTACATACACACTTGAGATAATGCATTTTTATTAGACTTTTGCAGGTTTATAATATACAGCTTCTTTTATTGGCGGCACTGGCGGCATTATAGTATTGCCCACGGTTTACATCTAAATAGACATCGTACAGTATATGGACGTTTCTGCTGATTAATGATTGAGCCATTTTTTGACTCAATTTTGCAAAGCTCTACAGTGCGTAATAATATAAATTTTATATGAAGCCTCAATTTGTGTATAATACATAATAAAAAAATTTACAATCAATGATGTTATGCAACACGAGTGGTCAGTGTGGGAAAAAGGCTAAACATTGAGCAAATGTTCATAACTGAAGCTAATTTATACATTCATTCATTCATTCATTCATCTTCAGTAATCTTGGTCATCTGAGTCGCAGAGGATACGTAGCTTATTCCAGGAACACTGGGCAGGAGAATTCACCAATCCACCATGCACACACATTCACATCATGTTTTTGTACAGCGTGAGGAAACCAGAGAACCCAAAGGGAACACGTGAAGAACATGCAAAACTGCAAACATGCAAAAGGAAGGAGTCTCCAGTGTCAGTGCTTTGTAGCAGTCGGGGGTTCTTGGTAGCATGATAAGCTTATCTTATTAACTAAATGAGAGAGAAAAGATAAGTGATAACAGGAACTTTCACAAAACTTCCAGAGCTATAAAAATGGCTAGAAAAGTGACATGTGATACTAAAAATAAAAATAAATAAATATGACAGTGTTGGTGAATTGCTGTCATGTAAATGGAACAAAGCATGTTGTGACATGTTGTAATGGGAAAACAATCACTTCAGGGTGATAACTAACTTTCTTACGTGTTCTACACTTCCTGGATTCACTGTAGGTAAGGTCTTTTTTCAGTGTCTGTTGTAACTGCTAGTGGTACATAAGATGCCATTAGGACAAATTCAGCTGAAAACCACTGGACTGTTTCTTTAAAGAATCACTGGAGCTGTCCATGGTGCTACATGATCACCGCCACCATGACCACCATTCTCCATTAGCCTCACTGCTCTTTCATATTCCAGCCATGTGCACAGAGACTCTGCTAAGGCAGAGCTGATACATCAGCACTTTGTCTCGCATGGACACCACTGGGATCGTGCCAGATGTGCAGAGCAGTAGCTATAGCGAAGTGAAGAAGTAGTGGCAGAGCAGCATGGCGAAGTGAAAAAGAAAATTCTACTGAGGATTCTTATACTGATCAGGAGTTACTGCTCATCATCACACGATTCAATTCACCATGAGCGTCTCCGTCCATACGGCGATAACGCAAATGACACACAGACTCTAATCTCTTTAACATCTTCGCCTTTAACCATGCGGACTGATTAGGAACCTTCTATCCAAATCCAAACGGCCCCCGTTTGGAGATTACAATAACTCATACTCTAAATCATATGACAAGATCCAGCAGAGCTACCGAACACGACATTTTAACACTTCTCAGTCACAATATGTTTTTAAGTCACTTTACATGTCACATTTTGAGCATTGTTCATATTTGAATTATTCAGAGGTAGTTTTTATTTTTCAGTATTTTTTAAAATTATTTTAATATAATTTTTAGATTATTTATATTTATTTTTCATATTTGTTCCCCATAATTCACTTATTTCCATATCATTCATTTTCACATTAATACATTAATTCTGCGATATTATTTTATTCGATTCGTTATTTTAGATATTATTCATGTAATTTTTACATCCGGTTTACCTCATGATATATTTTGTTATTTTATTTATGCTGAATTTAAATGTATTTTTCACATGTACTTTTTTCCACTTGTTTAGGGCATGTGATTTTTTTTTTTTTAAAGTTTGCACATGTGATTTTATTACAAATTCAATTTATTTCCACAAGTTACATTTTCACATACAGATTTATTTGAACAAACATTTTTTTGCCTCATATGCCCTTTTAAACAGATTTTTTTTACTTTAGTTTTTGGTTTTATTTTTCACCTGTGATTTCTTTCTCCACATGATTTGCTTATTTTCAGATGGTAATTTTTCACATAGAGTATATTCATCCATTCATTCATTCATTCATTATCTTAACCGTTTATTCCTGCCCCCAGTCTCAAGGGAGGCATAGGGTGCAAATCCATCATAGGGCATGTCTTTGGACTGTAGGAGGAAACCGGAGTACCTGGAGTAACCCCATACAGAC
The DNA here is from genome assembly GCA_028566435.1 of Scorpiodoras heckelii. NCBI lineage: Eukaryota > Metazoa > Chordata > Actinopteri > Siluriformes > Doradidae > Scorpiodoras > Scorpiodoras heckelii. The sequence goes on along the minus strand of JAOVVH010000033.1, from coordinate 3,565,374 downwards.
ACGGGGAGGTTTGTTTGTTTGTCTGTTTGTTTATGAGTTTTTAACGTCATTTCAACACCGGTGGCTCTACATGACAAACACAAGGTTACATCGATACACGAGTCTTTTTATCAGCACACAAGCTCAATTTTCAAACACAGTCATGGGACAATTTTGTATGTCCAATTCACCTAACTTGCATGTCTTTGGACTGTGGGAGGAAACCGGCGTACCCGGAGTAAACCCATACACACATACAAGAAAGGAGCCAGACCATTGCACCCGGGGACTGAACATTGAACCCGGGACCTCCTTGCTGTGCACATGTGACTGTTTTTCCACATGCCATTTTAATGCACAATTCGTTTTTATTTTTCATATAATTCATTCATTTGTTTTTTGTTTTTTTGTTTCTTTTACTTTTGCTTGTCATCACATTTAACAGGGCGCAACATGGTTTAATACACATTCACATGTTATTCCACATGTGATCCCATATTTACAAAACACACAACTATAAGATCACAAGATCTCTGCAAGGATCCACATCATGACAGCTTGATTCTTGTCAATCTGATCTGGTGTAGAGCTCAGTTTCAGGACTTCAGGACTCTGTCCCATGTTTAGTTAAAAAAAAAAAAAAAAAAGCAGCATGCACAAGCCGATCCAGCTTCAGGCTCCATGCGATGTTCATTCCGTTCTTTAAAGTCAGGGTGCGATTTTTGTAAAAAAAAAAAAAAAACAACTCACCTCAAACAGGGGTCCGATTTTATTCCTCTCCAGGTAAGACTGGATCCGGGACTGTTGCTGAGACGCCATGGAGAACACTCCTTACATCACAGCACATTCACACTACGTGATCAGCACAAGGCGAGGAGGAGAAAGAGGAGAGCGGAGAAGGATGAGGATGAGGATGAGGATGAAGAGGTGCGCTGCCGGGACCCGCGCATCCTCGGCAGACAAATGAAAATGTGCTTTCGGATGAAAGAGGTGGGGAAAAGAAAAGAAAGGCTGCGGCAGAGAATTAGTGCTGAAGCTGCAGCTCCTGTTTATGTGCACAAACACAGAGTAAAGTGGGAGCACTGGGTTGGGTGGATTTATAATAGGACACCGGACAGAACCTCCTTCCCTCCTTCCTTCCCTCCGGGTGAACACCGCTTCTTTTCGCTTTGCAGCACGCCCGACTTTTACCTCCAAAACCATCCTGACTGGTGAAGCCCGACAGCCAATCAAAATTAAAAACAGGCGGGGCTTAGTGCGTTCTGAGGAAAGATCGTCAAAGATCGTCGAATGTGTGAAACTTTTTTACATGACATATAATAATGTCACCATAATATCGATATCCCGTCGCCCATTTTTATTCAAACTCTTATTACACACATAGTTTGACATTTATACACATAACTATAACTATAATAAAGCTAATCACGAGTTATTATTACACACCATCCGTTTACTGAGGCATTGTAGCTAAGCTAGATAAATTTGGAGCAAACAGTATAGGCTATCTCAGCGTATACTTATCCTCATTTCTAAATTCAAGCCTAGAAGCGACAACAAATCTGAAACTAGTTTGCACAGCTAGCGAGTTTATTATCGCCATTAAAATATTTTGCAGGGGTTTTTAAGCTATGTCACGTTTTTAGCACGTTTTTTTGGGCCTGTACTAGAGGAGAGTTTACAGAAATAGAGACTTCGCCTTATGGTTGCTGAAACGTCTCCGCTTAATCCTGTTAACTTTGTAGTTAGCTTTAGTACACCTTAGCAGCTGAAATACAAACAGTGATACGTCAAAGCAAAGATGCTTAATTACAAGTTTAGTGTAGGTTAATTGCTGTGGTTTTTAAGCTACGTCACGTTTTTTAGCACATTTTTTGGGCCTGTACTAGAGGAGAGTTTACAGAAATAGAGACCTCGCCTTATGGTTGCTGAAACGTCTCCGCTTAATCCTGTTAACTTTGTACTTAGCTTTAGTACACCTTAGCAGCTGAAAAACAAGCAGTGATACGTCAAAGCAAAAATGTTTAATTACAAGTTTAGTGTAGGTTAATTGCTGTAGTTTTTAAGCTACTTCATGTTTTTTAGCACGTTTTTTTGGGCCTGTACTAGAGGAGAGTTTACAGAAATAGAGACTTCGCCTTATGGTTGCTGAAACGTCTCCGCTTAATCCTGTTAACTTTGTAGTTAGCTTTAGTACACCTTAGCAGCTGAAAAACAAACAGTGATACGTCAAAGCAAAGATGTTTAATTACAAGTTTAGTATAGGTTAATTGCTGTGGTTTTTAAGCTACTTCATGTTTTTTAGCACATTTTTTGGGCCTGTACTAGAGGAGAGTTTACAGAAATAGAGACTTCGCCTTATGGTTGCTGAAACATCTCCACTTAATCCTGTTAAGTTTGTACTTAGCTTTAGTACCCCTTAGCAGCTGAAAAACAACCAGTGATATGTCAAAGCAAAGATGTTTAATTACAAGTTTAGTGTAAGTTCATTGCTGTGGTTTTTAAGCTACTTCACGTTTTTTAGTACGTTTTTTGGGCCTGTACTAGAGGAGAGTTTACAGAAATAGAGACTTTGCCTTATGGTTGCTGAAACATCTCTGCTTAATCCTGTTAACTTTGTACTTAGCTTAAGTACCCCTTAGCAGCTGAAAAACAAACAGTGATACGTCAAAGCAAAGATGTTTAATTACAAGTTTATGTTAGTTTTATTTACAGGTGTAGCCTAGTTTTTAAAACTTAAAACTGTTTCTGTACCTGCCTACCATTAAAAACATCCAAACCCTAAAAATCCTAATTACTTAAAAAAAAAAAAAGGTGAATTTCTTCGTTTCAGCATTGGCTTGATATTTTTCTGATGTGCAGCTGGGTTGCACCAGCAGCACGTAAGTTTGATCCTTACCTAGTGTGAATCAGCATTACATTCAAGTTTACGAACAACTAAAAGTGATACCATTGCACCAAATCACATACACTTAACATAGACTTTAGTTATATATTAAAACATACACCTTACACTAAGTAGGTGCAATGCCCAACAAAGAAAAACTGTAAATAACTCACTTTTTATTGTTTATTTGTTCGTGTAGTTTTAATGTTATGGTTTGTAACTAGTTTGAAACTAGCTACCCTAAATATAAGGTTAAGATGGGCTTACACCCGAATTTACGATCGAAATTATACTCTGCAGCCAGCTGCTGGTCTTTTTGATGCAAACAATTAGCTAATAATGCTATCTCCTGTGCTATTCGTTACCTACATAACATCAGAATAACATCTCCAAAAATAATGCTGGCGATTTGTTCCAATACAGTTTGCTAAAGGAAATGCGTGTCTTTCATGTGCCGTGTCCTTTCCCCTTCAGTGAATCTCCTTTGTAATTGGTTGGACCACTGCCTTAGCAAAGCTTCAAAAAAGTCTTAAATGCAATGGCTAAATCATAAATGCTGGCAACTCTGCAGTGATAACATCTCAAAATTAGTACCAGGTTTTTGTGAAGTAAAAAATGAGACCAAGATGAATTATTTTAGAACTCTTTCCCCATTAATGTGACCTATAATCTGTACAATTCAATAGAAAAACAAACAATGTTTTGTTTTTGTTAGTTTTTTTAGGGGGGGCAGAGTAAAACACCTACAATAATGTGGTTGCATGAATAAGTACACCCTTAAACTAATACTTTATTAAAGCATCTTTTTATTTTTTATTTTTTATTCCTCTTCATCATCAGCTTTTTAGAGAGGTCTGAAGGTTTTGTGCCAAAATTGACTGATATTTGGAAATGTTCATAATTCCCTCCACCTTGACTAAAGCCCTAGTTCCAGCTGAAGAAAAACAATAATGCTGCCACCACCATGCTTCACTGTGGGTATGCTGTTCTTTTGGTGATGCAGACTGTAATTTTTGTGCCAAACGTACCTTTTGGAATTGTGGTCAAACATTTCAACCAGTTCTTGTTAATGTCTCTGTCATGCCATATTTTATCCACTTGTTGATGACCATCTTCACTGTGTTCCATGGTATATCTGATGCCTTGGAAATTTATTTGTACCCTTCTCCTGACTGATAACTTTCAACAATGAGCCCCTTTGATGCTCTGCAAGCTCTTTGTGGACCAGGGCTTCTGCTATTAGATGCAACTAAGTAAATGTCAGGAAAATCCTTCTAGAACAGATGAACTTTTTATGGGGTTAATCAGAGTCACTTTCACTGATGGCAGGTGTGTACTGACTACTATTTAACATGAGTTTGAATGTGATTGGGGTGGCACGGTGGCACAGTGGGTAGCACTGTCGCCTCACAGCAAAAACGTCCTGTGTTCGATCCCTGGGTGGAGTGGTCTGGGTCCTTTCTGTGTGGCGTCTGCATATCCTCCCCGTGTCTGTGTGGGTTTCCTCCGGGTACTCCGGTTTCCTCCAACAGTCCAAAAACATGCATATTAGGTTAATTGGCGTCACTCAAGTGTGTACTTAGTATGTGAGCGTGAGTGTGTGTGTCCTACAATGGATTGGCGCAATGTCTATGGTTGATCCTGCCTTGCACCCAATGCTGCCGGCTAGGCACCGGTTCTCCCCTGACCCCGGGAACAGAAATAAGCAGTTAAGATAATGAATGAATGAATGATTTAATTAATTTGATTGGTTAATTCTGAATGCAGCCACATCCCCAATTACAAGAGGGTGTGCACACTTATGGGACCACACTATTTTCGTTTTTTATTTTAATTTTTCCCGTCTAAAGGATTTCAGTTGTTTTTTTTCAATTGCACTGATCATAGGACATATTAAAGGTGGAAAAAAATTTAAATGATTTATCTTTATCTTTATTTTTTTTTAACATCAAAAAAACCTATCATTTTAACAAGGGTGCGTAGACCTTTTAAATCCGCTGTATGTATTTAATGCACTAGAAGGAAGGAGGTGTTGGTATTTAAAAAAACAACAACAAAAAAACAAGGTTTGCCTGTTTAGCGTGAAGTTCAGCAGGGTGTGATGTCTGAACAGATTGTACGTGGTTACGGCGCATCTTATACCAATTCCATTTAATAAAATATCACTGGTAAAGATAAAGTTTGTTTTAATATTTCTCTACAGTACTGACAAGACACCATATAGACACACGACTCGCTGTAATTAAACATCTCGACTCTTGAGTCTTGTTTTTATTTACCACAAAAAATTTCTGCAGGCACAGAGACAGCTGGTGGAATTTTCTCCATCATTTATTTGCATAGTAAAAAAATCCTTTTCCTGCATTATACTAACCAGCACTGAGATATTTATTATAACATATAGAATTACTCCTGAGTACAAAAGATTTGAGGATTCGTATACACTACGTAATAGTAACACTGATAACTTCATATTTTAAATGACTCAGACTGGATGTTTCATCTTAACACATCAAGTTAATAGGCATTCTTCAACTCGAGAATGTCTAATTTACACGTCTAGGAGACGCAGAATACATACTAAAAGGCTTTCAGCCTCTTCTTTATCCGTCTTCCTCAAGGTCATTTCAAAGCAATAACACACCACAAATCGAAGGTCTTTGTGAGTGCCGCCGAGACTTTGTCTCATTTCAGATATCATTTCTATAACAAGTAGTATGAGGTGTCAAGTTTGATTGACATGTCACAGACTCAGACAGCAGCCTGGAGACAAAAGCATCCCGCGTGTTTTGATCTCCTGTCTGGAATAAGATAGAGCCTGTAACCACAACAACGTGGGATTTCAGAAGCTCTGATAACCCCGATGCGGTGGAGAGAGGCACGGATACGGCAGATTCCTCGGAGAGTGAGAGTGGGTGGACTTCCAGATGCAGCCCTCAGGACGTGTGTGTGTGTGTGTTTGTGTGTGTGTGTGTGTGTGTGTTTGTGGGAGAGGCTGGATTATGGCTGCTGGAGATCCAACATGGCTGTGTAGGTTCAGAAGTCAGGGGTCACCATCAGGGGGTGGAGGCTGGCACAACTTATACAGTCTAAAAGAGAAAAGAGAAGAGACATTACAGCTTATTAGTAGAAAAAAAGGTGAAATTAAAAAAAAAAGGTGTATAGAGTCTACATTCTACAAAAATCTACAGTTATTACAAAACTGGTCTACTCCCTCTGACAACCTTATCTGGAACATCTTTACACCTCATCATTCAAGCATTTATCTAATCAGCCAGTCATGCGGTACTAATCAGCACAATGCATACAGTCATGCAGATACAGGTCAAGCGCTTTGGTTAATGTTCAAATCAAACATCATAACCGGGAAAGAAATGTGACCTCAGAACTGACTTTAACCATGGCAAGGATTTTGGTGCCAGATGGGCTGGTTTGAGTATTTCAGAAACTGCTGATCTCCTGGGATTTTCAGACACAACAGTCTCTAGAGTTTGCACATAAATTTATTTTAAAAAGTGAAAAAAAACCCTCCACATCAGCTCTTTGGGCAGAAACACAGTGCTGATAAAAGGAGGGGAATAGCCAGACTGGTATAAGCAGACAGAAATGCGATCGTAACTCAAATAATCACTTTTTACAACCGTGGTGAGCAGAAAAGCATCTCAAGATGCACATTTCAAAACCTGAGGCTCATGGGCTATAACAGCAAAAGACTATATTGGATTATACACTTATCTGCCAAGAATGTATATCTGAATGAGGGTCAGGTCATACCTAGCATTAGTATGGTGTGTGGTGTTCCTTAGAACATGGCT
>JAOVVH010000033.1:3493337-3504418 GCA_028566435.1 Scorpiodoras heckelii | reverse complement strand
TTTTTCTCATTTTGTTTTAGAAGTGGAAAGCACAGCCCTGAATTAGCATAGTTATTATGTTTATAAATAATGTCACACTGATTTGAATTTAATGAGAACTGTAATAAAAGTGGCTGGAAATCTGAATACAAAAAACTCTCTGGACATAAAAAACAGCCAAAATAAATGCACGGAAGTGCCTTTGCAAAAATACATAGCAATGCCACCTGTGCATATCATTGGTTGTGTCCTCCAGTGCGTATATAAAGTGATAGACATCTATGGAAGCTTCTAGAGCTGTTTCCGGCATGAGAATGGCAAGTTATCGCAATTTTGCAAATTTCAAAGCGGTTTAATATCTGGAGCTCGTGAAATGGGTCGTAGCATTTCAGAGGTAGTTTGGATTTTCACGTATGAGCATTTCAAGGGTGTACCGTGACTACAAGAATTCCAGCAAAACCTCAATTTACGACAGCAGCGTGGCCGTAAAAAGACTCTAGGTGAACGTGACAAGAATCGTTCCACGTGATACGTGTGTAACACTGCCTCAGGCAACATCAGAATTCAATGCTGGAGCCTCAACAAACATCAGTGTGAGGACTGTACAACGTTCCCTCCGAGATCCTGTGGGGGACCTACCAAGTATTAACTGCTATACCAGTTTTTCTGGTATGTCCGTGTGCAATCATGTACATTTAAATAACGTGTCTATTATTCAAAATGTATGTATAGCTTTATATGTTAGTAACATTATCTCTGCAGCTCTAGTGCTTCAGACACATGACATCATTGCAGTTAAACAGGAAAATTATATTTTTTGGCCGAACTACAGGTGTACAACAAAACTATAGAAACTAAACGTATACTGTAGATAGATCTTCTGTCTGTCATAACCTGTCATAACCTCTGCACAACAACATGTATAATTTCTTTTTACAATAACCTTATAACCCTCAGCTGTTTAACAAGTGCCTCATAAAATCGGCAAGAAAATGGACTTGACCCAAGGATGATATAAACCCAATAAAAAGTGCTGGAAAAGTGCGCACATTTTATTTTCTTTCCTCTGCATGAAAAACAGAAAAGACCTCTGTTGCATGTAAAAAGTCTACAGACCCTTGTGGAAATTGCCGGGGTTTTTTTGTTTATTTTTTTTAAGATAAAAAAAATGAAACCAAGATCAATCTGATCTTTTTTTATATCGTCAATGGAATAAAGCAACTAACCACATTCAAGTGGAAAAACCTTTAGGAAAAAAACATACAGCAACCTGATTGGACAAAGATGAGCTTTTTTAAAAAAACCAAAACAAAAACAAAAACAGGGGTGTGTAGACATTTTATATCCTTTATAAATAAAAAAAATGAATAATTTCACTATTATTATTTCTATTATCTCACAACACAAGGCTATACATACTCATGAATCTGTGCAGCGTAACACTCCATGTCCTGCATCGCCGTGATCAGTTTGGTGAGCAGTTTGTGGTAAGCGTCGACGGTGAGCAGGTCTTCCTCTGGGAGCAGAAAGCGTAGGCCGTGTCCCTCTGTTCGTCCCAGACTGTGACCCGATGGAGCAGCCATGCTGGTGATGCAGTGCTGCACATGCACCATGGGGTTCAGCTTGCCTGAGAACACACATATTATATTTTTTTTAATTTATCTCAAATTGTATAATTTTCTATACTGAAAAGATGAAGCTATAGTTAATTGGATTATCAAAACACCATGTACATTAATCTATCCTAATTTCTCAACCCCAGTGTATCCCGTCTCACCCTGCTCCGCTCCGTGATTCCCTTTCTCCTGCATGGAATTCTTCCTGTTGTCCAATTGCACGCCGAAAGCGCTTCCCAGAGAGGTTGTGGTCTTGGGGTAGGACACCTCCATCATGTTAATGTGGCAGTTTGTTGGGCAGAAATCGCTGCTGTGGAGAGGCGACACCTTGGTCTTGGCTTGCTTGAACGTAGGCCAGGCTCTGTTTTTCAGCACCCGTGAAAACTGAGAGCAGAAATCGGGTTGACAAATAATTATCCCAGACGGTGAGGACAAACAGATCTCATGTCCAGGCTATAAATTTTTCATTCGCAGTTTCCCTGGAGTACAACCAGAAATCCTACTTATCCTTATTGATTTTCACAATGTGATATCGAGCTCCATAATGCTTTAACTATAGTGTGTGCTACTTGATCTGCATCCCACCACCTGCTGCACTACACACATTGACCAATTAGCATGCAGGAATCACAAACACTGCATACACAGATATGCCAGAACATGCAAAAATAAAGTCTAGCATTGAGGTATCATTAAGCACAACATGCAGTCATTTTGGAAAGAAAATACATCTGGATCAATCTAATTACTTGTAAATAAACAGCCCAATCTATTAAGTTAGCAAAGCTGGGTAACGTTTGCAGAGAAAATTGGCTAGCTGGATAAATTATGCAATGATTTTTTTGTAACTAGTCTATGCATTGAAGTACCAGAAAAACTGGTATAGCAGTTAATACTTGATAGGTCCCACACGGGATCTTGGCGGAAACGTTGTACAGTCCTCATGCTGATGTTTGTTGAGGCCCCAGCATGGAATTCTGATGTTACTTGAGGCAGTGTTACACGCCTATCACGTGAAACGATTCTTGCCAGCTGACGCTCGTCACGTTCACCCAGAAACTTTTACGGCCACACTGCTATCGTAAGCTCAAGGTTTTGCCGGAATTCTTGTAGTCACGGTACACCCCAGAAATGCTCATACATGAAAATCCAAACTTTGCTTCTACCTCCGAAACACTATGTCCCATCTATGGTCACGAACACCAACTATTAAACTGCATTGAAAATCGCAAAATCATGAAACAGCTCTAGAAGCTTCACTTTCTATGTATTTTGCATAGGATACAGTACCAGTTTTTCTGGTACTTCAGTGTACATGTACAATTGAGACAGATATTGGCATTAAACATACTGAGGGAAAATAAAGGTGTTAGCTAGACGCGAATGCTATATTTTATGTGTGAAGAAAAGACAAAACAACCCAGATCTTAACCCAAACACTGGCCAACGACTTTTAATCAATCATGAAAACATGAATTCTAAATGATCATACACTAAGGTGTCTTCCTCATGCCCTGAAATAGCTAACTAACTCTAGTGAGCTCTTTTAGCTAGCAGCCATTTTTTGTTACATTTACTATAATTTCAGCCATGGAAAAGCAATGCTTTAGTGATGTTACAGCTAATGTTACTTCAGAACACAAGTGCTAACAACGGGGCAGTGATTTCTGTTGATGACATGAAAGGCTCATCCATCACCAGCACTCCAGCTGGTAGACTACACATTCATTTACCCACTACAACATAATAGATAATCAAATCAGTGCCTGAACAAGGCCTTCGAACAAACAACACACACATTTCTGGAACATGTACAACTGACTGATTAATCAGCACAGCCATTTTCCACACCTACACAATTCATTTTCCATTTTATGCATCGAGACAATACGGAGAATAAAAGCATGGCTGCTTAAGGTGCCTTTAATCAACACGCTGTACGTGAGAATTTCAGCTCAACACATCGCTGTCACGCTTGGAGTTTCATTTATTTCTGCGGTCACTCATCAACACAGCACTGGAATTGGAATATGCTCCTTTTGGAGGAAATGACTCTCATATGAGCTGCATACTTTGCAAATTCGGAGATCTGTGCAAACAAAACCAGATCCAAAATGCACTTGAAACGTTGCTTTGAACTTTATGAATAGCAACGCCGCAGGCCTCGGCTTGCATCGCACGTGGCAGTGTCGTGTGGAACTGTATCCCATTTCCAGTGAAGCTTGATCCCATTCGTTGTTCAGAATACTTAACATCAAAAAAGCACTTTCAAGACTATACTGAATAATAAAAATGCACACAAATAAATGTCAACAATTAGAAAAAGGCATAGAAAAATGCCTACGCTTTCTGCCTCATTCGTAAATGTAGACCAAAATACAGATATTAAGGATGTTGGATTCTTATTCTGATTGGTCTTTTGGTATGAAAGCAGCTGGAGTGAAGATTAAAAGCTTTCTGACAAAATTGTGTTGCATATGGTCTTCATTTGCATACGGGAATGTGATTGGCTCTTATATTTTATGATGCAGTAACACTTGCCTGAGACAAAATTGTGTTGCATATGGTCTTCATTTGCATACAGGAATGTGATTGGCTCTTATATTTTATGATGCAGTAACACTTGCCTGAGACAAAATTTTGCTGCATATGGTCTTCATTTGCATACAGGAATGTGATTGGCTCTTATATTTTATGATGCAATAACTCTTGCCTGAGACCTGTTTCATACTGTATAATACGTACTATCTCTTTGTTTCGCAGTGCCGTGAAAATGTTTTCAATTTAATCATCAAAATCAGGGTTTATAAGCACTCACACTGAATGATAGCAACATTGCATTCCACTAACCATGGTCATCATTTTAAAATGTTCTTGACCAATAAGAGCCCTTTCCTTAAATCAGCTCAAGATCCTCCTGATGGCAGGTGTGTGTGCAGGAACTAGGGTTAATAATAAGCCATGGCGGAAATTGACTAGCCAGTAGAAATGAACTTTTTTTGGTGCCTGATTCATTCGTTTAGTTTCGTTCTTGTGCTTCAGAGCACTTTTCTTAACTGCTGTTCTCCTCAGGTCAAAATGGCCAAACCATCTTCTCTGTAGTACATTTACATTTATGGCATTTGGCAAACACCGTTATCCAGAGTGACTTACATTTATCTCATTTATACAACGGAGCAGTTGAGGGTTAAGGGCCTTGCTCAGGGGCCCAACAGTGACAGCTTGGCTGTGGTTGGATTTGACCTGACAACCTTGTGGTCAGTAGACCAATGTCTTAACCACTGAGCCACCACTGCCCTGTGGTGTAGTACTATTTATTTGTTTATGTGTGTCTAATTATTAATATGGGATTTTTTTCTAAGGAGTCTCCAGTGTCAGTGCTTCATAGCAGTCAGGGGTAAAATTGTGACTTTAATTTTTGCAACATAGGAAACCTTAACTTCAAGACAAAGAAAAATATACTGGTGAGGGAACAACTGTTTATGATAACATAAGTGACAACAGGACCTGGATATTCCACAGTAATAAATGCAACTATAAAAGGATAAAAGTGCAGTATGATGTGTTAATCTTTAATTAAAAAAAAAAGGAATCACAGCCAAATTGTTGTGGAATAAGAGGAAAATAACAGTAACGCCTCTTCATGCAGAGCCAAATCACCACCTTGTCACTGATTCATTTCATATAAGAGCATGTCCCACAGTGTTTTATTTTATTACTACTATATATTTAGTCATTTGATATTTATGCAGATTCTCTACAGGTTGTGACAAACAGACAAAGACACATGTGCAAATGTCCAACCCTCCATGCACTTTATGTAGACCTGTGCCTACATCTCCACCACAAACCATGATGTTTTTTTATCACACTTGGAAGACAAAGATATTAATGGAAATGTTCTACTGTCTCCTTATGTGAATAGTGTTCTTTACCTTTCTGTAGTTGGTGATGCGGCGGTTGATGTGCTCAAGTCTCTCCGCACACATTGAGCTGAACCTGAGCTGCAGCTCCTCCGGGACAAGTTCTGTCCCGGAGTTTATCCGGCTGCACGTCTGTACCAGCTGCTCGTCGTTCCGAGCCAAGGCCTCCAGGATCTGAAAAGGAAGAGAGGAAAAAAAAAAAGAAAAAGGCACACAGTCAGAGAACACAGACCTCTATAGTGTAAACTCAAACTGATTATACATACAAATATACAAACCCATTTCCAGAAAAGTTGGGACACTACTTTGTGCCAAACATCATGAGAGAATTGTCAGTCAACTGTTTCCCAGCGCAAGAGTGCAAAGAATTTAGGTCTTTTACCATCTACAGTTCAAAATATCACGAAAAGATTCAGGGGGTCAGGGAAAAACCTTGTGAGTAAAAGCCAAGGATGGAAACTGCTGCTGAATGTGCGTGACCATCGAGCCTTCAGGTGGTACTGTTTGAGAAACTGTCATGCTATGTGATGGACATAGCCGTATAGGCTCAGGAGTACTTTGTAAAATCATTGTCACTTAACACTGTATTGTGTAAAGAGGAAGCCATATATTAATTTTATTCTCTGGGCCTGAAGTCATCTGAGATGGCCCGAAAGACAGTGGAAATGTGTTCTGTGGTCAGACGAGTCCACGTTTCAGCTTGTTTTTGGAAAAAAATGGATGTTGGATGTGCCAAAGATGAAAAAGTCCATCCAGACTGTTAACAAAGAAAAGTGCGAAAACCAGCATCTGTGATGGCATAGGGGTGCTTCAGTGCCCACGGCATTGTTTATCGGTATATATGTGAAAGTACCACTGATGCAGTGGATTATACTGCTGTTTTTTCCAAGGAACTCCATGTCGATTTCAGCAGGACAATGTCAGACCTCATTCTGCATGAGTTACAACAGCGTTGCTTGACAGGCCTGCCTGCAGTCCAGATCTGTCTCCTATTGAAAATGTATGGAGCATCATGAAGAGGAGAATCAGACAACAGTCACCATGGACTGTTAAGCAGCTCAAGTCTTCAATTTCTAAATTTGTTTATATTAAACAAATAGAATTAAGTTCCTTATTGAAAACACTTAAAATCTTTTCTTTGTCAATTTGTCTGTTAAATAAAACTTCAAGTTAATTAACAAATTACAGATTTCACTTTTTATTGCATTTTAAGAAAGAGTCCCAACTTTTCTGGAAATGGGGTTTGTACGTTCAGTAAAACATGCTACAAAATAGAGTAAAATAAAACAATTCAAAATGAACATTTCCATAAATTATGTGAATTCAGTGTCGGGCAGCCATTATGGCAGTGTGGGGTTTTGGCAATGTGTACTGATCGATACTCCAGCACTTCCTCCATCCTGATTACACACTGTGTGTGTGTGTGTGTAGTCCAGTACTATGCTCTCTGTGTCTGTAAATTCTGGAAATGCCAGAAGAATTAATGTCTCATAGGTGGAGAAAGGGAAAAGGACAGAGCATATGAAGAAGGAATGATGGAAGGAAGAAAAGAGAAAGAAAGAGAGAGCAGCCAATCACATGAGTTGGATGGTTGCCGTGCAACAGTAAGAAGAATAACTTTACCCAGACAGGCTCCTGTTCAGGTACCAGAGCAGAGACAGGGGAGAGGATCAGATACACACACACACACACACAAATATACACACACACATGCACACAACACACAACGTAGACACATACACACATATACACAAAAAAGAGAAAGACAAAAATGACAGAAGCAAGAGGACAAAACGGAGGAGAATTGCTGAGGAAAAAACATCAATTTGACAGACATACAGAGTACAGTTCCTCTCCCAGATTAAAGGGTAAAAGGCATATTAAAGGGGGTCAAGAACAGATTAAAAGGCAAAAGGCAGATTAAAGGGGTAAATGAAACATTGAAAGCATAAGGGGACAGATTTAAAGGGTAAATTGGCAGATTAAAAGGGTAAAGAGGCCGATTAAAGGGGTAAATGGGCAATTTAAAGAGGAAAAGGGTAGATTAAAGAGATAAAGGTGTAGATTAAAGGGGTAAAGGGGCAGATTAAAGGGTAAAGGGGCAGATTGAAGATTGATTACTTACGAGAAGGCGAATGCCACCAGAGCTCCACTAACCACTATAAAGTCCAGAAAATTCCACAGATCACGAAAATAAGATCCTTCATGAATAACCATACCTAGGACCACCATCTATAAATACACACACACGCACACACACACACACACACACACACACTATAAACACACTGCCCATTTATATTTCAGAGAGGAAAAAGTAAACACACACACTGTACCTTAATCAGCATCTCAAAAGTGAAGACACCAGTGAAGACATAATCAAAGTAACGAAGAACCTGTAAAAGAACATGCACATTCATCACACATACTTCTACATCTGTACAGTAGTGTGTGTGTGTGTGTGTGTGTGTGTGTGTGTGTGTGTGTGTGTGTGTGTGTGTGTGTGGGGTCTCTCACATTGTTCAGAGGTGTCTCGGGCCAGACAGGATCCTCTGCTGCAAGAGCGATGCTGCTCATAGCGATAACAGATAGAATACACATCTCAAAGTAACGCAGAGTCATAATGTAGTGGCAGCACTTACGGAATCTGGAATCACACACACACAACATATTTTTACTGAGAGTCAACTAATACAAGACATCCAAAGTTAGAAAGACAGAAAGTTATATATTTATGCTCACACACACACACACACACACACACACACACACACACACACACACACACACACACACACAAATACACACACTCACGGGTTGGTCGGAGACATGATAAAGCAGGAGCTAAATGGAGGAATGGGTTTGGGCCCATCTTCATCACCTCCACCATCATCATCTGCCTCTTTCTTCTCACCATCTTTAGTTGCTTCAGTGTTTGCATTCTTATTCACTGTATACACACACACACAAACACAGGGATGAGTTAATATGTCTATTACACACACCTTCCCACAGAGACACACACACACACACACACACACACCCTGGAGCTGGCCTGTAAGTGATGGGTACAGCGGCTGCATGTCGATGGCTATAAACTCTTTACTGGTTCTCTTCATTGGGTCAGTGAGGATGAGCACACTGTCTGCTAAGCTGCACCCCCTCATATTCAGCACATTATTGGTCAGCTCGGGGTCATGGCATGGGTCATAGGGGTTATACAGGTTGTATGGATGATGGAGGTGGAGTTCAGGGTCATGAAGGATCAGCATGCTGTTGTTCTTCACATTATCCAGGTCTTCACTACACTGACTGAGAGAGAGAGAGGGAGAGAGAGAAAAAGAGAGAGAAAGGATTTAAGAGTTGCAACTGTAGGAGTGATACATGTGTTACTTGTACATTGTTCCACAAACGCTTACTTCCTTGAGTGATGACTGCAGCTCCGTTCTCTCCTCCCTTCCCTGTCTCCATGGTTGCTGTGATGATGTCTCCTATGCTTCCTGTCCTTGCCCTCCTGGGTGTGTTGGCAGTGTCTGCGCTGTGGGCAAGATTGGTAACTGGGTGGGGGGGAGATGCACTGATCACGCTGTCTTGGCTCTTCTGGTCTAGGTTTGTTGGTGTTGTTGTTGCGGTTGTCCTGAGGGTTCACTACCAATGGGCGATCTAAGTGTGTCTTCATGTCAGGGTGGTTACGGAAATTTGTCTGCTGGGAGTGGCAAAAACACTAAGCATTATTATCAACATATTCATCCCATTAGCATGCTAAGCTAGGAGAAGTGCAGTGATGGTGTTGAATTGTGTCCCATGTCCATACCTGACCCTCACCTGTTCCCCAGGTTTGGACCAATCTGCATATTTCTCACACTTTCACACTCACCAGTTCCCCATATTCCCCCAGTTCTCCATATTCCCCATGTTCCCCACATTCCCCACTATTCTCCACCTTCCTCTCATTTCCTGTGTTCTCTAAATTCCCAACATTACCCATATTTACCATGTTCCCCACATTCCATATGTTGCTAAATTCTCCTTGTTCTACACATTCCCCATTATCTCTTAATTCCCACAGTCCCCATGCACCACCATTCTCAATGTTCTCCACCTTCACGTCACTTATTCTCTTTATTCTCCACATTCCCCATATTCTCTACATTCTCTATATTCCTAACATTACCCAGGTTCCACATATGCCCCAGGTTTCGCACAGTCCCCATGTTCTTCACATTGCCCACATTCCCAATGTTCTCCACACTCTCCACATTCTGCACATTCTTCATATTCCCAACATTTCCCACATTCCCCAAATTCCCCAGGTTCCCCAAATCCCTCATGTTCACCACATTCCCAACATTCCCATATTCCCCATATGCTACACATTCCCTGTGATCACCATGTTCTGCACATTGACAATGTTCCTCAGATTTACTGTTTTCCTCATTCTAAGCTTTTACTGTTATCTTGATTTTACCCACATTCCCCACAAACTCCACATTCTCAGCGTACCCCACCTCCCCTTGTTCCTTACATATCATGACATTCAGTGCCACATGTATGAGGTTTGAGATATCTTAGAATTTTACTTTCTGTGCCCTTCGCTCTTTATCACAATCTGTCATTTAAAATACAGTATAATGTGTTGGAGAGTTCCATCTTCACCACCTCTTACCACAAGGCATGTTTTAATACTTACAGCAGGTGAAAGGTCATAGTCATTACTTTTCCGTTCTTTGTTGACTGTTTGTTTGCTTGCTTAGTGCAACTGTCATTTAAACTAAGGCACAGGAATGCCTGTTAGCATGACTTGGCTAAAGACTAATTGTATCTTTGTCTGATTTGTGACTCACACTAACTTTCCTCCCTGTACATGTCATTATGTTCTTCATCAACCCCATCATCATCCTTTCTCTGACCTTCCAGTGGTCTTCAGAGTCCAGTTCATTGTAGAGCACCTCTCTGCTGGTCATCAGGTTCTGGCGGCGAATCTCACTGGTGCGCTGCTCCCACACCGATTTAGAAGGCTTTGAGTTCTTCTGCTGTTCCTTACTGAGAGACATAGAACCCAACTTGTTATTCACTCAGAGCCTTTTGGGTAACTTGTGCCCCCAAAATCTACAGTGATGTGGAATACTGTGTATCCTCATTAAATTGTTTTGCATAATTGTACATATGAAGGCCTATGTGTCAGAGGTGTCTTGTAAGTGAGCATGTCTGTTAACGTACACTTGTACACACTGTTAACTTGAGTCTGTGTGTGTGTGTGTGTGTGTATGTGTGAGAGAGAGAGAGAGAGAGAGAGAGAGAGAGAGAGAGAGAGAGAGACTCACGCAGCAATGGAGAGGTTTGCAGCAGAGAGTGGGCTGACCTCAGCTACCTCTTTAGCTTTCTGCAGAGCAATTTTCTGTGTGTTGGCTTCCTCTTCTTCCTGCTCATCCTGGTACAAGCACACACACACATTAGCACACACATTAGCACACACACACACACGCACACACACACACAGACACACACACAATATCACACACACACACACACACACACACACACACACACACACACACACACA
>JAOVVH010000033.1:3424267-3434318 GCA_028566435.1 Scorpiodoras heckelii | reverse complement strand
CATCGTACTGTACAGTAATTAGCTGGTAAGTTTTACTGAGTGTCTTGGAGAATCTGCCACAGTTCTTCTGGAGACTTGGACTGTCACACTTACTTCTTTTTTTTGCATGTAAAACCCGACACAAGAAGGCAAAAAAAAGGTTTACTACTTTACTGAGAATTGTAAAGTCTCATATCTTAATTAGCATATCTTAAAGTTTGAGAACAAAAATATCATCAGAAGTGACTCAGTCCCAGATGAAAAGGACTGAGGAATCATCCAGAACACCTATTTCCCAGGAGTTTAACTATATTCAATATTCATGCATCTGCATACAGCACATTGTCAGTTTAAAGCAGTCCCAATTCTACCAGAAAAAAATTACCAGAAAAATAAACCCTATTAAGCAGACAGAACTGTATTCTGATCACCAGTGACAGATCTAATGAGCTACCCTGCAGCAGAGCTGGAATATGCCATGCCTCTTTTAACACCGAATCTTAGCGAAAAAACTTTAAGACATACAGCCTCTGGAAAAATCTTTACTTTTATCTGATGAATATGTAATGTCATAAAGCTGGACATTATGCATATGATAATCGAGCTCTGTGGATCTGGTGAATCTCGAGATTTGGGAACGTTTTCCCTGCTTCACCATCCTACAAACCACTTTAATGACACAAAAGCAAACAAGGCATTTCCTGTTAGCATGTCAGACCAAGATCTTCTGATTACGCCCATGCCGTAAACACCTTCTCAAGTCTTCCAGGGATGACGTACCCACAGCTGATTCCAGGGAAGTTCATTGCTAAATTAGCAGGCACGGTCTCTCGGCTAGCACGCTAATTACAGAGCGCTGAATCCACTGATTACAAGTGGCTCACATATTTCAACAATTAAACTGAAATTGTTTCCGAAGGTACTCCAATCCCCAATCTGAGCAAAAGATATGATAATAGAATAGCCAAGGCAATGACTCGACTAAATAATAAGAGTCACTGTGGAAAACATTTAGCGTTGATTGCCCTTTGGAAACTGTGCTGTGGGGCAAAGTGGGATCTGATTAGCAAGTCGAATTCCTACACACGTAGATATTGAAGGGAAAAAAACTAAACAAGCTTTTCTAGCTTTTTATACCAATTCATGTCATCAAAAATCCACTTTACATTGGATCTAAAGTAATTTCTACTTTATTGGTTAATTGGTGGTTAAATGTGACCACCAATTGGTGGTTAAAATGTGGTTAATTGGGGTTAAATGTCTTGCCCCATGAGCATAATTGTACGCCATTGACAAAAAACATTAAATGGCGTCAGGAACTTTTTCAGAAACGGTGTATTTGGTGCATTGGTGCATAAATTGGAGCAATCACAGAAGATTTTCATTCCTGGGCCATTCCCAGGATTTTAAGGCACAATAAACCAAGCTCCAAATGTTGGTTCCTGGAGCACAACATAACCCAGTATCAAAATAGCTATGTTTCTTTTACTACACCTCCAGTTCTCTTTGCAGAACAGACAATTATCCCTGCATACATCTCCCTAAGAAATCCTTCCTCCACATTTTTCTCTTACAAAATGGCGCAGAAACAAACACCACAGCTAAAGTCATTTGACACAGCTCTCAAAGTAGGTTTCATCGATCAAGCTTGTTTAGTGTCAACTTTGTCTGCAATCGCTTGCATAGTCCCTTACATTAACAAGATTGCAAGATGTGTAGGTTGATCGGTTTAGTATAGGAGGGCGAGTCGAAAATTATATGCACTCCGATATTATATTAAAACTCCTGTTGGCTGCACTGCCTTACCAGCGCTTTCCGTACGAGGTCAACATCTCGCCAGTCGCTGCTGTGCAGGTTTGAACGTGTATTTGTGACTGCGGTGCGAGAAACAATGGCTGCCCCACTTGTGATATGCACAAACGTAAGAGCAGCGTGAAGTGATTCGTTTTCTGTGGTCTGAGGGTGTGTCTGGGGCCGATATTTCTTGAAGACTCTTTGTTTTGTCATGAAGAAGTGAACTGTCCTCCCTATAGTCCTGATCTTATAGTGCCCCATTGGACTATCTGTTTGTTCTCCTGAAAGAAGCCCTACGAGGACAAAGATTCATGTCTGTTGAAGACAGCAGTGCGTTCGTGGCTCACAGCTCAGACTAAAACATTTTTAATGAGGGAATACGAAAGCTTGTTGGTAGGTGGAGAAAGTGCATTGAAAAGCAGGGAGATTATGTCGAAAAGTGATGTATTTGTCTTTTCTGTCTTTACTTTTTGACTCACCCTCGTAGTGCGCTCTCAGGTTAACAGAAGAAACACGACACTGACCAGGAACCAAGGGTTTTCATTAGTAAAGGCATGGATCGGGTTCATGGAAATCGACACTTTGCCTTTTGGTCACTGTGTCCACATATGGCCAAATAACTACAAAGAAACCTGGTATACGAACTTCGCACGACTGTTTGGGTTACGCCTTCCTCAAGCGCTGTCTTGATATTCAGTTGATGTTTATTTAAGGTGCTCTTATCTAGCACAACCCGAACTGAAAAGGATAGCGTACAAGTCATCCGACTTTTAAAGTTTTAAAGGTTTATTGCCATTGGTTTAGATCCAAAAGCTCCTGTCAAAGTGTGTCAACTAAAAGCACCACTGCACTGATGGAAGCAGCTGTACAATGTTTGCAAGGGACCACTATATAATAAGTCTTGAGACTAGAGCTATAATCTGGAGACTGTGGTGGAACTGAGCACCAGTTTCCTGTCAGTCAGTCTGTCTGTCTGTCTGTTTGTGGAGCTCCAAAGAGGGACCATGAACACCAGAGCACTGATAAGAACCACATGCTCCTAAATAGTTTTGTGTTCAAATACAAACAGCTCAGGACTGATTTTCATGACCGGATGTGCTTTGTTCAGGAAACTCCACTTGTCTGAGACGAGCACAATCAGAATCAGGCGTCGTAGCAATCAACTTGCCAGGATGGTTTTGGAATGTGGGACAGGAAAAAAGATGGGACTTTTAAGAGCTCGCTGGAAATCCCAGGCTGGTATACGCAGGACAATGGATTTCATTAGTAACACAGGTCTTTTTACGTTTTGAGTTTTACTGACAAGTCAAAGCAATGAGACACAGCTATTTCTAAATGGTTACCTTCTTGAATGAAGTCTAGAATGGTAACTACGGACCAAAATTAAGCAAAAAGGGAAAAACAATTTTCAAAGCAACCTTGAGTAAAGCAGAACGGCACCTCCTGGGCATCCTGTCCTGGCAGACTTTGCAAATAGTTCAGTCTTCTCTCTCTCACACACACACACACATGCTTAACTGGTGCTGTGTGGAGGATTGGAGCCGGAAAGACTTATTCGATTTATTACACACAGGTCACATGACTGACTGCCCCAACACTCGGAAACTTTTCTCAGATCACAGTCAAATCTCAGCATAATATTTTCGCCATGCCAGGAAAAATGCTCGTCAGACAAAACCTGACTTCCTTTAATCGCCATGTGTTCTTGCACCTGCAATGATGATGTTCAGAAGAAATGCCATTAAAATAGAAAGTCTTGACCGTTTCTTTCAGGGTTTAGGAAACGTGTTTAGCAAGTGGATTGGATGGATTGTACATGAGTTTAGATTTCTTTTTATTACCTGCCATTTCTATGGAATGGATATAAACTCTGAGGTTCACTTGAGTTCACTTGGGTTGCTCTAGGTAAATTAGTAGCCAGCAATACAACGCTGTTGAATTCTCATATCTGATTGGTTAGAAGGTAGTGAGTAGTTTTCTGTAATAGCACATGGACTTGGATAACAGACATTCCACGTAATCTAAAATGTGCTGTTATTAATACAAAGAATCATTGAAATGGTGAAGTTTACTATAAGGAGACGTTTCTGGGTGGCGTCCCCAGTGTCAGTGCTTTGTAACAGTCAGGAAGCTACATTTCTTGACTGGAGAGGTGAAGTGAACAACACTGATTATCTCATTAGAGTAGAACCTGTCAAGGGGTGGGATATATTAGTCAGCAAGGAAACAGTCATTTCTGGAGGTTTGGGCAAACTGTAAGGGTCTGAGCATATCCAAAACAGAAGGTCTTGTGGGGTGTTCCCAGTATGCAGTAGTTAGTTCCTACAAAAAACAGTGGTCCAAGTACAAAGACCAAGTACACCCCTTCATGGCAACGGTATTCCCTAATGGCAGTGGCATCTTTCAGCAGGATGATGCTCCATGCCACGCTGCAAAAGTTGTGAAGGGATGGTTTGGGGTATATGGCAAAGAGATCAAGGGGATGACTTGGCCTTCAAAGTCCCCCAATCTCAATCCAATTGAGCATCAGTGGGATGTGCTGGACAAACAAGTCCGATCCATGGAGACTCCACCTTCCAACTTACAGGACTTCAAGGATCTGCTGGTAATGTCTTGGTGCCAGATACCACAGCACACCTTCACCGGTCTTTTCTTGATGGGTCAAAGGTGTTTAGGTGCCACCTACACAATCTTAGGCAGGTGGTTTTAATGTTTTGGCTGATCATTGTATGTAAGTGAATTATAACAATCTAAAATTTATTCTTTCAACTATTCATCACATTGTTTGTTATACAATAACTGTGTATGCTGAACCTTATTAAAAAAATGCAGGCAAGTTATGCAACACCAGCATCTCTTCCATTCCAAGGTCTTAATATCATAATAACCGGAAGGTCTCTTGCTCCTGGACGTGTTATCTGGGTCTCATTCTAGGAAAACAAAAGAGATATTGAATGGAGTTCACACATAGTGTTCCCTTCCTGACACAACAACATCCACCAACGCTGTCAAAGGTGAGTTCATCACAAGAGATAATATGCTGTGTAATACTGTAAATAACAACACATTCATATCTACTGCATGTACATAAGGATTTTCTTGCCTAGTTTTGATATGTACAGTATAACAACTCCCTGAGAATGGGCTGATACCTGATGCTGATTCAATACTTTCACTTTAATAGTTATTATGACGTGTTAAAAAGGTGTCGTTGTGCTTCAAACAGGAAATACGAGAAAGAAGAAGGTTACAATAATAAAAAGGAGAAAAATGTTCACAAAATGCTTTCGACCGTGTTTATATAAAAGATTATAAGACGTCTTAGTGGACCGGATCAAGTACCGATCCAGGATTTGAGTCAAGTTTAATAGCTGGGGACTTCAGTATCCTGATAGTACAATGGCGTCTATTAGTATTCACCACCTTTACCGTTTCCTTTATCCTTTTCCTTTTGTAGGAACTGAAAAAGACTTTGGGGAACATGTATCATTAATTGAAGTGTACGCAAGAATCAACATAGTTTCCTTAAATTACTTTAGAGCACGTGAATTGTTGTGATCGCATAAGTATTAACCCTGATTGCTGTAAAAGCCTACATTGCCTTCACTCATAAGAATGTGCACAAAATCACCTTTCATGAGATTTTCTATTTGACCTTTGATCATACTATAATCAATAATGTGGACACCGCAGCGTGCCAGAAATATGAATGGACACCAGGTGCCGCAAAAAGCTTCTTTGCAAGACCAAAATCTTCTTCTATATTGAAAAACAAATTGCATCAACAAATCTCTCATCAAGAAATCAAGATGCTATTCATAAATTGGTTCAAATGAATCCTACTCTACTGTAACTCTACATGGCCACGCACTTTCTTAGTAAACTGATGCATTGCCTGTACTGTCAGATTGCCACACGATTGCTATTTTGCAGTCACATATTCAACGGCTACTCAGATGAAAACGATTTAATCCTAAAAAGCACACGTGTATGACATGTTTTGTCCTATTCCCACTGCAGGAACCAGTTTTATTTTGAGCATGTTATCTGACATGAACTGTTATGTAACATGTTATTAACAGGACTTATAAACAGGGACACCAGGACATTCTGTGCGAATGAAAAAAGACTTGTCATTGTGGATACGATAATTAGAAACAGTCTGCTTTTGTTTGATGATTCACTGATTCTTTGTAGTTTTAATTAGTCCAGGCTTTAATTTAGTGTCTAGGAAACTTTCTCCGAGGCCCAGCAAGTGTTCTAAGTTGAAATAACTTTGTTATCCATGATGGTAGATGCATTTAAGGGATAAAGATGGGTTTGGGTTTTTTTTGTTTTTTTTTTGATGAATTAAGAGTGTGTAGAGATAACAATTTTACCCTTATCAAATGGGAGTGAGCTGGCTGATAATGTGAATAGGCAACGCCTGCAGGGCTTAATGAACCAGTGGAGTGTGAAAGCAGATCAGCAACCAGACAAAAGTGTGTGAGCAGCAAAAGCTCTTTCGCATTCTGAATGCTAAATCTTGAAGACTCCAAATGAGGTCTTGAACTCTTACATAGACCCAGGCTCTGGGGCTTGCCAGGTCCTAGTAAGGAAAATGGCACCAGTGGTGGTGAAAAGACATGTGCATGGTAGTTCTCGGTCTCTATTAAGAAGGGTAAACATGCCAAAAAGGCCATTGACTGCGAAACAAAGGTCATCTGCGCTCCCAGACAAAACAGGACGAAAGCCACATGTTTGCGACTCCTTCACGAGAGCCTAACAGCAGGTGACCGTTCACATTCCTGTCTTTAAACAGAAAGTCCCCATGTGGGTTGAGGCAGAGACAGAAAATCAGTGCAGTCTGCAGGACTGTTGTTTTGAAAGGAAACTTACAGCCCAAGCACACCAATGAGGTACAGGACCTCATAAAATGATTTAAACGAATGCAAAGCATTCAAGATTTGAAAGCTGGTTGTGCGAATTCTTAAGGATATGCGCTTGTGAGACGTCCTCGCTCGCCTGCACCAAACAGGAAATGGCTGTTGATTTTCTTCCTGTGGAGGAAAAACTTCATTTATCAGTCCTGTTGCTGCGCTGCATCAACAACACAGGAATGCTGCTGCGCTGTCTGCATACACAGACCCCCAGCAGCAGCAGTGACTCTAGCAGGCTAAAGAGTCTTTTTTTACATAAAAGATACACAGTGACAATGCTGTCTTTTAGCGCAGCTCGTGACGACACCAGGACTCGTCTCCGCCTACGCACAATGTAGCTTCAGTGCCGGGAATCGTCCACACTAAGGACAGGCTATAAATACAGTTCTGATCATGTCCTTGGATATGCTGGAAAGTTGTTGCAGATGTTGAAAAGACTTCTGTTTGCATCCTTCGGTCAACCAAGTGGTCCTAGATCCCACCACAGGACTACAATTTTCAGATTGTTGCATGCTCAGATTGGATTTTTTTCACATCCAAATCAAGTGAAGCTCTAAATCCATAACATATAAATCCATGATCATCATAAGTGCCCAGTGCCATGACAGAAAAGCATTTCTATTATTAAGAGATTACAAGTTCAAATCATAACGATGCCACAGTCAGCCATGGCTGAGAACCAGCTTTGGACAGAACCAGCTTTGCCTTGCTCTCTGGATGGGAGGGATGGCATGCAATCTGTCCACTGTCAATCACAGTGACATCAGCCAATCATGGTGGTCTGTGAGCTCATGTATCTCAAACAGGGCAGAGAGCACTGTCTTTCAACTGTCCTTATGATATTTGTATAACGTCCTGTTATTGTGAACGAATCGGGAAGAAACTCTACGAAAACGACCTCCTCTTATGGTGCAGGGTGCAGGTTCAGCCGTGTTGATGCTACTGGTTGCTGTTGTCAGCAGAGCACATGGGAATCAGATACAAGTCTTACGGGAGGTCAAAAAACAGATCTGTGTCAAAATGATAGGAAATCTGCATTAAAGACCACAAAGAAAATGCAGCCTATAAAACCACCAAACTAAACATTTCTTTCACTTAAGAGGCTTATAGTATACATAATCCACTGGCTTCTTAGCTGCTGAGTGTTTGAACAAAGGAAGTGATTTGGGTCTGTATGATGCCCTGCATTTCAATTCTGTCTCAGCCTAGTTACTTTTCCCAAAGCCTCTGCAGTGGAAAGAAACTTGGATGAGCAAGGATTCAGAAGCAAAACACATTTTCACTACACCAGCTCCAATTATGCTTTTTAAGGCAGTGTTAATGATCAACAAATGCACCAAATAATTTCTTTATTTAGCGGTTTAATATCATGTTTTACACTGTGGTTACATTCATGACAGGAGAGGTTAGCATTTCACTTCTTTTTTTTTCTCAATGGGGGGCAATTTAGTATCTCCAGTTCATCTGACATACATGTTTTTGGACTGTAGGAGGAAACCGGAGCCGGAGAATTCAGTACAGCAGTCAACAAATCCTACTGAATATGCATCAGCATGGCGCTGTTGTTTACTCCCAAGCCGATTATGCAATCCCGTAATTGGTTAGGACCTGGGTGTTGATCATGCTGACTAAGCTGGACTTTCAGTTCCAAGTCTTAGTCAGTCTTTCCCAGAACACTGTCACTGTCATTAATGATTAGATCGACTGATTAGAACCTTGGTAACTACGAATGACCCACTTTTCCTGGAACAAACACTCTGAATGTCCGACTTTCTTTTGAACCGGTGTCCTTGATTCTTTATCCCCAATCACCATCACAAAATTGGATGCTGCAAGTTGTGAAAGAAGCCCAAGAAGCTTTTTTGTAAGTCCTTAGAGACAGGCCTGAATGGGAATGAAAAGGGGACTGCCCAGAAAAGGACCCCTTCGAAGGGCTCTGGGCTCAATGCCATCTTTGTATGAGGGAAGAAACAGCGTCCTTTCCAGCGACCCATCCAGCGCACCAGGCTCTGTCCTCTAGACCCTTCCTGGGTGAAAGAGACATGACACAGACTGCAGGAAGAGACATGTGGATGACACCCTGCGAGTCTGCCAAAACCAGAGATCGAACTTGATGAGCTGTCCAACTGATTTGTCCTGGATCCATCCCGAGCCATTGATCTTTCAGTTAGTAGGTTAAATCAAACCTTGTTACAATGCAATCTCTACAGTTTCTTCTTCTAAACTGCTAAAAGCTTAAAATACCTCTCTGCCACTTATTCTGATCTAGATATTGTGCTATAATAAAGACCAAGACCAAAATTCACTGAGAGTTTACCTAAAATCTAAATAAAAACGAAAACAGGAAGTTTGAGGGTAAAATGAATGGCGAAAGGCTTTGGCTACAAGGATTATCCTCAATTATAACATGACGTTCGTCACAATATTGAGTCAGCTTATGAATTACTAAGCTGAAATATGGAGGTCAGCTAAAGAGCAGGTTTGGGACTGTTTCAGTTCTTGGACAACTTGGAATTCTTGTGAGTAAGCCTGGTGACTATTAATGCCCATTTCACGTAGCATGCGACCCTCACAAGTGGCCATTGATGCCCCTCTACGTGAGCACCTGTCACAAGGAAGTTCAGCTGGCATCCTATTCATCCCCCAGTATAAGGATGCATTTACATACGCATCACTTAGCTTGTCTGAATGGAACCCTGGTGCCTTTTCCTCTTCAGTGTGGTTCACGTAGGCATGTGAAGACAAGTGATCAGATTCCGGCGCTGACCAGAACAACCAAAAGTGCCTGGGAGAATGGTTCCACGTGTACTGGAGCAGGATGTGAACCAAACATGCACCGTATGGGGTTATGTGTTGAGTCACAATTGCAAACTTGAACCAATTGAGTTGTTGCGCAGCAGATATGTGATGTGTTTTTTAGATTTGGGCTGATATTTATATAATTATCTAGCCATCTGTTTAGTGCTGACTAAGTGTTCTATACATGCACTGGTGATTTGGTGATATCTACATACACACACTGCAAAAAATGAAATTTAAACAAGTCAAACAATCTTTAAAATGTATAATAAATCTTGTTTTTTTTATTTCAAGAAGAAAGGATTGAATAGATTATTTATGCAAGATAAATAATCTAGTTTTTAGATATTTTTTCTGATTTTAAGAAATATTAACAAGCTAAATTTACTCACTATATTGGCAGATAATTTTACTTGATTCATGTAAATTTTTTCTTCATTTTTGTTTATTTTTTCTTACTTTTTTGCAAAAAATCAATGTCAAAAAATAAGAAAAAATAAACAAAAATCAAGAAAAAATTTACATGAATCAAGTAAAATTATCTGCCAATATAGTGAGTA
>JAOVVH010000033.1:3201249-3214692 GCA_028566435.1 Scorpiodoras heckelii | reverse complement strand
GTGTGTGTGTGTATTGGGAGTCCACCATACGTCTCCCTTTGAAGTAGTAACAATAGTAAAAAATAATACATTAGAACTAGTGTTTAACTGTCAGAGCTGCTGAATATTATTGTAGGATATTATACAATGTCTAAATAAAAAAATAAATATTATAATGAAAATTTTTTTTCCTACTTTATATTTTTTTCCCAGAGTTTGAATATCTTGTGGTGTCTCTGTAAACTGAGGCATGTTGATTAACCATAACCCATAACCACACATTCTTCACTCTGAAAAAAGTAGCCTCATTTCCAAATTTCCAAATAAACAAAATAAAGAGGCATATATTTTCTCAGAGGAATTTTGCTCTAATGTTTATTGACAGAATTTATCAACTTTTCTTTAGTCTTTTAATAGAGATACGAGAAATAGTTTGGATATTTTTTTTCAGTATAAGGAAACGCTTAGAATGGCTTGTCTGCGGTAATCGTACATATGTGACAGATACGATTAGACCGGATGCCAGATCAGACATTGTATTGATCTGTAAGATTATAAAAAATGTCTCTATCTTGACTTTTTTATTGGCTTCCCTGATACAACCCAGGCTTGAAGGAACTAACATATTTTGTTTAAGTGTGTCACATGTGTGTACTAACACTTTCACCTCGCATGATCATCACTAACCACCACTGGCTTGAAGCAGCAGCAGCATGTTCTACACATCTGTCTGTCCGTGTGGCTCCTGGCATGCTTGCCCCTCCCGTCCTGGGTCCAAAAACCATAGATCCCTTTCCTCTTTCTGCCCCTCTCTCTCCAAGTCCTTACCCTGCTAGGTCCTGGGCTGTGTGCGTGTGTAGGGGTGTGTATGTGTGGTGTGTGTGTGTGGTGTGTTTGATGCCCCCGTCTCTCTTTTGCATCTGCCCGGTTTGCAGCTGATCCTTCGAGGCATGAACGAAGCCTTAATTGACAAGCGGGTAGCCCCGGCCCTTATTGCCTTGTGCAGTGGTCCCGAATTGTGAGTTAAACCCAGCCATGAGATATTTTAACACCAATATCCTGTCTCTTCATTCTCTTGGTTGGAAATATTTTTTATTCATCAAAGTTTTGGGTTTTTTTCATATATATATTTTTTCGTAATTCTATTGTAGTTTCCATATATTCACTGGCATGATCGTCTGACATTATCCATCCTTGCTTACTACATATTCCATATGTGTGATTGTGTTGGGTTGATGGATTGTTGAATATTTATTTGGTAATGGGGTTGTTCATTGTTTTGACCGCATACTGATTTGTCTTTTTTTTTGTAAATGCTTGCAGCTCTGTTAGGATTTCCACTATCCCTGCATTTGGAACCATTATGGAGACTGTAACGCAACGAGAGGTACTGATTTCTACTCTCACAAACGCATTTCTGTCAAATGTGCGTGCCTTTAACTGCCCCTGTTTAATTATGTTTGGGGGGTTTTCAGTTGCTGGAAAGAGTAAAAATGCAGCTGGCTTCATTTCTGGAAGACCCCCTGTATCAGGACCAGCATTCCTTACACATAGAGATTATTAAGACGTTTGGCAGGGTGGGCCCCAACGCTGAGCCCAGGTTCAGAGACGAGTGTAAGCATCCTGATTTTTTCTTGGTGCTGTAGTGATGAACTACGAAGATCTGCCTAGCAGTAAACACACACAACCTGTCCTTGTCTCTACAGTCGTCCTTCCGCATTTGCACAGGCTGGCTATGAGTAACAACATGCAGACGGTGGAGAACAAGCGCATGGACATTGCAGGCCAGCTGTTTGAAGCCTACAGCGCTCTGTCGTGCTGCTGTATCCTTTATCGCTCAGAAATGCATCTGGATCTTGCACTTCCTATTGGTTGCACAACAGTTACTGAATAACAGAATTAAAGAAACCCCATTTACAGAAAATGTTGGGACACTTTCTAAAAATGCAATAAAATCTGAAATCTGTAATTTGTTAAATCACTTGATGCTTTATTTAACAGGCAAAAGTGTTTCCAGTGACAAACATTTATGGACTATATGCGCAGAGATTTCAGCTGACTCCCTGAATCTTTTCATGATATGAACTGTAGATGGTGAAAGACCTAAATTCTTTGCAATCTTGCACTGAGAAACATTGTATTTGAACTGACTGACAATTCTCTCATGCTGTTTGGCACAAAATGGTGAACCACAACCCATTCTTGCTTTCAAAGACTAAGCCTTTGAATGATATCAATGTTGATGACCCGAACTGTTATCAGTTACACTGCTAATTGTGGAATCTTCCAAAGTTACTTGTATAAACTTTTCCGTCTCATTTTGCCTCTGTCCTGGCCATCAATTTCTAAATTGGTTTATTTTTAACAAATAGACTTAAGTTTGTCATTGAAAACACTCAAAATCTTTTCTTTGTCCTTTTGTCTGTTAAATAAATATTCAAGTTTATTTGAAAATTAACAAATTACAGATTTCAGTCTTGATTGCATTTTAAGAAAGTGTCCCAACTTTTCTGGAAATGGGGTTTGTAATAATAACCAAATAACTTGCTGACATTTAAGTACTGAGAAATGGGATATTATTTCCTTTGTCCATTATTTTCCGGTGTAATGACAGTCATTGGGTGCTATTGCTTGCTTATTATTACCTGTAGCACTGCAAGAAAAATTTTTTTTTTGCAATGATCTAAAAGGATATTCAAATCATATTGCCATTATGACAAGCTTCTGAGCTTGTCATAAAAACTGTTCACATGTTCATCAAATTACCAGTTATGTTTTCCAGCGTTTTCCTGATTATGACTTCGCCAAGATATTATGATCTCCATTTCTGTTCACTGATATTGTGGTGTGAATTGCTATTAAGGCTTGAGTTCAATTCCCAAGACTATCAGAGAGCCTCGTTTGGGCTGTTAGAAAGATCCTTAAACCTCTGTACTTAGGTTTGGATAAAAGCATCTAGACATGAATGACTATAAGTAGAACCATAGTTCCAACAGCCCACAGAAACTGTAGTGGAACAGGAGTGAAGGTTACCCTGAAGCTTTTACAGATGTACGCATTTTGTCGCGCTCGCATGTGGCACCCATAGGACCGTTTCCTCTGGGCAACTCGATAAAGCTCCTTCATTCCAACTAGCTCCTAGCTGTTCTTGAGTCTTATTCAACTATTTTAAAGAGACTGGAGGCTCTGTGGCTGACGCGGCATCTCTGTCTGTCTCCGTCTCCCTCTTTTCTCTCTTTTTTTTCTTTCCCCCTTCTTTCAAGCGCTGCGTCGTTTTCAAAATGTTTACGTGTCACGCTGGCAGGGAACGAAAGCAAATAAACCTCAGCCATTTCTGGATGGCAAATTGCAGGGTGGATGGTGAAATGCTCAGCCGCCCGCTCTCTGATGTTGCGGTGGGCAGCGAGAGCCTGGGGATCGGCCCACTGCTCTGGTTTCCCAGCACACATGCCTATGTGTAGGTGTTTGTTTTATTTCTTATTTTCTAGTCTTCTTTTTTTGTCTCTTTTTCTTACTCCTTTTTCATATCTTTGTCAGTTAGTCTATTTTATTTCCTGTCTGTTTATCTATTCTAGTGGATATATGTATTTGTGTCTCCTGTCCTGTCCTGTCCTGTCCTCTCCTGTCCTGCATTTCTCTCTTTTCCCTTCACCAATACTGTCACACGGCTGACTCTTAACCACAGTGGCTAGTGTGTGGGAGATCTGTAGGTCCTGTTTTGTGGTGCGTAAGGGAGGACCATCGTGTATTCTCCAGCTGGTTTATGAGACCCTCCTTCAGCACAGACCAAAGGGATCTGCTTTCATAAAGACCACCTTGTCTTTTTGTTTGCTTGGGTTACAGTATACTTAAAATAGTATTGAATATTAAAATAAATGAGCTGGTTATCTGCTAAGGCAGGGGTCATCAAGCGGCGGAGCGTGGTCTGGATGCAGGCCCAGCAAAGTATTTTAAGACAGAGTGCTTGAAATTATATTGTCGCGAAGTAATCAAGTTTGACAAAATCCTTTGTTTTGCATTTATATAAATTATTTAGCTGGAGGCAGCTGATCAAGCCAGAGACTAGCTACAGAGTTAGAGATTTTCCATCAGACTGGAGAGATTTTTCAGACTTTCATGGATTTATTTCTATTTTATTTACCATCTCTTGTCTTAGAAATAGGCACTGATGTTACACCTGGGTTTTTATTATTATAAATTATTATACTGAAGCCAGAAAATAACATATTGAGGCCACAAACTAATTTTCTCATGCACCAGCTTATTAAATCATAACCACCAAGTTGCTCCATAAATCAGCAAACTAATGCCGACTATGTTTAAAGATAATAAAGAGAAAATGTATTGGTTCAAAGGGTAACTTGAATCACCATTGCGAAAGAAGGAGCACTAGAAGCAAGTGACATTCACTAGACTAGTCATATAATACAAATATAGTTTTTGTCAAAGGTTTTTTTCTTCTTCCGCTTTTATTTCCCTCCCATCAACATTTGGTCAATGATATCACAGAATAGGCTTCACCAATCTGTATGACACTTGGTACAGTTTTAGCCCCACATGTCTGATACAGAATATAAGTTTCGTGTCCCTAGGTGTGTGTTGCTTTTTTTGTGCTAGTGCCCCTGAATTGGCGTAGCCTCAAATATTTTTGGGCATTCGCTTGCCAAAAATTCAGAACTTTTTTATGTTAAGTTGGCCTCTAGGAGGCGCATTACCAAAGCTACTTACAACTAATTTGAGGATTAGCGCCACTTAGTGAGTAATGTTCAAACCGAAAGTCTAGCAATTCACTAACCAATATAATAAGGCTCAAACTTCATAAAATTTCACATCCTGCATCACTACTACATTCTTTAGACGCACACCAAATTTCATGAAGTTTCGTCCATAGGGGGCGCTGCACTGCAACAGAGATTTTTTAATATCTAACAGCTGCTTAAGCAACAATTTTGAAAATTGGTCGTGCTTTGTTATTGCAATTTTCCTTACTTTATGCGAAGGTCATATTACACACCACTATATAGTATGCTTAGTGATATAATAGATTAGTATGCAGTTCATACCACTGCTTTTTTTTTAAACGTCCATTATTTTAAATGTGCAATATATTCCTATCTTTTCTTAACTGTCACGTCTCAGTTATTTCTGAAGAGATTATGGTAAATCATTTTCTTCCTGGTCTGAGGTGCCTGAGAACTGACATGGAGCATCTTTCTCCAGAACATGAGGTAGGATGAACTATGCACCTATTTCCAAGCGCATTTCTAACCTTGCCTAACCTTTTTCTGGCTATAGAGGTTTTTAATATGGATATATTTTCTTGAATCAAATCTAAAGTGTCATTATACCCTATCTGATCAACCAAAGCATGTTTGCCATCTGACATTTGTTTCCTGAGTGTGAGATTAATGAATCTGTTAATTACTGAAAGTCTAGCTCACCCAAAATTTGTCTTAAACCACATTCAGTTCTTTAGCGATGCCAGAAAGATGTGGCCGATGTGGTATAGGACACGGTTTGATCTCCTGTAATCTATGAACATGAACAAAACATTGTGTGATGACCGTCAGACTGATTCTTTTGTCTTAGATCAAGGCCAATCACAGCAACACTAGCCAATCATGAGCACTTGCAGGCACATGTATGAGGAAGTGGGTGGATAGTAATCTTCTCTTTTGTAATTCTAAATGCATTACTTGTTAACTACATTAACCTCATTACTGCTGTGCAAAACTACATAAATCAAATATCAAGGCCAGCAAACAAGTCTTGGTTGATACTTTGCTAAACTATTCCTTTAATTCCCTGGCTCTCTTCCAAGTCTTATGTCTTATGTGTTGTAATAAACCTGACTGTCATGTGACATCTTCAGATTATTGTATTTTCCTGTCTTCACAGCCAGTATTTTACGTGTCCATTTTTTTTTCATTTGCCTACTAATGCCCAGCTGATGTGTCGCTAACGCCCAGGCCACATGGTGTCAGAGTTCCCAGCAGCGCTCTAATTTTACTCTGCCGCTCTGTTCTCGTCTCTCCGCCAGGTTATTCTCAGCTCCATGATTAAGGAGTGTGAGCTGAAGGTGGAAAACCGAGCCATGGGAGAGGCACAAGGGTGAGAGCATGTTGTCCAGTGTTTCTGTCCATCCCTGTTTTCTTATTTTCTTTACTGACTTCACAGTAAATATCATCTCATAGTATCAGATTATAGTAGTATATAAGTAGGGGACACAAAACCTCCCCCACCATTCTGCATCGCTTTAATATTGGCCGAAATGAGACGTAATTGTGAATAGGGCATAAATGCGCATAAGTCACAATTGCAAATAAGACAGTTTTATTGTTTTCCGTAAAAACCAGGCTTCTGGAGCCCAGCGTTTGTTAGACTCCGAGTGTCTCTGAGGTTACCAATCAGGCGTGAATGCCTCTGGCACTGGCACTTATGATTATGGCGAACCAACTATGTCCATATTCGAGCCTCTGGCTTCAAGCAGCACGGCGTCGTGTTACACTTTCTATAAACTTGACTCTGACTCAACTAACTTGACTCTTTTTTGATTTTTATCAGTGGCTCTCTGTTGTAACGGCAAAAATGCTGCTCATACAGTTGAAGCTGGTGTTATGTTCACTTTTGGGGAGGAATATTTCCTGTAATTGCAGGATCAGTTTGGCTCTGTAATGTGAATTTTTATGTTAAAAGTGAAAAAAAAACCTAATTGTACCTCATTTCAAGTTTCTCCACATGAACACGTTCAGCCTTGACATGGAGCTGCTGTAGCTACTAGGCTAAACGTTTATTTCTGCCTCAGTCTGCATCCAGTTTTGACTTAATGTAGTTTATAAACATGAACAAATGAGGGAGATCTTCAAATAAATTCAGGATGAATTGAATATAGTTTTCTATGCCAAAACTGAATTTGTAAATACTAATGCTATTTACTTATGTAAAAACAACGAAGATGAAGCATCTGTCCAATGATTTATTTTGAAGCTTTTATAATTACGGAATGCTTTATATAATCTTTAATTACTTGTTATCTACATTGGTAACATGTCTTCAGAGGGGATACACCAAACGTGTCTGGGCTTCTTAACTTTACACCACAGCGTTGTTTAATTCTCGAGTCTGATCACTTAGAAGGTATCGATTATGTTTCTACAACGGCAGCTCTGATAGTCCAGTCATAATAATAATTTCTATAGTAATGACATGTTCATACAGACTTTTCATATGCATTTTCGTATTTTACATAATCTCTAAAATGCTAATAATAATAGTAAATGGATTTTTTTTAAACCGTTGTCATTTAACAAAGACATGGTCATTGCTATGTTGAAGTTTTCTTAAAGAACTTGTTTATTTAACATTTATGGAAGGACTGTGAGAGAGTTTCTACAGTGAGGAGGTTTTCCGCCCCATGAAAGTCTTCAAGACAGAGGACTTTCTTTGTTGTATTAACTTTAAGAGATCGATCGAAAAAAATAGACTGATGACAGAATGGCTGTTTCGAGCTATGATATGTGATAACATGAACTAACCTGCCTTGAGGACGTTCAACAACAGTAAGTGTAGCTATAAATGGATTTTGTTTAATACATCATTCAAAAAAAAAGAAATACTTTTCAAATTCATGTGATAATAGAGGAATAAACAGTTTATTGTGGTAGAAGTAACTCCACAGCACAGCACACCATCGTTGATTATTCTCCTATAACTGCACATCCTCAAGTGGGTTATTTCTGTGTCACTTTCAATTGTCAGAGAATATTCTTCTGAAAATATCTGTAAATTTATTTACACTCAATTAAGGCCGTCTTGGAAAGTTGTTGTTGTGCACAATTTGGTTAGTTGAGCCATATTGTAACTTTTTTATTATCATTTGAGTCCCTGGTTTAGTTTACGATTGTGATCTACTGTTCATACACTTGGTTTTGTGTTCTTACATTTTGTTTTTCTCCTTGATTCTCGATGCTGCCTTCCTTCTGTTTATATACTGTATACGGTATCTATTGTATCGTCCAGGTCGTTATGCATTATGTGGTGCTTTATTTGCAGCTCTCTCATTTATTCTCCTTCCAGTCAAATACAATAAGGTCTTTTGGTTTTCACATGACTGCTAATCCACTGCAAGAGACACTTCCTGTCAACTTAATGTGGCGAACAGAAACTCAATTAGTCAGCTATTTTATTTTTCCAAAAACCTTAGTACCAGAGATGTTATAAGGGAGGAGACAAACCACTTAATTGAACCCTGAACAGAAATCTGTGGGAAAAGTCTGTAACACCAAGATGCTGGTTGTATGGCAGATATAATGCCCCCAGAACTCTTTTTTTAACCTTTTCTATCCAGAACTCTTTTTTAACCTAGCTTTTTAAACATTTTTTTGTTTGTTTGTTTAAATCAGATTTGATTGGTGATTCAGTAAATGGTAAACGCAGTTTTTATGTCCCGGTGACCATTGAAAGTGCTATTATGGCTCTCATTCCTTCATTGATTTAAGGACTTTGTGAGTACTAAGCATTAACTAGATGTACTGCATGTCGGTGAGGAAGAAAGTAAAGAAACAGAAATAAGCATACCAAAGTGCAAAATTGTAGCTTAAACAATTCTTGAGATATTGACATATCAATGCCAGATGCAACACCCCCTATGGATGAAATTTCACAAAATTTGGTGTGCTTCTAAAGAATGTGGTAGTGATGCAAGGTGTGAAATTTAATGATGTTTGAGCCTTTAC
Source organism: Scorpiodoras heckelii (assembly GCA_028566435.1). Classification (NCBI taxonomy): domain Eukaryota; kingdom Metazoa; phylum Chordata; class Actinopteri; order Siluriformes; family Doradidae; genus Scorpiodoras; species Scorpiodoras heckelii. The sequence continues at coordinate 3,205,978 of JAOVVH010000033.1, read as the reverse complement.
ATCACAAGATATTGGCTAGTGAACTCCTAGGTTTTTGTAGTAAACTTGAATTGTAAGTAGCTAGGGTAATGTGAATCATAGAGGCCCATTTACCATAAAAGTTTAATAATTTTTGGCAAAATGTTATTTGAGCTAATGTACACAAAAGTGCTTTGAGCTGACTTAACTTCAGGGGGCACTAGCCTGAAGGGTAATACACACCTAGAGACACAAACCTTATATTCCGTATGAGACATGTGGGCCTACAGCTATACTAAGTGTCTTGAGGATTGGTGAAGTCCAAGTATATGATATTATCGACCAAATGTTGGTGAAGAAAAAAAAATTCCAGGAAACAATTTTTCTCAATTTGTGTGCCTTATTTTAGGTCCATGTCCATCGCAGCGAGTCTGGTGGGTGAAGACGCAAAGACCAAGTTCCTGAGTAAGATGGGCCAGCTGACCACGTCAGGTGCCATGCTGGCCAATGTTTTCCAGAGAAAGAAGTGAAGCGGGCGCTTTTGGGGAAGTTTCCCATGAGCCTCTGCTGTCTGGGACCTCCTACTTGAAGAAGTCGAACGTCTGCCTTCATTTCATCCGTCTTTTTTTTTTTTTTTTTTTTTTTTTTACACGCGTTTTTTTTTTTAATCATATTTATGTCTTGAATGTACTATATTCCAACTTCCAAAGAAAATTGCACTGTTTTTTTGTTTGTTTTGGAATTTACATCACTACGAGTTTCTTGCGTTCTTTCTTTTCTTCCCCGTTCTGACAGACACAAAGCGGTTTCTTCCCTGTCTCGCGCTCTTTCATGTGTTGCAGTGTCTCTGGAAGGTGTTTTCTATAAGTGTGTGTAATAAATTTCTTTCTCCTTTTGGATATGCTGAAAGCGTAAATAACTGTATGATACACTGAGAAGGAACATACCTGTATCCTGTATATTGGAAATTGGTGTCATAATTAAAAAAAAAGAAATAAAAAAAAGAGAAGGACTGTTGTGTGGTTATATAAATGTTATTATGGTGTAAGATATGATATCAGCAGGCAGGTGTTCGAACAATGAACAGTAAACCCTCTCCGTTGGTTTTGAACACCAAGAGGTTCAAGGTTCACAAGCTGATCCCAGAGCGCTCTCGGCTTGCACTCCTCCGTGTAAAGACATTCTTTCCATCTCTTGAGGACGGAATTTGCATATAGTAGTTAATCATTAACACTTACCACTGATTAGTAAATTCGCTGACTTGTTATTGATTTCTTCCACCCGGGAATATTTGCATATTATAAATATTGCCCTTTCCTGTTTCATGGATCTCTGGGTGATGGCTTAAACAGCCTTCTTGATATAGAGCGCTTTTTTTAATATGCAGTAGTAAGTGTGTGGGGATGGTGTAAGTAGGGATGTCTTAGTCATGAGCGCACCGTGAGTCAGAAGTCAGGACGGTTTCCAAAGCAAGCAGGAAAGAGAGGTGGATACAGTGCCCAAACCACAGGAACATTTAGACTCTGTCTGTTTTCAGTCCTTTTTAGTTGTTTACTCAATCTATAGTGAATTTATAATTATTTTTTTTTTAAACCCAAAAGAGATTTACGTTCAACCCGGCAGGTGTCCACTTTCATGGCAAACCATGGCAAATTTCAAGAGCAGCGTCTGCCTGTAGCTTCTTTCATGTTTATGAAATATTAAAAGTGGGTGGGAATGGGACCCAAATGGGAACATTGGGAATAAGATGTTCTTTATCATGTCATGTTGGTCTAAATTGTGACGTAAGATTTTAGTCATGTTGCTACACTCTAAGGAAAACAAAAACTAAACTGCACATCTTTTGTACCTAGATTGTTAAAAGTATAGAATTGCACCTTAAATACCAGTTGTAGCTTTTATAGTAATGCTAATAGTAATGATTTAATAGTACACTTCATGCATGTGTGCAGGGAAAGGATACGCACTAAAGGAAAGGTACAAAAAGTTTTATGCTTGAGAGACAGTCAAAAGGTAATGTTTAGTATTTAGTTTTTTTTGTTGAAGTGTACAAGATATTCATCAGAAATTCCTTTTTTTACTGTACACAATTTGAACGCTATTGTAATATTATTTCTAATATTTCAGAAGTCACCAGATTTGATCTTATGTTTATACTTCATACAAAAAGGCTCAAAATCTTAGCTTAAAATAACAACTTGGGGGGGGGGGGGATAGAAACAGTCTCCTTCTTTCATGAGCAACCAGAGAATGTGATTTGCATGTGGTGTTGTGCAATTCTTTCTAAGGTGAATGAGCACGTACACGGAAAAGCAGCCAAGTGTCCCAGCACCTCAGATGACAGTTATTCAAATCAGGTAATAATGATCAGTTTTTTCTTTATGGGAGGAGCTGAAGTGTGTGTAAAGGACAACGCCTGGGGCTGAAAGACCTGCTAAGAGTAGTTCATTAAACCCTGGCCAGGAAGGGCCCCTATCCATGCTGGAAGACAGGTGCAAAGCAAAGGCAGGTGGCAGGTTTACGAGATAAGGGTTGAGTTCATGTTTTTTTTTTTTATCTCTGTCATCTACCGTTTGTGTAGGCTTATGATATTAAAGACAAAAAGAGGGCTTTGTCAGAGCTCGAATGAAGTGTTTCGACATGTGGGCTGGGACTGCTTAAATGAGCTTATCTTAATTAGTTATAATGGAGCTGACTGTAACAATTTCATTACAGGATGTTCACATGCTGGAGGCTTTAAAGCAGGCAGTCTGAAAAAGGGGCATATGGGAAGAGAAACTGTTATTGGTTTTGTTGGTTTTTAATAATGTTATCCACCAAAATGGTTTGACGTTGATCCAGAATTTGTTCCAGAAATTTTGGCACTCTGTTGCAATGTGGTTTGAATCAGAACAAATCTTTGAAACCATCCATCAATTTATCTTCAATAAGTTATTTATCCCGGACAGGGTCATGGTGGATCCGGAGCCTATCCCAGGAACAGGATAATTCCCCAGGATGGGATGCCAGTCTGTTGCTGGGTACCATCACACACACATACACACATACAGGCAATTTAGCATAGCCAATCCAAGTACAGGGAAGCTTTTGGGCGTAGGAGGAAACCGGAGAACCTGGAGAAAACCTGTACAGACCATGCAAAATTCATAAACCGTAACCAGAGTTCAGGATCAAACTAGGGACCCTGGAACTGTAAGGCATACTCACTGTACCACCACCTCAGGTTCTTCGCTGCATGGAGTTTTCCTCTAGGTTCACCAGTTTCCTCCCATCCACCTGAGCATACAGCCTGGTGGGCTGACTATGCTAAATTGCTAATAGGTGTGAATAAGTGTGTTACGTGTGAATACACGTGGTCCACGGTGTCCTGTAATGGACTGGCCTCCCATTCATGATGTATTCCTGCCTCACACCATGGGTTTCCAGGGTGGAAACTGTATCCATTGGCACCCCGATGAGAATAAAGTAAAGTAATCAATGCCAGGAAAATTACTATATCATATAATCTGGTACAGATCAGTAATGTACTTTTGCTCATTTCAAACAGTAATATTCAACATAATATAATATCATTTGTGGCTTTTTTTTTTTGTTATAATGGCTTATTGTGCAGTTCTGTCCTCTGTAGAGTAATGCAGTGTAAAAAAGTATGTATGTAATGCATTTCATTGGTTGCTCCTTCTATTTCCAGTATAAAAAGACAGCCAAATATAAAGTTCTCCTTTGAATTGCACTTTGACACAGCATGTACGCATTGCACAATTTAACTAACATTAGATGCAGGCCTTCAAGATGTGGAAGACACAAGGCCATACCGCTTATTTAGTCTACCTGTCAGAATCTCACTTAACCACAAATACAATAATCATACGGTTACACAGATCTGTTTTCACTTAGCAGTTGCAAGTTTTTTGGCTGCTCTGACCTCAGCATATGGCTTACCTGTATATTAAATATGGTCAATTACAGATTAATTGACTGTTGACTGTTGACATTATTAGAGGTATTTAAGTTTGGATTAAGCCCATTCAATTCAAGCGACTGGTGAAACAGATTAATAATTCTAAGAAGTCAATAATAATACAACAATGTTCCTTATCATAGACTATAGTTTCCACTACTGTAACAACATCACAAAAAGTATTTTGTTTCATGGACTCCTCTTTGAGAATCATTGCTCTAGGGCATTAGTAGCATTCAGGCATAGTTGATATGTTTTTTTTTTAAATGACATGACAAGTTCAGTGATCACTGTCACATATTATTTATATTATTTAGTTTTAATAGTTACAAATTGACTGGTCACTTGAATCGAAACCCAAAAACTCAACAAAGATGTATACGTAAATTTTTTAAAAAGTGATGATAACGAATGTACAAAATGTTATATTTATATATATATATATATAATGTTTTTTTCTTTTCTTTTCTTTTTTCTTTTCTTTCTTTTTTTTTTTTTAACCAAATGTGCTTTGCGATTGACTAATGTAGTTGGATTAGCATTTTATTTCATTCATTCATTCATTCATTCATTATCTTCCGCTTTATCCCACTAGTCGGGGTCACGGGGGGGCTGGAGCCAATACCAGCGTCATCGGGTGAAGGCGGGGTACACCATGGACAGGTTGCCAGTCCATCGTATGGCCAACAGACTCTCATGCACACATTCATACCTACGGGCAATTTAGCGAGTTACTGATCAACCTAACATGCATGTCTTTGGACTGTGGGAGGAAACCAGAGTACCCGGAGGAAACCCACACAAGCACGG
>JAOVVH010000033.1:3175661-3191379 GCA_028566435.1 Scorpiodoras heckelii | reverse complement strand
GTTTTACTGAGTGTCTTGGAGAATCTGCCACAGCTCTTCTGGAGACTTTGAGTGTCACACTTACTTCTTTTTTTTTTCTTTCAAAACCCAGCAGCTTTCATTGTGTTTTTTGTGCTTTCCTTACAAACGTAATTTTTTTTTGGAAAAGTAACATTTGGAAATATAAAATCTTTTTGTACTGACTCAATAATGCAGAACTAAAAAAACATTAATAACAAAAGTTGTACCTAAAAAGAATAGAGTGCTTAAGACTTTTGCACAGTACTGTACACAATATACCTCATTCAAGTACAGAAAAAAGGACAAAAGCAAAAGAAGGAAAAGAGGGAACATAAGCACAGCTAGAACATCAAAGTATGGGTTATAGTTGGGGTTATAGTGAAATCTATTAATGAGCATGTAGCTGATGCTAGTACTGTGAATGATTTAGCTGTAATTATTCATTGTGACACTCTGCTTAAGAAAGCCATTATCTGTACATTGGGATCAAACCCCTTTGTGTATAATAAACTTTTTTAACAGTGGTTAATACTAATAGTCAACATTTTTAACTAGTGTCAAAGTTAAAGAACTTTGTCATTTAATAACACAGATTTCAACTAAATAAGATCATATCTGTAGCTAATACATGCTTGCTAAACATGTTAATCAAGAGACATCTCAGTTTGCAGGTGTTAAGTAAGGAAACACAGTTACGGTAAAATTTTGAAGCACCTGAAGAGTTTTATTCCTCTTATATCACAGCAATTTGTCAAGGCTATCAAACTTTTATTTATTAATGAACATCACTTCATAATTACTCTATACATTATACTTTATATATTTGTAGTTAACTTTAATATTGTTTAACATCTTTAAGCAGCTATGCACAGTTGCTCCTTTACTAGCTTTTTTCTCTCTAAAAAAAATAATTCCCAATGTACTTAGTCCTGAACTTTTTCCCCATGATGGACAACCTAACCTATGGCTATATCTCCGACAGTGATAAGATTATAATTGAGAAATAAACTAAACCGTATTAACAATTTACACACTTTTTCAAATCAGTTTAAAACAACAAGCTCATTTTATATAAACCTTGTGGCCAGAATTACTGTCAGAGCTGACGTTAAGGAAATTAATCAACACCTGACCAATCAGAACTGAGAATTCAACAGCACTGTGGTATAAACTGTTTATTAATTACTGAGCTGTATATATGTTTTACACAATACCCTGAAAGGTTAAAACTAGAATATTAACGTGTATCAGAGTTTATCAGTTTTATAACTAGAACCCTGAGACTAAGGATTTCCTTTTCACAAAGGCTTTTAAGAAGACACTTAAATCTCCAAAGATCCCTTGAGGAACCCTTTTATTCAGTACTAGTCTGAGTTTATAAACTTGGGTGTTATTAGTTTAACAGATGGTGAAGATGAATGGTCCTAAAGTAATAGACAGAAATGGATATGTCTATATATCGTATCTAGTCCTACAGTGTCATTGATTGTAGCACTTCAAATCCCAGACTCTGTGTCCAGACATTCCTCATTTTTGTGACTACATGCCTTTCCTATTAATATACGTGTAGTTATTCAGAGTATTGACTGAATAATGTGCTTTAAGATGAACAATGTGCTGAGAGTTTATGTGGTTAAACCATAGTGGCATGTTGTTAAAAAGTACATTAACATTTTTGTGCTATGATCTGTTTTTCTACTCTGTCTTTTAAGAGCCTGGAAAACAGTCTTGTAAGGACTGTGACTACGGATTTTTCTCTGATACCACCTCAGCAGAAGCGTGCAAGAAATGGACAGAGTGAGTACACGCTCAGAGCCATTCACGGTGTTTGAATTAACCACAGTCAGGAGCTTGTTCTTTAAAATACTGTTTTTCAGACATACACACACACACACACATACACATAAACATGAACACCCACAAAATCATACACATACAGCGCTCATTTGTGCAGTTGCAGTGCTCATTCTCACGAGTGCTGTTTTTCTGGCGCTGCTCTCAGGTCACAGGCGCTTTAAAAGCCCCCGCAGTCTTACCACACTGCGGTAGTATGACTAATTTCTCCACCACTTCCCTTGGAAAGAGCCTATTTTCCTTAGTCGTCCATTTTTGTGGTAACCGTCCGTGGAAAGGTTTGAGACTGATAAAAACAGAAGTGACCGTTTTGCTGAAGAGTCCTGTGCTGATAAAGTCGGATTCTTTTTCAGCTGTAAAGCTATTGGCAAGACAGAGGAAAAGCCAGGCAGCACTGAAGCAGATGTGGTGTGTGGACCATTCGGTATGCTATCTGCCATGTTTAGTGTACCAACACTTGTAGAAATGAGTTGTGCTTGTTTTTTCATGTGTTAAACCATGATTTCTGCCTTTGTCCTATAGAGCCTTCTACATCATGGGCCATTGTGGCTATACCCTGTGCCATAATCGTCATATTTGCTGTGATTCTTTCCTGCTACAAGGATAAACTGAGCATCCTTTCAGGTACGCCTGGTTGACAAATGTATTAATGTTACTGTCGTAGATTTGCCTTCCATGCCGTTGATTAGTTTTTTTCTCCACAGTCAATCTACGAACCTGTGTCCAGAACATTAAACAGAGCAGAATCCAACAAGTAAGTCAAAAAGGAAGTGCTAAAATCATGGGTCAGCTGTTACACAATGTCAGTCAGCTGATCAACCATTTAATAGACAGAAGCTGATCGTTGGTTATAATTACCTGGTTGGTTAGTCACACACATTTAGCAGGCTCTTATGAAACAAACACCCACAGTCTGAATGGTAACTCAAATTATCTAAGGAATAGAGCATTTGAGGGTGTACTGTTATAGGAAAATAATAAAGGATGGGGTGGTTACATTTATTGTTAGTTACATTTATGGTTATGTAACGTTTATGAAACAACTTCAGGTTATTACATCATAGTAGCTATAAACAGCTATTATACGATTCTTTTAGCTTAGGGATGTGCACAGGCAAAAAAAAAACAAACCCAGTAGCAGTACTTATTGTTAGTAATGCTAAAATTATCTTGCTAAAATAAAATCAACTCAAAACTATTCTTCCATTCTTCCCAGGAGACACTAACACCCCCATACCATAGCAACCGCCCCCTGTATGGGATCACGTCTCAGGAAGATGACGGTACTCCAGAATACCTGAGCATGTGCTCTAATGACAATAGTGATTCCCCTGGCCTAGACAAGGCTCAAGCAGACAAGAAGACCACACACTCATCCAAGCTGGAACGGGACCAGGCTGATGGATCATCAGGCGGCTCCACTGAGGGCTCTGAGTGTCCAGGTTCACCGCTACCGGGCAGTTCCTGCAGCTGCTTGATCATGAAGGAGCCGATGGAGGTGGGTGAGAATGAGGACTGCAGTGAGCTGGTGGCTACAGGATTGGCTGGCTGCTGTTCATGTGCTCAGGGGGAGAACACAGTCACCAAAACAAGGAAGGATGGAGATGTGAGCCTGAAAGAGCCTCCTCTGTGTGGGAACTGCTACACCGAGAGCCTTCCAGGATGCCTGCAAGGCTCTCAGGAGCTCTATCTGGATTACAGAAGTGCAGCAGGCAAGGAGGTCATGTCAGAGGTCAGGGATTTACACAGTGACACAAGCGCATTTGAGAGAAATGAACCGCAATGCTGCAGCAATGAATCCACTGCCATAGTATCATCGCTGAGCACAAGCAACAACCAGGGGCTCTCACTTATCTCCAGTGCAGATAACAACAAGCCTAAAACTGATGCAGATTTGGAAATCCAGAGTCAGAGCTCCGAGGCTGCTCTCACCTGTGGTAAGGTTGTTTGATGAACCTACAAAAATAATTACTGAGAGTTGAAAGGTGACAGCAGCTTGTGACAATAGATTTTGATGGGACAGGATGCTGTTAATAACAACTTAGCCTTAAACAAAATTAAGTTGAAAGGCTGTGCTACATTACTCTAAAACTTCAGTCTCAGTTTATCATAAAACTAGTGACTCTGGCATCCCTGTCATTAACTGTCCTGTACACTGTACATAGAACAAGCACGGGGCAACATAACGCCTGCCCCCATGGGCCGCTTGTTGCAGTTCCCACTGTTCACCACAAAAAGCAATAATTCTTCTGGAGCTCAGACATGGGGACTCAAGTTTGTGACTTGGACTCAAGTTGCACTTTGAGATTTGAATTTAGACTTGTCCACAAAAGACTTGAGACTAGACTCAGACTCCAGATTTGTGACTCGTGAACAATCTTTATTTTACTTATTTTTATTGCATTAACATTAAGTAAATATCTGACAAGCTGAATATCATTCCCTCCCTTATTATGATGCATAACTTGCATGCATGCATGTGCCCACAGATGACACAACCATAAGAGACTTGAGACTTGATTTGGACTTGTGACCACAGACTTGAGACTTGATTTGGACTTGTACCAAAGAGTTGAGACTTGTCTTGGACTTGTAACCAAAGGTCTGAGACGTGACTTAGACTTGTGATCAAAGACCTGAGACTGGACTTGGACTTGCCCATCAAAAACCTGAGATTTGACTTCGCTCAAAGACTTGGACTTGCAAAAAGTGACTTGACTTGGACTTAAACAGCTGATCTATGGTGGGATCCTACTTGCTGCTATGGACAAGCCTGCATTAGCAGACACATTTGCTGTGTATCAGGGGCATTGCAAAATCAATGATTAAAACATCAGCAATGTTTAGTTTCATAGAAATATAGAGGTGTTTCCAGTCATTTCAAATGTTGAAATAATCCCATTCAGAATTAAAACAAGATGTGGTCTAATGCCTCATTGAGTCACTTGGCTCATCAGGGGCAAGAATGTTTCTACCAGAGAATTGATCGCGATAGCTATAGCCTAAAGAAAGAGATGATAGGCAGTTAACTAGCCCCAAGCTGTTGGATGTGCATGTAGTGTAGGATTACAGTAACACCCAGAAGTTACTGTAAAGGAATTACTCAGCCTCACTTTTCTGGACAGCTCTCATTAATGCATCTGTCTAGAGAATATTTAGTGATATTTATTAGGAAAACACTACCCCTCCAGTAAATGATTTTCCAGTAAACAGCACTGGTAAAAAAAAAAGCCTAGCCAGAGTGGACAGCAGGGCTCTGGCACGTGATAAATCATGGATTAATGAGTAAAAGATGTGTGAAGAATGATTCAGTGCCAGTCTGTCTCTCTGTCGTGTGCCTGCTGGAGTAAAATAATCCACCCTATTTAGGGAACTCGGCAAACATTCTGTCGACATGCTTGGCGGAAGGAAACTATGCTTATTTTTTTCAACCGGAAGACCCAGAAATATCTTCTGCTATGTAAGGGCTGAATTAGCAGTAATGGACACAGATGCAGGCATGTAAAATATACTGTTAGGGACAAATTACATTCGGTAGCTTTTTTTTCCTTCCTTGAATGATAGAACCTGGTCTCATCTCATCAGATCATCACAGTGGTGATATACTGGGACAATATGCAAAACATGTTATTACCACATGCTAGCATTATGCTTGTTTAATAAAGATTTGACTCCAGGAAAGGAAATCTATTTTTAACTTGCTGTACTTTACAGACTATTTAAAAAAAAATTTGTGACGCATGATATTCCTGACGTCAGATCAATGAATATGTGTTTTATATCCTGCTTTCCATATACCTATAAAATCCACTATATGGCCAAAAGTTTTTGGACACCTGCCCATCACGTCCATATGTGATTTTTCTACATGCCATTTCACATTTAGTCCCCCGTTGCTGTTATAATAACCTCCACTCTTCTGGGAAGGCTTTTCAATGGAATTTGGACAGCATTAGTGAGATCAGACACTGTTTGTCAGGCAGGGATCATCTCTAAGGTGTTCAGTGAGGTTGAGGTCAGGGCTCTGTGCGGGACACTCAAGTTCTTCCACACCAAACGTGGTAAACAGTGTCTTTGTGAACAGGGGCATTGTCATGCTGGAACAAATTTGGGCCTCTTGGTTCCAGTGAAGGGAAATAACAATGCTCCAGCATACAAAGACATCTTAGTCAATTGTGTGGTTCCAACTTTGTGGCAGCAGTTTGGGAAAGGCAAACAAATTGGTGTCCACATACTTTTGGCCATATAGTGTGTGAATTGGTTACGAAAATACTTTATTTTTTCACACAGAGGAGATTAGAGAAGTATTTTAATCATTGCTTATGTGGAGAATCACTTTGATCATGGATACTTATGAACACTTAAATTGAGCAGTAAACATAGCAGATAAGCAAAAATCGCTTGAACTTGAATTTAACTGAGAAAAGTACAAAGAAAAGATATCAGTGTTTTCAATGAAATACCTAATTGTATTTTGTAAATATAACAAACAATAGAATGTGGCACCTGCAACACAAACACAAAAAAAGTTGGGATAGAGGCAAAATAAGTTTGAAAAGGTTCAGGAAGGTTCCACAATTAGCAGTTTAACTGGTTTAACAGGTGAGAGCCTCAAGATTAAGTATAAAAAGAGCATCCCCACAGGCTTAGTCTTTGCAAGCAAGGATGGGTCGTGGTCCCAGACCATCCAGACCATGACCAACAAAAAGTGCAAAAACCAGCATCTATGATGGCATGGGGGTGCATCAGTGCCCACAGCATGGGTGATCTGCATATATATGTGAAGTTACCATTGATGCAGCGGGTTATATTAGTATTTTGGAGAAACATATGCTGCCATCAAGACAAAATCGTTTCCCAGGAACTCCGTGTGTATTTCAGCAGGACAATGTCATGCTGCACAAGTTATAACAGTGTGGCTTGACTGGCCTTCTTGCAGTCCAGATCTGTCTCCTATTGAAATGTATGGAGCATCATGAAGAGGAGAATCAGACAACAGTGACCACGGACTGTTGAGCAGCTCAAGTCTTCCAGACAGCAATAATCGGCAAAAATTCCACTTGCAAAACTGCAACAATTAGTATCTTCAATTCCCAAATGACTAAAAAGTATAATTACAAGAAAAGGTGATGTGACCCAGTGGTAAACATGCCTCTGTCCCAAATGTTTTTGAGTGTGTTGCAGGCATCAATTTCTAAATGATGGTGGAAGCCATTTTGATAAATTAACCCGAAGTTGCAGTGATTGATGTGACAATAAAGTAGCCATTTGTTGGTTGCATAAGTATTCACCCCTGGTAAATGCTCAATACATGACATATTTTTTAACCTACTTTGTCTGAATAATTTTGCTAAATATATTAAATAAAATTTTATAGTTGATTTTGTGTAAATGTGTGTCATAATCCCAATGAAGTCCATTTTAATTCCAGGTTGTAAGACTATTTTAATTGGGCGGGGGGATTCATGCAAGGCACTGTATAAAATATAATGAAATATTACAACATATATGACAATACAGGGGTTTTATCTACACATAAGCAACTAGATAAAATATTTGTACACCACAAGAGCAATGAAGTGAAACTGAATTACGTGTGTTTTTTTGCCAGCTCAGGTGACAGGAAACAACAACACCACATTCATCTCCACCGGCCAGGTGATGAACTTCACGGGTGATGTTATCATGGTGTACGTCAGCCAGACGTCACTGGGCAGCGGAGATGAAGAGCCCTACGCCAGTCCGGTTCAGGAGCAGTCGGCTGAATGTGGCATTCAGAATGTGCCCAAATCCTACCAACGCACAGAAGAGCATGAGAGACATATACCTGTGCAGGAAATGTCAAACCAGCGTCCACAGCTAAACCTCTCTGTCTGAACTGGAGCTTGATTTTCCTGTTTTATTTCTTTCCTAGCATCCAGAGTGCTGTTTCATAAAAATGCTGTGCATTTGTTAAATATCATATATGTATATTGAGTAATGTTTCGTGTTGTTTTGCAATCAGAATCTATATGCTATAATGTTAAAGATACAGTATGCAATAGTACAATGATTTGTCTGTTAATTCTGCATTGATCCAGTCTGTAATTCACAGAAGAATGTTATTAGACCAAATAAACTGTGTGTATGAGTGAGATATAGAGCCAAACTACTGAATGACACCTGCCAAACAAAATCATCAGGTCCAGAGAAAGCAGGACATTCAGCAAGGGGAACCAAAGTGTGCCTGTCCCCTCTGTTCCTTCATGCTTGGCTGTTCTAAAGGCAAGCTAGTGGAGAACATCTCCTTGAGAGATCATGGACTAGAACGAACGACTCTGTGAATGTGGAGAACAATGCAGGACAGTTTGCTTTTTGCAGTGTTTCTTAAAAATGCTTTTTATATTATACACTTTTGATCAGGGAATTTATGATTTTTCATTTGTTATTATGGCGGCATTTTTAGCCACCAACCATGACCATTCAGTTTCACTGAAATACAGAGCAGAGTAGCCATAGCCATCAATGTGTAGTGTGTATATGTAATGTATGCTGTATGCATATGTATATATGTGTATATATATATATATATATATATATATATGTGTGTGTGTGTGTGTGTGTGTGTGTGTGTGTGTGTGTGTATAATAGCAATAGAACATGAGAGGGAGTGCATCATCTAGAATTAGATCATGACCTCAAGTGTTCTATTGCTTTTGTACAACAGTTTTTACAAAATAAAAAAACAAAACCAATCAAGGAAGCCATGAATTTCAAACCGAATATGCTTTAATACTGATATTACCTTTTGCCAAAAATTGAATGAATTGTCGCTATGCAATGACAACAATTCCTGCCTTACTACACTAGGTAATACTACCAGGCAATGTTAGTTTGAAATACAAAGTGCAAATAAGTAAAGATTTAAGGAAAAAAGGACAAAATCGAAAACATAAAATCCATTAAGATTTAAATTATATAATTTAGTTATTTAAGGCAGCACGATGGTGCAGTGGGTAGCACTGCCGCCTCACAGCAAGAAGGTCCTGGGTTCGATCCCCGGGTGGAGTGGTCTGGGTCCTTTCTGTGTGGAGTCTGCATGTCCTCCCCGTGTCTGCGTGGGTTTACTCCGGGCACTCCGGTTTCCTCCTACAGTCCAAAGATATGCATATTAAGTTAATTGGTGTCTCTAAAGTGTCCCTAGTGTATGAGTGTGTGTGTGATCCTGCCTTGTGCCCTGTGCTGACGGCTAGGCACCGGCTCTCCCGTGACCCTGGGGACAGGAATAAGCGGTTAAGATAATAAATGAATTTAGTTATTTATCAGGGTTATTGATAATAATGATAATAAATATGTTAATCTGTTCACTTCCGTTCACTGTGCAGTTAGAAAAATAAGGTTGCTCTGTAGGATGTGTGTTGGCATCAAGCAGTCCTGCTCACTTCGCTTGTCAGCCTCTGGACTGCGCCATGCATGTCAGTGAAGTGATACGTTTTTGGTGTGAAAAGGCCATGATGTTATCACAACCAATATTCTCAACCAATCAGATTGTGAAGTTGGAACTAACTGTTGTTTGTGTGTATACATGCACTCACCGGACACTTCATTAGGTACACCTTGCTAGCACCGGGGTTGGACCGGCTTTTGCCTTCAGAACTGCCTTAATTCTTCATGAAATTGATTCAACAAGGTTCTGGAAACATGCCTCAGAGATTTTGGTCCATATTGACATGATAAATTCATGTAGTTGCTGCAGATTTGTCAGCTGCACATCCATGATGCAAATCTCCAGTTCTACCGCATCTCAAAGGTGTTCCATTGGATTGAGATCTGGTGACGGTGGAGGCCATTTGAGTAAAGGGAACTTATTGTCATCTTCAAGAAACCAGTTTGAGATGATCTGAACGTTGTGACGTGGTACGTTATCCTGCTGGAAGTAGCCATCAGAAGATGGGTACATTGTAGTCATAAAGGGATGGACATGGTCAGCAGCAATACTCAGGTAGGCTGTGGCATTAAAACGATACTCAGTTTGTATTAAGGGGCCCAATGTGTGCGAAGAAAATATCCCTCACGCCATTACACCACCACCACCAGCCTGAACCACTGATACAAGGCATGCTTTCATGTTGTTTATGACAAAATCTGACCCTACCATCTGAATGTCTCAGCAGAACTCAAGACTTCTCAGACCAGGCAACGTTTCTATTGTCCAATTTTGGTGAGCCTCTGCGAATTATAGCCTCATTTGCCTGTTCTTAGCTGACACGAGTGGCACCTTGTGTGGTCTTCTGCTACAGTAGCCCATCTGTGTCAAGGTTAGATGCATTGTGCATTCAGAGATGCCCTTCCGCATACCTTGGTTGTAGCGAGTGGTTATCTGAGTTACTGTTGCCCTTCTATCAGCTCGATCCACCACCATCATCAAAACACCAACTGTTTGAAACTCTTTGTGTTATCACCCCAGCTAAGTTCCAGACACTTGTTGAATCTATTCCTTGACACATTGAACCTGTTCTAGTGGATTGTGCCAGCCCAATACCTTACTAACACACTTTTTCCTTTAA
Source organism: Scorpiodoras heckelii (assembly GCA_028566435.1). Classification (NCBI taxonomy): domain Eukaryota; kingdom Metazoa; phylum Chordata; class Actinopteri; order Siluriformes; family Doradidae; genus Scorpiodoras; species Scorpiodoras heckelii. Next base: position 3,180,979 of record JAOVVH010000033.1, on the reverse strand, counting down.
TTTGTCTCCCATCTGTATACTTGGAATGATTATGGTAGTAGAAATAAATGTAATTTATACAAAAACAACACCAAAGCCTTTTTGTATTGCAATGAACTGTTTACAGTTCAAGCCCTGCTAATTGGATATGAAGTAAAACCTCAAATTCTTTCCTGAACCAGGACTACAGCTGTAATTACAGCTGTGCATGGATAGCAGCTGTCATAAGGTCAACATGAAACATTTTACCACATGAAAAGCCTTTGCCCTGATTGCAAAGACACAATCAGCACACTGTTCCTCTAGGATCCTTAACAACCTAGAAAAAGTAAAGCCTTCTTTTTTCTTTTTTTTTTTTTTTGTCTGACAAAACAGGAAGTTATGACTGACCAGCATGTGGTCCACATTAGCAAAGATAGCATGCCCAATTATATCTGAAAGATAAAGAAATAGAGGCAGTCTGCCATCTAGTGTACTAAACAGTTCACTGAATGAATGACAGCTGTTTAGAACTAAGGTCCTTGATTCGTGACCCCCAGTCCCCACAACACACAAGTGGTAGGGGTGTATATACAAGCTGCAGAGTTTACAACATCTGGCTTGAGTCTGGTGGCAAAATGTGACGCAGACGCCTGTGACACTGATGCTTACTTTACCCAGTGCAATGGTCTTGCATGTTAGTGGGTAATCCTGATCCTGGTCTACACACTGTCCTGAACATTTTAGTGTTTTCCTTGGTCTAACACATCTGATGGAGGTTCTCCAGGATCAGGCTTGCAAACCTGTGCTGTAGCACATTAGTAATGCATGCATTACTGTATGTGCCCAAACTATCAAAGTGCTCCATGAAAGATCATCTCCCAAAGGCATGGATAGATCAGTTCAGCCACATATTGTTAGTTTTTGCCATGAATTCATACATGAACAAAGGTATGGAATATATTTATAAACCGAAAGGAGTGAAAGACCACTCTTGGAACACAATGTAACATTCATTTTTAACAAAACAAATGGTACTAAATGGTACAGCTATTACGTCAAATCTGCAGTGAAATTTGTCACAACATTGACTAAAAGGTGGTTCAGACAATGCAGTGAACCAGCTGATGACCTGTACACTGATGCTCATGATGTCTCTGATGTCTCAGACCATACAGAGTGGCACCACACACAAATACTGCAGAGCTATTGGAATTAAACTAGACATAACGCAAAGCAGTGCATAAGATGACTGCTGCATACTGTGAGAGAAGGAACAAGAATGAACTGAAACAAGCATACCAAATGCCAAAATTGCTGCTTAAGCAGTTCCTGAGATATTGATATGTCATTAATTGTTCTCAATATTGATAAAACTTCGTGAAATTTGGTAAGTGTCTAAAAAAATGTGGTAGTGGTATAGGGTGTAAAACTTAAGAATGGTATCTTAAGCAGGTCTTGAAATATTGAAAAAAAATTTTGTGTTGTGAAATGGGTTGTGAAATTCTGTGCCTTTATATCACAAGATATTGGCTAGTGAAATGCACCACTTAGGGGGGTCATAGCAACAGGTTCAATGCACAGCTTGGGACCCCAACCTTATATCAGACATGTGGGGCCAAATATCAGTTAAAAAAAAAGCAGAAGAAGAGCAAAAACGATATGACCACCAGTGTTAGAGGTGGCAGCCAAAATAAGCTGCATTGTAAGACATGAAGTAGATCTGAAATTTTACATCTACATTGTCCTGCGTAAATCACGCCTAACATCATTGACTTTCTTATATAGAACAAACTGTTGCTCAAGCACAAAAAAACTGTGGCTTCCTAAATTTCATAGCTAAGCTGGGCTTTGTGTAAAGTGTCTGGTACTAAGATACCACTGTAAATGCATCTCCTGTGATAATCTCATGTACCTTATAGCAACAGCTCTGAGCTCTAAAGATCATGTCTGGTCAGTGCTCATGCTTTTTTCCACATACTCCCCATGTCCAAACACATCATATCCGGATCATATGTCAGGGAGAAATCCAGATCTGGGAACACGGGTGCGGATGTTGCTTGGGTGGAAACTACCGGATTTTTACAGGACACTGTGTAAATGTTCTTGTGTTCCAGTTTATTGTACCATTTTACAAAGAAGTTTTAAAAAAGAAGAAACTAAAGCAGGTTGAAGACAGAAGAAGTTAAGAGATTTTTTGAGAGAAAGTGGGGTTTGGGAAAAGGACAGAGATGAAGTCAGTCCATACTGATCAGTGTAATTTTAGAGACATAAATTTGCAAGGTGGGGCGTATAAGAGGACTAGAGACTGGAGATGGGGTATGTTAGAGGACCTGAATGTGGAAATGGGGTGTATTAGAGGGTGGGACTGTGGAAATGGGGTGTGTTAGAGGTTGTGAGTGTGGAAATAGGATATGTTAGAGGAGCTGAGTGTGGAAATGGGGTGTATTAGAGGACCTGAGTGTGGAAATGGGGTGTATTAGAGGAGCTGAGTGTGGAAATGGGCTGTGTTAGAGGTTGTGAGTGTGGAAATAGGATATGTTAGAGGAGCTGAGTGTGGAAATGGGATGTATTAGAGGACCTGAGTGTGGAAATGGGGTGTATTAGAGGAGCTGAGTGTGAAAATGGGGTGTATTAGAGGAGCTGCGTGTGGAAATGGGCTGTGTTAGAGGTTGTAAGTGTGGAAATGGGGTCTGTTTGAAGACCTGAGTATAGAGATGGGGTGTATTAGAGGACCTGAGTGTACAGATAGGGGGTATTAGAGGACCTGAGTGTGGAAATAATGTATGTTAGAGGACCTGAGCATAGAGATGGTGTGTATTAGAGGACCCGAGTGTGCAAATGGGGAGTATTAGAGGACTTGAGTGTAGAGATGGGGTGTATTAGAGGACCTGAGTGTGCAAATGGGGAGTATTAAAGGATCTGAGTGTAGAGATGGGGGTGTTAGAGGACCTGAGTGTGGAAATGGGGGTTATTAGAGGACCTGAGTGTGCAAATGGGGAGTATTAGAGGATCTGAGTGTAGAGATGGGGGTATTAGAGGACATGGGTGTGGAAATGGAAATGAAAGGACTAAACAATACAGTTTGTCATGGTATCAAGGATGTTCTTTTTCCTGAGGTCCATTCTGTGACAGAAAACTTACTAAAAACTAGACATACTGCATATCTGTCCATAATATGATGCAATGTAAAATGAGAAAAAGGAAATAAAATTAACATATCAATTGCAACATCCCCTGTTGTTGAAATTTCATGAAATTTGGTCTGCCTCTAAAGAATGTGGTAGTGATTCAGGATGCGAAGTTTCATGAAGTTGAGCCTTTACATGATAAGATATTGGCTAGTGAAATACTAGATATATTTACTTTGCTTTTCACTAGGTGGTACTACTCCAGTGGGCAGTGTAGCTCAGTGGTTAAGACGGTGGACTCCTGACCAGAAGGTTGTGAGTTCAATTCCCCCCACAGCCAAGTTGCCACTGCTGGGCCTCTGAGCTCAGTTGTGTAAATGAGATAAATGAAGTTTGCTCTGGATAAGGGCGTCTGCCAAATGCCATAAATGTAAAAATGCAATGTACTTCACAAATGAGTGCAGTGGTAGCTCAGTGGTTAAGACATTGGACTACTGACCAGAAGTTTGTCAGTTCAAATCCCACCACAGCTAAGTTGCCACTGTTGGGCCCCTGAGCAAGGCCCTTAACCCTCAACTGCTCAGTTGTATAAATGAGATAAATGTAAGTCACTCTGGATAAGGGTGTCTCCTGAATGCCTTAAATGTAAATGAATCATAATGTGATAGGGTAAATTGCCTCCTAGAGGCCAAGTTGTAATAAAAAATTAATCATTTTTGGGAAACGGCCCAAAAATTTCTTTAAGCCTACACCTTTTCAGGGGGCAATAACATGAAGGGCAACACACATCTAGAGACACAAATCTTATATTCTGTATCAGATATACGGGGCTACAACCACGCCAAGTGTCATGTGGATTGATGAAGTCTAAGTATATATCATCAAACATTGGTGGAAAATGAAGAAGAAGAAGAAGAAGAAGAAGAAGAAGAAGAAGAAGAAGAAGAAGAAGAAGAAGAAGAAGAAGAAGAAGGAGAAGAAGAAGAAGAAGAAACTGCATGACCACCAGCTACTGTAGCTACAGCAGACAATTCTAGAGTACTGACACTGGAGACTCCTTCTGTAAATGTTAAATTACTGGACTTCTTTCTTTCTTTCTATCTTTCTTTCTTTGTTTATTAGCATTTTTACAGTATAAAGAATTTACTACCATAAATTGTATAATAGAAAGAAACCTATACTTATAGCATGCAATTATTATTTTAAGCCAAATGCAGTTCAGTCCATAGAAAGTGAGGCAAAGTAACACAAACCGCAAGAACTCCTAGAGAAAGAAGAACATGAAGTCATATGTACAGATTGGCTATTGACTATTTAGTGCTTGCAGAAAGGGTGGAGGCAAACACAAAACACACATAAACACACATAAATACACTAAACCACAGGTATTCCAAGCAAAGCTAAAAGGAGGCAGTGTTTATTTTCATGACACTACTAGTGACCGAAACGCTTCAAAGGCCTCTCACAAATGAAAAATAAAAACAAGCTAGGAAGGTTAGATGGTAAAACACAACACAAATCAACACGTAACACTGCATATGTATGAAATTTGGCTTTGGAAAAAAGAACCAGACAAAACAATTTAAGACAGGACAGAAGGAATGTTTAATAATTGTAGGTAAAGGATAGAGTTAACAAGTAACAACACACAATGAATGAATTCATTCCACTTTGGTGCTGGTTTTAGAGTGACCTTTAAGTGATCCGGGTCATGGTGGATCCAGCACCCGTCCTGGGAACACAAGGAGCAAGGCAGGGATATGCCACGGATGAGAAGCCCATCCATCATAGGGCACAGACATACACTAATTAACACACTCATTCACATGCTCATTCATACCTTTTAGAATTGCTATTGCTATACTTGTGAGGACTTTCCACTGATAATTATTATTACAGCTAATTAATGCTAACCCTAACCCTAACCCTAGCCTTAAGTAATGAAAAGGCAACTTTTTGGCTCTTTTATTGATTTATTGATTTATTGATTTATTGATTTATTTATTTAGTTATTTAGTTAGTTAGTTAGTTAGTTAGTTAGTTAGTTAGTTAGTTTTTGTTTAAAAAAACAAAACAAAAAAACAAAAAAACACTTTCCTTATTGGGACCAGCAAAATGTCAGAAACATCAGATATTCCTATCCATGTGGGGACATTTTGTTCCCACAAAGGTATAAAAAGATCACACACACACACACACACACACACACACACACACACACACACACAC
>JAOVVH010000033.1:3108092-3122452 GCA_028566435.1 Scorpiodoras heckelii | reverse complement strand
GACGTCCCTACACTTTACTCACTCACACACCTCGTTCACTCACTGTGAAATCTGTAGCTCTCGTTCCCTTCTCACTGATGATAACTGATACATTTGCTGTGATTGGCTGAAAAGTCGTCTACGTGTTCATCTGCGCGCATGTGTGCGTGTGTGTGTGTGTGTGCGTGTGTGTGCACGTGTGTGTGCGTGCGTGTGTGCGTGTGTGTGTGTGTATAGGATTGCTGTCCCCGGCGTACCATATTTTTATATCGTTTTAATCTGACAAAAGCGCTAAAAAGTTGTTACGTCCCTGCTTTCAGTGGTGTGTGTTTTCTCCTATCGATCAAAGGGAATGGATTCTTTCGGGAAGTAATAAAAACAGGAAAGTAATAAAAACGCTGAGTTAACTAATATTTTATGTTAAATGTGGGGGGGTCCAAACGAATAATTATGAAATGTGAGGGGGACACATCCCCCCAGAGTCAATGGTGGCAACGCCCATGGTAGTACTACAACATTACTCATCTGGGCATGGCAGGATGCAAATAGCTTCTGCCCAGCATTGGTTTTGGTCAAGATGGAATTTATGCTGCATATGGCCAGTCAGTGCCATTGCCAGTCAGAGATTTTGTGCAGCAGATGGCTTCTGGTCAGTGGCTTTCATGTAGCTACTTTGGCCAAACTTTGCCCATCAAAGGGCATCATCCAAATGTGGTTCAAATAGTGTCTATTGTCAAATATGAGGCTTTGTTCAGCAGGTAACTTTTGCCCAAAAAGAGTCTTTGTCCAATTGGGGTTCATGCCCAACAAATGGTTTCTGTCTATCTGTCTTTGTCAAAATGGGATGTATGCCCAGCATGGGGCTTCTGCCCAATCAGAGACTTTGACAAGCTTTGTCCATCTAAGGCTTATTCCCAACATGGGCCTTCCCACAACAAGGCTTCACTCAGTAACTTTCATAATCCCATACCTGCATTTTCCTGATTCTGATGTGTTGTAGTTTCTTGCAAATTTGGAGTCTTGTACATAACAACTTCATTTCCATTAAATGCCATTTTCAGTATTGAGCCTGCATAAGCCTAATGTTCCAGTCAGATTCAAATAGTGTCTATTAGGTGTTAGTATTAATGATGCAGCAGTTTTGATTTTTCAAGCTTTAAGTCTGTGGAGTTTGGCTCCAGGCTCTGTATTGATCCATACACTTATAATTCACTGAGAATTATTTAATCATGAAACTCATTTTCTCTTATACAGTTTATTTTTGCTTTGCCCGAGGTCATTGTTTACACACATTTATAGACGTGAGTACTGAAGAAATATAATTGGCCAATTGTCTTATTCCACTTGACTGCACAAAGCTTTCATTTCAAAGTTAAAATCTCAGCTGCTCACTTCTTTAAAATATAAAGGCTCAATTGTCCACTCACTTGACACAAGCTGAAAGTATTAAAACCTTCCATCAAATGAAGCTTCTCTTGTACAGTATTTGCAGATGAAGATATGCTATGTACAAACAAATGGTTCCAAAGGTCTGAGGGTTGAAATGAAGTTGGAACATTTGATGATACTCTACATAAATGATGCTCTATCCAGGCAGAATGCTGCATTGTCATGTAGCCTAACTCATCCTCCATTACTAATTTGTCAGAGACAAACACAGCTAACACCAGCCATTCTTTTCTTGTTTTATAGATCTATTTTATAGAATCCCAGTTTGTGAGGATGAGTCTTTGGTGAGGATGTCTGTGGTTCTCTGCATTCTATTTGTTTCTAATCTGGAGGTTAGCTATTTATCACCAATGCCACATTGCTCCATTAGATTTTCTTTTCCTTGCTTATTAAACAAATGTGCCATAATATTTTGAATTTGTATATCACTATTGTCTGTTGCAAATCTAGCTGGTTAATTATTTACAATCACAAAAAAAATTGAATATGGAACTCAAGGGAACATTGGCTTATGATTCCCAAAAGCTTTGCATTTTTAGAAAATTATTGCTATTTGTATCACAGCAGTGTTGAATTCTAAAATCTCATTGGTCAGAAGGTATAGATTAATTTTCTGATAAAGTACTGACAGTACTGACAGAACTGTTTCTAGATGTGCTCCATGGATTTTCTGCATTCAACATAGCTATAAACCAGTTAAAGACCATTGCATAATAAATAAAATATGGTTATGGTAGGGGGCGGCATGGTGGTGTAGTGGTTAGCACTGTTGCCTCACAGCAAGACGATCTGGGCTCGATTCCCGGTCCGGGCCATTCTGTGTGGAGTTTGCATGTTCTCCCTGTGCTTGTGTGGGTTTCCTCTGGGCACTCTGGTTTCCTCCCACGGTCCAAAGACATGCATGTTATGTTGATCGGTCACTCTAAATTGCCCGTAGGTGTAAATGTGTGCGTGAGTGTGTGTTGGCCATGCGATGGACTGGCGACCTGCCCATGGTGTACCCTGCCTTCGCCCGATGAGGGTGGGATTGGCTCCAGCCCCTTTCCAGTTCACAGCATTTGCATGGGGAGCAAGTGAGCATGCTAGTGGCAGAAATCAGCATCAGGCTTCAGCTAGTGTACCCAGCATTTCGAGACACAGCGAAAGAAGAGCTTGCATTGGATTATTTGCTGAGTGCAATCACCCCCGAGGGGTTAAACAGCATGTCCAACTTTCAGCTCTAGCCAACCTCAAAGCAGCTGTTGACAAGGCTGAGTGTGCAGAGCTCGTTCTTGGGGGATGCACACTGCTGAGAACGAGCTAGGATTTAGGAGTGGACAATGCAGAGGCAGTGGTCCACACAGCTCTAGAGAAAATGGCTAGGAAGTGGTTGGTGTGCCAATGTCATGAGCCTGAGCCGGCGGGAGAGTGGCAGAGAAACAAACAGTCCTACCTCATGTATTAGGCCAGGAATACTTCCCTGTACCAATGGTGCCAGCCTGGAAGGGTGGAAGGTGACTGCCAAGCAGTTGAAGTTAGTCACTGGTGTTAGTGCGAGCAGGCGGGGAAAGAAGCAGCTCTCTGTGATGACAGGGGATTTATCCTGAGCACACTGGTTTTGGCTAGCACCAATTCAGGACCCTTGCATTCTAGTTTTGGATTTTCTAGCAGCCATTAGAACCAAGTTAGATATAAAAACATCTCCCTGATAATAGCACCCCAGTCTCCCTTGGTTGAAACTGACATTCATTCCCTGGAGGAGCTGAACATGCAGAGCCAAGGGTGGGTGGAGGAACCTGAGTAGCTGGGAGAAAAGCCATTGTGTTGAGACCACTGCAGTTTCCTTGGGGTGACGTCACCAGTGCTGGAGGGGCTGAACACTCAGTGCCAGTATCGGTGGACTGATCCCCAGGGCCTGCAGGTGGTGCACCCAAGTAGCTTCATCACTGGTGCCGCAGGCAGTGAGTGTCTCAGCCAGCTGCAGTAAGTGACACTTCACTGTGGCAAAGACTCAGCAGTAGTGTGTCATGGGTGAGGTGTGTGTATGCATGTGTTTACCCCTCCTGCTCTTTCCCCCTTCTTTATGTGCAGTATGCATATAAAGTCTCTCTCCTCAGATCAGTTACCCTTAAGTTCCTAATAAAGTTATGTGTTGTTAAAGAACTGGTTTGTGGAAAATGGCTCAATTGCATCACCCTTCACTGCTGATGTCACAATATAAACTTAACTTGAATTTGAACTGAATGATGAATTCTTCAGCACTACTCTACTATCTGGGACTAAGCAGTTTAAACAGAGATAAGGTTAATTATAAAATCATAGTAATACAAAAAGTTTTGTATAATGTCAATTTATTGGTATTTACTGGAATTTACCTTGCTTGCCAGCCCAGTTGCTAACAAACAGACAAACTCACCAACTATAAACAGTAAAAAAATGACATAAATAAAGATGTATACCATTTACTCCACCCAATGTCCCAACTGAATGCTTACCAGGCCGCCTTGCATTTATGTACCATTTTGTAATCTGGTTGATGTGTGTTGTATAAAATGTCATACTTACATGCAGCAACATTTAGTATCATTAGGGATCAACAGCACTGCTATACAAAGCTCCACCCCTTCAGGTCACCATGGCCAAAGTAGTAGCACTAATTGGTCGAGGACATGAATGTAATATTTCACCAAAGTGGAAGTCAGTGCTAAGTTTTGTTTGCAAAAATTACACCAGAAGTACGCGGTGAAATTGCTCATCACACCGAATTCCATTTAAATGTGTGATTACAGTTTAAGCAGCTTAACACTGAGGCTTAGTGGACTAGCACACATTCACTAGTGTTTCCTCTTTAGAGCCATGGTATGAGTGACAGTGTGCTCCAACAGTAGCCCAGTAGGTGTGCTACAAGTCCTAATTACTAGAAGGTCAGTGACACAGTCAAGTGTCTCTCTGTTCTAAGGACAAATAAGTGTGAAGAGACAAATCAACCTGAGCTGACCCGCTCTATTTCTAATAAACGTGTCATAGCTGTCAATCTGAATTGAATTCTGTCATAGCTGTCAATCTGAAAGTCTTTTTTTATGGCAAAAAACTTCTCTCGTCATAGCACATACAGTTCGAATAACAGCTAATCTGGAAAAAAAAAATCATAATCCATGCACAGAGGAACACATAAGCTCAGCTTTAGAGAACATTTAGTGTTTCAGTGGGCTTCATAAATAATGTACACATGAAAGTATGCCTGCTCTGTGTGTGTGTTTTTTTATGGTTACCTCTTCACTCTGCATTGCAGCTACTGAGTGAGTGTGCAGTGCCACTGAAATTTATTTGTAATAAAAAAATGCAGCATCATACATTTCTATTAGTGGATATTTAATGCCACTTACACACATCCAGACCTTGTTCTTTGCCATTTGTTTATAAGGGGTTAATTTGCTTTTATTGTTCTGCCTATGCCTATTGTTCAAGCTATTAAGATAATGCTCCAGCCCAGATCCCCCCTCCCCCAATTCTACCCATTTGTCAGCTAACACCTGCTTCCACTGAGACATCTAACCACATCATTTTTTTAACACACTTGAAGGAAAGGGCTATCTGATGGACAATCCACATAATCTATGGTGGGCAATCCACTTAATCTAACCACAATAAAATCCTGATTAACATTAAGAACAAAGGCTCTTGATCTGTGAAAGAAAGGCTGTGTGTCCGCTTCTTCTCCATCTTCTCATCATAGACCCTGCAAATCCCTGCAAAGGTGAAGTAATACATGGTGGAAAAATGTAGCTTTTCTGATATTAATTAGAAATTGGCCTGCTTATTAGTACATGATACATTTTCAGATTTTCTTCTGTGTTCAAGTTTAATTAGTCCTGTTACAAATGCAGCATTTATATTTATGAACTCTTGCAGGAAATGAAGCTCTGGATTAGTTCCTCCAACACTAATAGCTTCTGTGATGAAATGATAGGAAGTGTGTGCTAATAGATGAGGAGAGAGACTGGGATTTTTTTTTAGAACTTGTTTATGACTTTTGTCCTCTTTATGTCAGCATGTTAGCTTTTGCGTTGTATTGCTCCATATAATCTGAGCAGTTCTACATTGCTACTTTCAGAATAGAGAATAGAGAAACATTGGCTGGTTTGAGTGTTTCAGAAACTGTTCATTACCTGGGATTTTCATGCACAACAGTCTCTTGAATTTATACAGAATGGAGATAAAGCAAAAGAAAAATGTTTCTTGGTCTTTCTCAAATCTTCAGCTGTCCAATTTTGGTGAACCTGTGCCTAATGTAGCCTCAGATTCCTGTTTTTGGCTGGTAGGAATGGAGCTCTGCTGTTGACGTGACTCTGAGATGCTTTTTTTGCTGATCACAGTTGCAAAGAGTGGCTATTTGAATTAACACAGCATTCTTGTCACCTCTGCTTTTGTCTGTTCTCCATTATCAACAAAACATTTCTACCCATAGAACTGGATGTTTTTTTTTTAGTTTTTGCACCATTCTGTAAGCCTATATGAGCTCTAGTGGAGAAAACTGTCCAAATTTTTCAGCCTGTTTAGTATATAACACTTAATCAGAACAAAGTTGAGACACTCTGGACAGAATGGACTGAAACCAATCTCAATGGCTTTTAACAAATTTGGTATTTTAATGAGTAAACTGTAACCCTTTTATTAACATCTAAGAGAATGAATTGTTCCACTGAACGAATCAGAGCTTTCAAATGTGAAAGACAGTGTGCATGAAGAAAAAGTGTGTACGAGAGATAGAAGCAGTCTAACAGAGCAGCATTATTATTATTAGACTCTGTGGGTCTGCTGTATGTGCTGCTCTGATATTTAGGCTTGCCTCAAGTCACTGCAGATTTATCTGTTGGTTTTCAGCAGTAGCTGGTTAGGACATAAAAATGGGCCACTGAAAGGCTTTTATTGATCTCATTACTATAAATTACACCAGCGTTGCAGCCAAGTGGAAAGATTCCACATATTGTATCTCCATCATTTGTCATTGTTGGTGGATCTGCAGCTCTGAGCGCAGCTAGCCTTGACTGCTAACTGGTGAAAGTAAAGAACCCAAAACACAGTGAAGAAATAAGAGTAAATAAGTCATTTCTAATCAAAACTGCTTGATTAATTACTGGCCAAAACCTCCTCATGAAGATCAATGCTTTTCCTGTCAGTATCATAGTATCTCAAGAATGTTCATGTATGTAACAGTCTTCTCTTTTCACTTATATGGCATATTTCACATAATTATTGTGTAATACAATGAGAAATTAAAGAGTAAGTGTTGGCAGAATGAGAGAATGCAGTGAATGTTGGAGGGGACAGAATCAAATTTGACAGAGTTTGAATGATTTTGCAGAGTATAATGAAAAAAATCACCAGATGTGCAGATCAAAAGGGTCTAATGGTACAAAGCTGAGAAAGTACCTAGAAAACTGACAGCTATAATTGCAGACAAGTATGGAACCAGGGGTTGGGGGTTGAATGTTTATATGACCAAGAAATGTTTTACCTTTAAATTACATCCATTTCAATTCCAGATTGTGACATTACAAAATGTGGGGGAAACAATGCTTTTTCCCAGGAGGTGTTGAGTGAGGGGGGTCGGGGTATTCAACAAAAAGCATAGTACAAAGGAAGGATAAGGGCATGAGAAACTGCTGGCATTTACAGACTCTGTGCAGGGTGACAGGGAGGGTTTTCAGCTGTCCTTTGGGTGCTGATGTTTGAAATCACTAAAATGAGAATAATAAAATATGTAGCTCTTGGTTAACACCACAGTCTTTGCTAGGTGCATTTTGATTTCAGAGTGATTTGCTTAGGGACAGGAGAAAAGTAAATTCAATCATGCCAGTGACGGATACTCATCAGGACCTATTGTAAGCTTCTTAGATCCATCAGCCCCTCCTTTTCTCCATCTCATGGTTCAATCTGCTCCTTCCTTCAGTCTCCAACTCTCTGATGATAAGAATGTATTTCTTACATTACAGCAATAGCTGTAGTAGGAGGAAGAGATGTTGATGCGCGTGAATGCTCTTTATCTTTCCTCTTGGGATTTGTGCTGCCTGTGAGCTCAGAGCTGTATGACAACTTCTCTGGATATCAGGGTTTATGCATGTCATAGTGTCTGGCTGTAATGATTTGTTGTAGTCTCTTGCCAGTGCTGTTGCAACATGAAGTCTGTGTCTGTGCTTTAGAATTGTATTGTTGATCCAAAAGGAGCATGGTCATGCAGCAGGTACTGTTCTCTAGTAACAGTATTAGGGTCCCTGGTTCAATCCTCAGGCCAGATTACATCTTTATCAATCTTCAACTGTCAGTTTTGATGAGCCTGTGATGCCTGTAGCCTCCGATTCCTGTTCCAGGAGTGAAACCTGATTTGATCTTCTGCTGTTGTAGCCCACCCTGCTTATAGTTTGCTATGTTATGCATTCTGGGATGCTTTTCTGCTCACCATGGTTGTACAGAGTGGTTATATGAGTTTCCACTGCCTTCTTGTCAGTTCAGACTAGTCTGGCCATTATACTCTGACCTCTCCCATGAACAAGCCGTTTCTTTCTTTTTTCTATTCTGTGAAAACACTAGTGATGGGTATTGTGAATAAAAATCCACAGAGATCAGCAGTCTCTGAGATATTTAAATCAGCTCATGTGGCACCAACAACCACACCAAGGACATGGTCACTGAGATCACATTTTTTCTTCACTTTGATTTATGTAAATACATCAATAAAATGCTCCAGTTCCATGTTTTGGTTTTGTAGGAACTGACTAGGCTAAAAAAGCAGTGCTGTCATGCGATTCATCTTTTTAATTGTGGTAATCGCACGATACATTTTTTAAATTGCACATTAATCTTGGTTTTAACGGACATTTTGATTTGCGTTGTACATGCAGGTTGGCATTGTAGGACCATTGAAAATGTTGTTATTATTTATTACTGGCCTATGTTAAGAGAAACAACTGTTGAATGTCGCCTTATTATTCACTTGACGTTATTTGATAAAAGTGAAATATTAAAGAAGATTGATGTCTATTCATTTTTTTTTTATTTGAAGGGAACTGCACAGTGTGTAGGGAGCAAGGGAACATGGGTATATCACTTGGCCGGAAGTTCTGTTGTGATGCTGCTACGTGATTGGCTGATTCGATTTTACCTCAGAGACCCACCACCACAATGGAAGGGAAGGAGTTTGTGTATGTGTTATGTGGATCCATCACCTTTGTCATCTCCGTTGCTCATTATGTAACATATAGCAACCCAAAAATAGATACAACTTCTTCGTTCTCCATTGTTCCTTTCAATCTTTAACAATGTTTATAATAGCTAACGAGCTAGATCAGAGCACTTTGCATGAGAAGAGATAATCAAAGATACATTGCAAATTTAAAATACATCACCCACAGTTCACAGACATTTCAAAAGTGCCTACAGCATACAAAATTAGTCTGAACAGTGTTGTTTGATTTATCATGCTAAATACAGCCGAGTGCTGTAATGACGGCTCGATCTGGAGGCTGTCCGCTGTTGATGATGTTTCAGGGAGTCCAAATAGAGCCGTTTTAGTGACCGAGTTCCCTATGAAGACCTCTTGGGATTCTGTACCCTGTGTAGTGTGTAGGGAGCAGGGAAACAGCTTAGGGACACTTGTGATCAGAATGCAGCATAAATGAGTAACTTGATGGTCAATTTCAGAATGTTTGTGTTTGTTGACGGCGCCACTGGTTTGCACTAATTTGTAATCTGTATAAAATTTTTTTGTGGTGTTAATTTTTTTAATCGAGATTAATTCTTTAATGCATTAAAGCATTCATTAATGCGTTCATTTGACAGCACTAAAAAAAGTAATACTGATAATAATGTACTGTAATAATTGTACAGATGTTCACATTAGGACACTCTCATCGCCTTCTTAACTGAGTAGCTGTTCTATTAGAGTTCCTGTTTTAGTCAAGTGTGAATAATTTGGTTTTGACCTGTTCTGGTTTATAATTAGTTTTTCTTTTGAGAATTGCATTTGTGTTCTGACTCCTGATTCGCACTAACTTTTTTTTTTCTGCAGTTACATTGAACCATGTGTAACTCTTAATTGTGCTTCTTTTTCAGTGACTCATCATTTAAAAGAGTCACCATTTCCCATTAAAATATTCTTCTGAGTATTTTAATTAAATTCTGTAGTGTATGTAGCCTAAGTATAAAGATGAAGCAATTTGAGATCTGCAATATAAACTCACCACATTGGGTTAATAATGTTTAAAATGCATGTGATTTTAATTTGTACATTGTTCTTTATATTTTCCTTAGAGCAATGTGATGCCCTGGCTATGCCTATTTTCCCTATAGTACCTTTAGCAGCATATCTCTGTTCACGACTGAATTTGAAAGGAGATGTGAGACCATAGTTTGACATCTGGACATGATTATATGTGTAACACAGGTGAATTTACGGGAGCTTTTAGTATTTAACCCTATTTTAGTGCAGGTCAGTGGACTTTGTGTGAAAAATCAATAAGTCATGGCACAAGGTTCTGCCTCCATCCATAAGAACTCTGACACAATGCACACTGTTACACTGCTATGCTGTAGGACACCTACACACTGGTGGACAAAGAGTGTGATCATCAGTCTTCCCATACAAGCCTTGCTTGGCACTACGGCATGATTGCTTTCCCCGCTGTGACAGCTTCCCTCGTCCTGCATCCATAATAGCGGAGCTGCCAACATTGCTAACAAGAATATCCTATCAAGCAGAGAGGAAAAAAGAACTTTACTACAAAAACCATACAGGTCTACTGTATATCTGTGCATGGGGCAGTTCCATGCATATATATAGTTTTTGTGTTTCGTTCATCTCATATACTGATTAGAGTTAGAAATGAATGAATGCATCTTTTAGATTCTTAGTCCTTTCCCTGTGAAAGTGAAATTCTCAGATTTCTCCCATATCGTTTTATCAAGGGGCTAAAGAACCATAAACGTTATGGATAAACTATGAATATTTGTGCCTCTCATAATGAGGCAAAGACTTTACCCACCCGCAGACTCTGTATTCTCACCATTGTGGTAAAAGTAGTTTGGATGGCAGCCTGTTAGCAGCTGTCAAACAATGGCTGTCTCAGAGTCTCCGCCTCATGTTATCATCTGCTCTCTGGGCATTTACAATGGGATATTCAGTACTGATGACATAACCAAGACAGGTTCATTAGCTACACAAAGACAAGCTGCATCATCAAAGGCCATCATGGTTAATGAAGGGACATCGATATCTGTACAGTGTATCAACCACAGATTTTTGGCATCATCAATGACATCACTGAATCCTGCAAAGGTCAGTTCTGGTCTGTAGAACTGTTCAATCAATTTATAATGCATTACAGTAAAAATAAGATGGACAAAGACAATAGCACCCTGCACTTAAATGTGTCTACAATAACTTCCTTTGGATGGCATCTCAATGAGGTTATCTTTTGTATGTGACGTAACCAATATATTGCCTAATATTGCATTGATAATGCATTAGATGTTTTACTAGTCTAATAAGCTGATGTATTTGCTTTTGGATGCAAAATTAAATTAAAATCTTACAAAAGACATAACTTACTAAAAACATATATTACTAAATTATGTAACTAGTATTGCTATATTATGTTATTTTAATAATGATTGCATAATTTTATTAAGGTATACAATACATCCAATTTATTATATTACTGATGATAAAAACCAAATAAGCAGGTGAGTGCTGCACATTTGATCTATACAATAGTGCAAATTCAAATTTGTAAAGCACTGTATGTAGAAGGTTATTTCAAGATATAAAGCAACTTACAGCAAAGTAGTGATTTATTGAAAGCTTCTTCACATGCGTAGAACGGCATTAATCAGTTAAATGACTATGACTCCAGATTAAAAGTGGATTAATTTGGAGTACAATTAAAGTGGAGTCCTGCTTGACTCCTCCGTGACCACTGCCTTTAAACACAATCACTTGCCTTTATGCCTGAAAAAATAGGTAGAAATAGGATAGAAAATGTGGACTTATATATAATGATGTAACATAAAAGCAAGAGACACTTTAAAAATGGAAAAGGAAAGGTCTAATGTCATAATTTTGCATAGCAGAGACACGCTTCTGACATTGATGAACTGAACTTGGCCCATTATTTGTACTTTGTGTATAATCAGTTCAAGATTAAATGATTGTTTTCCTTCATCATTTTGGTCAATAATTATCACTAGGACCTTTCCTGCAGACTGTCTCTCCACAGTCCTCGTTTTACAACTTCTTCTTCCTCTCAGACCTCCTTCCTTTTAGTGCTTTGCTTTTGTATCCTACTCCTTCTACACTCATCCTCTTCTTTTTATTTTACACCACAACCCATACAGGGCTGTTGCAATATCCAGCAGCTTTTGAGTTTATCTCCATTTGTGTGCACTTATGAACAAGGACAAGTGTCTTCCTTGCCATTGTGTTACATCAATAGATCTTGTTTATCCAGTCAAGGCCAAATGGAAAGTTACGGCTGCATAACATGATGAGATATCAGATACCACTGGGGGCTGCATCACACCTTATCAACATCAGTGCTATTTGTGCTTCTGCTCTGACAAAACAACCTGACATTACAGTTATCTAGTTTTTGAATACATTTTATTCTGAGAAGCAGTACTTTTGGAGAAGCTCTGAATTGATGTTCTATGTTATTATTTCAGCTTTCCAACTCATTTCAAAATGTCAAATTATTACGTAATTATTTCAGGTTGTCTAATTATTTTAAGATATTGCCATATTTTATCTTTATTTTTAATAACTTTAAATGCAATATTAATTTATTGTGTCTTAATATCTCATTATGATCACTGCAACAGTGCTGAAGGTCATATAGCTTTTTGTCAAAGTTTTTCTTCTTCTTCTTTTTCTTCATCTTCTTCTGCTTTTTTCTTCTTCACCAATTTATGGTTGACAGTATCATATACTTCAACAATCCGCATAAAACTTGGTATGGTTGTAGCCCCACATAAACCTATACACCTATACAGTGTGTTGCTCTTCATGTTGACGCCCCTGAAGTGGAGTAGGCTCAAAACACATTTTGGGCAATAGCTCAAAAAACATTTTGACAAAAAATATAAAATTTTATTGGCAAGCTGGCCTCTAGGAGGCACATTACCTTAGCTCATTACAATTCATTTGTGGAATGGCACCACCTAGTGTATAATGTTCGAATAAAAAAAAATCTAGCTCTTAATCAGTATCTTCTTGTAGTTCACAGCTGTTCATTAGACGTACACCAAATGTTGTTGTCCATAGTGAGCACTGCAACTGACACATTTCAAAATCTTAAAAACTGCTTAAGCTATTATTTTGCAATTTGGTGTATTTATTTCCCTTCATTCTTGGACTTTTTCTTACTTTATGCAGTGTTTATATTCCACAACTATATGCAGTATGTCTAGTTTTGCCTTAAAATCTCATTATTTTAAGATAGTATGTCATTATGTTTACCTTCTTAATTTTAGTGTACACTGAAGTACCTATGCAAAATGCACAGCAACTCCACCTACGCATGTCATTGGTTGCGTCTGCCACTGCGTATATGAAGTGATAGACATCTACAGAAGCTTCTAGAGCTGTTTCCACCATGAGAATGGCAAGTTATCACGATTTTGCAATTTTCAACATCATTTAATAGTTGGAGCTCGTGAGATGGGTCATAGCATTTCGGAGGTAGATGCAAAGTTTGGATTTTCATGTATGAGAATTTCAAGGGTGTACCGTGACAAGAATTCTGGCAAATTCTTGTTGCCGTGTAGTGTGGCCGTAAAAAGACTCTGGGTGAACATGACCAACATCGGCTGGCAAGAATCGTTTCACAAGATAGGTGTGTAACACTGCCTCAAGTAAAATCAGAATTCAATGCTGGGGCCTCAACAAACATCAGTGTGAGGACTGTGCAAAGTTTCCTCCACGATCCCTCGGGGAACCTACCAAGTATTAGCTGCTGTACCTATTTATAATTATACTATTTATAAATTGTTACTATTTATAATACAAGACATTTTATCCAAAAAAGTCTAAATATACCAGCAGGTGGTTCAGTGGTTTCTTATAGATTGAATAAATTGGTAAGCTATACAGAGAATACATTCTATCAGCACTAACAGCTCCTGCCATTGAATATGAAAGAACAATAATACAAACGGTTCTCATTATGAAGACAGCAAATCAACCATAAAACAATCCAAATATATTTTCTATTTACTTACATGAAAAAGCATTGAAAAATCGAATCACCTGTATTGTTTCCATAACATTCAAACATTAATCAGTGATCTCACTGAAGATTTACAGACAAAGCATAATCAACTGCTCATACTCTTGTTATTAAGCTCCTAAAAGAAAATACATGTTTGTATTAAAGTTTTATTTTATGCCATTTATCACAAAATAATAAACTGTCACAATTTTCAGTATGATCAGTTCTGTGAAATCCATGCCATCATACACACACCACATCACACACTGCTGTAATTCCACCCTGTCAGTCCAGTTATGCCAGAGAATAAATTGTGCTCCTGTTGGATCTGTTGGGTGTGTATGGATGTGTGTTGAGGATTGATGACATGCCACTTCCACTGCTTCTGTTCCAGTCCAAATCTTCACACTGATCCCTTGTGGTTTTGTGTTCTATTCTTATTTTGCCATGTTATAGACTAATTTATACAACAAAAATCAAAATGACATTCCTGCACAAGGTCTGTGGCACCTTATATTGAGATATAAAATAACCCACCAAAATATGTCTGAAGGCCATTATATAAAAAACATAAAATAAAAAGTTCTGTGAGTCTAGTAGAGAACTTTAGCCTTTAGAATATACAGTACCAGTCAAAAGTTTGGACACACATTTAATTCAGTGGTTTTTCATTATTTAAAAATGTTCTGC
>JAOVVH010000033.1:3058142-3068808 GCA_028566435.1 Scorpiodoras heckelii | reverse complement strand
GGTGTGAGTGGGTCTGCAGTCAGATAGACTGCAGTCTGTAATTGTAGAACTACAAAGTGCAGCTATGTGGTAAGTGGAACCGAGAAAATGGACAATGAGTGTAGAGAAATGGAGGTAGGCATAAGGTTATGCCTAATCGGTGTATAAATGTAATGCTAAATGTTGTAATAGTACAGAGTGCATACAAAATGATACCAAATTTCTTTCATGCATTATTGTAGCAATCCAGACTGTCTAATTTACTGCCAAATTTCATTGTTCAGCTGAAAAAGTAAGCCAGTGTAACAAGCATGTGTTGCTCAATTTACTGCTGTGAAACACCTGCTAAACAAAATCATCATGGGTCAAGAGATATTCAGCTGAGGGAATGAAAGTGTATTTGTCTCTCTTTTGTCCTTTTTTTTGGCTGGTACACAAAATCTCACAGAGAGATCGCTTCAAGAAGCAGAATTAATCCTTAGAGGAAAGAGACTGCAAATGCAGAGCAATGCAATGTGGAGCAGTTGGCTTTTTTGTCTCCTTTATTTTTAAATGTAGAGTATATGCTTGATTATGATTGGTCCTAAGCTGTTAAGTTATTTCCTATAACAGCACAGCTCTGACTGCAGTAGTGAAAATAAATGAAAAGGAATATGCAGATCTCAGATAATCAACTATACTGTATATTCTGTGTATACTGAAGTGCAGTACAGTATACAGTAACAAACTATACACCAAATGCAAGGATTAACAAAGGTCTTTAGTATCATCTGAATTCACAAAACCCTTACTTTTTTTGAAAACCTATTTTCTCATACTGATCCATATTAACATACATTTTATCTCACTCTCAGGAGATCTGGCATCTGGCAGGTATTTGTGTGCATGAAAAGCTGTAGAAGTATCAGATGAGAAGATAACAGATGGATCTTGAGGCATCACCCACAGACATGTGAAAAGACGTACTGATATCTTACAGTGGCATCCACATGCCAAGTCACATTAAAGCAGCAGTCAGTGCTTCTCAAGGAGTTTATGAAGAGGGAAAAGAGCAGACAGGCTCATGCGGGGATACCATCAATATTCATGTAGAACACTGTTCTTCTCTCTCTCTCTCTCTCTCTCTCTCTCTCTCTCTCTCTCTCTCTATCACCGATCAACCGTAACATTATTACCACCTGCCTAATAATGTGTATGGTTCCCTTGCACCAGACATGGATGCCACAAGACCTGTGAAGGTGTGCTGTGGTACCTGGCACCAAGACACAGGAAGCAGATCCGTTAGGTCATGTAAGTTGCAAGGTTGGGCCTCATGGATTGGATTAGTTTGTCCAGTACATTCCACAGATGCTCAATTGGATTGAATGCTGGTGAATTTGGAAGCCAACACTATGAACCTTTTTTGCCTTGTCTTGTTCTTGAAACCATTCCTGAACATTTATCGCAGTGTCACAGGGTGAATTATCCTGCTGAATGGGGCTGCTGCCATTGCAGATAACCATTGCCATGAAGCGCTGTACTTGGTCTGCTACAACACATGAATGGTAGGTGGTACATTTCAAACTAACATCCACATGAATGCCAGGATCCAAGGTTTCCCAACAGAATACTGCCCAGAGCATCACACTGCCTCCGCCCACATGCTTTCTTCTTCCCGGGGGATTTATTACCCCAGGTAAGTGACACACACACCTAGCCATCCACATGATGAAAGAAAATGTGATTCATCATACCAGGCCACCTTTTTCCATTGCTCTGTGGTCCAGTTCTGATGCCTGTGCTGCAATGTACTGTGTTTTCTGATGCCTTTCTATCACATCCAGTATTGAATTTTTCAGTTATTTGTGCTACATTAGCTATTCTGTTGGACTGACCCAGACAGGCTAGCCTTCTCTTAGGGAGGTTTGGGTACCCATGACCCTGTCACTGGTTCAATGGTTGTCCTTCCTTGGACCACTTTTATTAGCTACCGCTATGATGTACACCCTAAGGTGCTTCCCCCTTAAGTCACTTGGTAAGTGACTGTAGCTTTTGACCAGGAGAAAATGTCATCAGGTGGTTTCCAACTATTATTGGGTGCTTCAACCCTGAACCACAATGCCCTCAGGTTGGCAGGTCGGCAATGATGACCAGTCACTGCCTATCTTCTCCTGGTTCCCAGCTACTTTGCTCTCTCCCACTCCAGAGCCATCAAGAAGCTCTCTTTGCAGCCTCTCCCAACCTACGAATGGCTACCTTCCTGTCCCTTCCTGTTAATCCCAGGTCTGACAATGTGTTCCATACAGACTGTGCAGGGAAACCCCTGCAATGTACTTCAACTGGGAATAACCAAGTCTGTCACCCTCTGTCTCTGCAGTCTTGAGCTAAGTCCTGGTACTTAGTGGCTTTCCTCTCTGCAGCTTCAGCACATCCTTCCTCCCACGGGACAGTCATTTCTAGCAGGATGATCTTCTTGGCCTCCTCTGACCAAATGACCACATCAGGCCTCAGGGAAGTTTGAACGACCTGGGGAAAGTGAAGTTTCCTTCCAAGATCCACACTCATCTCCCATGATGGTGCTGTCCACAGGAGACCCTTACCAGTCTTCTTGGAGAATGTAGGTTTCTCTCCCTTCCTGATGAACTGGATGAATGGTATCGAACTTGTTTGTACTTGATGTTTCTGTGTCTGCTGCTCCAGGATGTCAGCCAGTACTTTAAGGACCTTATCATGGCGCCATCTGTATCTTCCCTTGCTGAGGGCAAACTTGCATCCTGCCAGCGTGTGCCTCATTGTTCCTATCTCCCCACATAACCTGCACTTTGTGTCCTCCCTCATTCCCCACCTGTACAGGTTTGTTGGTGATGGAAGAGTGTCATAAACTGAATGGAGCAGGAATGAGATACGGAAAGGCTCCAATCTTCAGAGCTCAGGCCAAGTGATCTTCTGCTTTGGCAGGTCCCACTTCATGCAGGTTCCTTATGAACCCAGCTCCACAGCCCTGGACACTCTGGCCTAATCCTCTAGCTGTCAGACCTCGGCTTGGACCATGTCTCTCCTCTGCCTTGGATCAGCTTTTGCCCATTGTTGGAAGTGGGTGGATCCAAATCCCTGATGCCCCATGCATTGGTTGCCGATGATGTCCCTCAACTTCAGCTTGCTTTCTAATTGTGCCACTGATGCGTCTGCAGCTCTTGTGGTGACTCCTGCATCTCTCACCTTGTTATCATTGGAATCTCTGAGCAACATCACCGCCCTACATTTTGCAACCTTGAATTCCTCCACTACTGATGATAAGGGAAGCTGCAGTTGACCAGACTTGGTGTAGAGCCCAACTGACGTAAAGCTAACCACTGCATACCAGGAACACCCCACAAGACCTGTTGTTTTAGATGATGCTCTGACTCAGTTATCTAGCTGTCACAGTATGGCCCTTGTCAGAGTCACCGAGACCTTTATGCTTGCCCACTTTTCCTGCTTCCACATCAACATCGAGACCTGACTGTTCACCACTTGTTGCCAAATATATCCCAGTTCTTGACATGTGCCATTGTAATGGTGGGAGACAGAGGTAGGACCCATGACACAGAGGAAGAAATACATTTACACATCTGTACTGAAAGCATCAGGGCAAACAATTCCAAAGTACAGGCAGAGGTAGATAAATGGGCATAAGCAGGAGAAGCAAGGCAGAATTCAGAAACACTAACACAGATAAAAAAAAATAAAATACAGGCAGACAGAACAGGTAAGAATAATTGAAGGTTAAGGCAAAGCACTTAACGATCTGGCAAAGGGGAGCCAGGAGAGGAAGGCTTATATACTGATGCACTGATAATGAACAGGTGGGCATAGTAATGAGGGGGCAGGGCTGAGACACATGTAGAGCAGTATCTGGAAGAAAGGAGACAGACAGAATGTGAGCAAGAACACTAGATAATCAATATTACATTCACTTCACCTGTCAGTGGCTTCAATGTTATGGCTGTTTGGTGTACATATATACACCAGGAAAACCTGTACAAGTGCATCAAAAACTCATGAAATGTAAAAGAAAGTTTATGGACAAGCTACCCTATTGTCACCCAATTGTTTAACAAGAGAGTCAAATTTCCTGAACAGAGTGATCATAGGAGATGAATCAAGCATGATAATGAAAGAAAAAAGACAATATGTTGTATGGCACACAACAATATCTCACCCAAATAAAGCTTGCCTGAGCAAATCAAAAATCATCCATAAAGAATTTGTACCAGAGGGCCAAAGGGGAAATGGAACATTTGAGGAAGAGGGTTTTGTTGGCAAAAATTTTCAATAGGGGTGGAGTGTCCAGCCTACCAAAATTTTACCAAGAACACATCAAGAACTCATCCAGGAGGAAACGAATCCAAACAAACATCTAAAGAACTGCAGACTTCATTTGCCTCACTTAAAGTCAGTGTACACATTTCTGCAATAAAGAAAGACACTGGGCAAAAATGGAATCCATGGGAGAGTTGCAAAGCACGAAACACCGCTAACCAAAAAGAACACAAAAGCTTTTCTTACATTTGCCATTAAACATCAAGGTGACCCATAATGACCCTTTGCTTCTTCAGGACCTATACGAAATGTCATAATTGATGGAACCATGAGAAAAAAAACAAAGGAGAATGCCCCCATCAGTTTGTGACCTAAAGCTGAAGCCCAGTTGGGTTATTAAAGTGGGACAATGATCAGAAGCACACAAGCAAGTCCACCTCTGAATGGCGGCTCAAAAGAAACAAGATTAACATTTTGGAGTAGCTGACACAAAGTCCTGACTTGAATCCCATTGAGATGCTGTGGTCATAAGGTTATGCCTGATCTGTGTATATGTTCAGTCAGGATCCTGAGCTCTTACTGTCTGAAATTGTGAGTTGTGTAGGGTGAAGGTAGAGGCTATCATCAGCTTCCTTCATCCAGCACCACCCAAGAGCTGACAGAGATCATGGTATCATCCTCAGGTGGAGCCGCAGCAGAAAACGCCTGAGAGAAAATCCTGGAAAGTTGAAAAATATAGAAGAATTTCAACTGCTCACTGATGGTGATGGAAACAACCTGAGCCTGTACATTAATCAGAGTCAGAACTGAAGTGCATCTCATGTCAAAGACAGACTATCCTTTGCCTTTATTTTGATTAAATTCAGAATACAATTCAAACCAAACACCATATTGACAACTAAATTCCCAAGCAAATGAAGAGAATGTCTGAGAAGAACTGCTGAGCTGCATTTCCAACTCTTGACCAAGCAGTGACAATGAAACAGAAATTCATTTCATGCTAAATTTGCATTAAATGACTAAGATGGAACACCCCCTCCCTTTATTTCTATTGAAAGTCATATTAGTCACTCAAGAGATTGTCCTCTCTAAATGCTTTTCTCCTGATGGACTAGCGAACATTAATGCCTCTCCATCCTCAGCAGCTCTTACAAGAATGAAATAGCAACGGACCATAAAGTCATTCCATTCCTGCTCCTGTTACTGAGAATGAGTGGCAGAATTGTTAAATCACTAGATGCTGTAGTGAAAATTTACTATATGACTTCTTAATGCAACACCTACGACCTCTATGTGGCTTTCACTATCACTGCCATTTTAGATACAATGAGTTTTTCAGCAGATACACAATTCAACCCTGTTCAATACAGACATGACAGGAACCTTGACCAGCACAGCTTAAGTGTTCTCTTAACATTACTCAGAAATGAATGTGGAACATTTAATGGGTGAAGTGTATGATGCTGCAAAAGCCTTTATCTTTACACCTGACAAAATATAGACTCGTTATGTTATAAATGGGTCTGGAAAGTTCGATCAAGGATGTGCTTTTAGCCCTGATGTCAGCTGCAAAATAGGCTAGCCCAGGCTAAAAGTTTAGAATGAATGTTTCAGTGAAGCAAGTGGAATTGGTTATGTGTCAGTAAGCAATACTGATTTAGTTCATGTATTCACTTTAAACAGCTAAAGCTCAAAAGAGAACTTTCTGTGTTTTTCAGCTCTGTTGTTATTACAGTTAGTACAAAGCTAAATATGCTCATGATTACAGGGACACAAAGACCCTGACATTGTCAAATCGTTCTTAGATCTTAAGACATTAAATCTATTGACCTACTTAAGTACAAGTACACAAGTATTAGCAGCAAATTGAAGTATTAAAGTAAAAGTACTGGTTTGATCTCTGTGATTGATATTGTAGTACTGAAGTACTAGAAAACTGGTACACCTGTAAGGAGGCAGGAAGTACCGCAGTCCAAAACTAGGGGGCTATGGCGGCGCGGTGCTCACACTAGGAAAACAGCAACTCCCATCAACCCTAGGGCTAATCAGCATTGACAAGAGACACCTGCTCACAGCCTATTTATAGGTTTAGAGCGGCGCCTCTCATCGCACTTTAGGTTTTCTGTAGCACTTCCACATGAGATATTCTAGGGAGAGATATTAGTAACGTCTGGCCTTATAGAGGGTCAGCGGTAGGCGTCATCCTCGAGGTAATCACTGTTGTCAGGGCTAGTCCTCGCTTTGGGTGTGACTTCCTTCCTGTCCCTGTTTGGCATCTACCCTTTTTGAGCTGCGTGGAGGATACGCTACCACAGCCCGCACCACTGTACTTTCGGTGTATCCTTGCTGTGGCGGGTGATCTTTGTGTTTCCTTTTGTATGCAGAGGTATATTTGCTTTGTAATTTCAAGCCTTAGCTTGTCATTTTCTTCCCGGAGGCTTTGGCATAGCACTTCCGGGTTTCCCGGTAGTTCCTTTACCTGTGCCATCCATGCTTGGCATTCACAGCTCTTCTTTGTTGTTTTCTGGTGAGGGTCACTGCAGACGTGCCCCACCATCCTTTTGGTTCATTGAACGCATTTGATTTTTCTTGTTTCTTCCCAGTCGTTATTCATTGCCTTTTTGTTTTGAGTCCGCTG
Organism: Scorpiodoras heckelii; assembly: GCA_028566435.1. NCBI lineage: Eukaryota > Metazoa > Chordata > Actinopteri > Siluriformes > Doradidae > Scorpiodoras > Scorpiodoras heckelii. The sequence goes on along the minus strand of JAOVVH010000033.1, from coordinate 3,061,910 downwards.
GTTAGTGGTTTTGACCTTAGTTTCTTATACCCTGACATGTGCCCAGTCAGCGCCGCAGTAATGTGACGGTCTGTAGACCCAGCGACCTGGGTTCAAGCCCTGGGGCTGCCGGTTTAAGCACCTCACTAACACCAAGATATATTTATGTCTTTGTTTCCCTCCTCTTTCCCTTCGTCTTGTTTTCTGTCATACATATTACCAAATAGATAATTAAATAAATATTTATATGTATATTTTTCACTCCTTTGGTTCTTCATTTCCTCTCACCTTCCAAGTGAATCACTGCCTCCAGTATAGCAACCCAGGTCACCCATGACCTGGGTTCGAGCCTCTACGCATCCTTTCCCCCCAGACAACATAAATAGTTGGCTAGGCTGAGAAATAACAGCTCATCCTCCTGCATTTGGGTCCTATCCTCTCCGATTCGTAACAATTTCAGTTAATACTTGGTAGGTCCCCTAAAACTAGAACATTTTTACTCATCGCCTGATGAAGTGAATTCCCAGGTACATCAATAAATTGTAAAAACATAAGGCACTCAATGCATATAACAAAATACTGTCACTTCTTTTAAGTTTATGTCATGATTATAAATCTTTTTTTCCTGAAAAGATATGTGAATAAATCTTTTTATGAAATTTTTGGTATGAACACATCTTTCTCTCATTCAGAGAGAAAATTCTTTGAATCCTGTGACACACCCCTTTCAGGTGTGTGTTTCATGTTTTGTTCTCTGTTCAGGTGCTACAGTATAAGTTCAACAGCCTGGCTAAGTCATCTCACACCACCTACAGGTGTGTGTACATCATCAACACAGTGATATAAAGAGTGCCTCAGCATCCTAGTGTGCTTACCTGATTACGATTTTTATGTGTTTTCATATTAACTGACTTCAGTGTATGAACACTTGTTTGCCTTTGATTTCTGAGATTAGCTTTTCCCCTTTGGTTTTGATTGTCTGTTATGAATTTTGTCATCTTTGTACACATTGTGTACTCCAAGTCACCAGGATTAGGGCTTGGCTGCTGTTTGTTTTGGATTGTTGTGGGTTTTGGTGTATGGTTTTGGTTAGTCCATGTATAAGGGAAACCACTTGTCATTTGTTTACTGTCTTTATTTTTGCTATGTAAGGTAGCATCTGTGTGTAAGGTTTTATTTGCTACTTTGGCCTGAGTCAGCCTGAAGATACACTATATGGACAAAAGTATTCGGACACACCTCTTAATCATAGAGTTCTGGATTTCCATTCAGTCTCATTAGCACAGGTGTATAAAATCAAGCACCTAGCTATGCAGTCTGCCTTTACAAACCTTTGTGAAAGAATTAGTCGTTCTAAGGAGATCACTGAATTCGAGTGTGGTACAGTAATAGGATGCGAGTGTCGCAAGTCAGTTTGTGAAATTTCTTTCCTCCTAGATATTCCATAATCAACTGCGAGTGGTATTATTGAAAAAGTGGAAGCATTTAGGAACCACAGCAACTCAGCCATGAAGTGCCAGACCATGTAAAGGTGCAGCGTGGGGTCGCTGAATGCTGAAGTGCATGGTGTGAAAAAGTCATCAATGCTTTTTGTCTCAATAATTGCAGAGTTCCAAATCTCCTCTGGCTTTAACATCAGCACAAAAAACTGTGCGCAGGATGCTTCATGGCATGGGTTTCCTTGTCTGAGCTGCTGCATGCAAGCCTTAGCCAGGCACAATGCCAAGAGTCAGATGGAGTGGTATAAAGCAGATAGCCACTGGACTCTGTAGCAGTGGAAATGTGTTCTGTGGAGAGATGAATCATGCTTCTCTGGTGAATGCCAGGAGAGCGTTACCTACCTGACTGCATTGTACCAACTGTAAAGTTTGGTGGAGGAGGGATAATGTAATGGGTTCATTTTCATGGGTTGGCCAAGGCCCCTTAGTTCCAGCAAACTGAAATCTTGACGTTTCAGCATACCAAGACATTTTGGACAATTGTATGCTTCCAAATTTGTCGGAACAGTTTGGGAAAGGCCCTTTTCTGTTCCAGCATGACTGTGTCCCAGTGCGCAAATCAAGGTCCATAAAGACACAGTTGGGTGAGGTTGGTGTGGTAGAACTTGACTGACCTGAAACAGAACCCTGGTCTCAATCCCATTGGACACTTTTGACATGAACTCGAGGGAATATTTTGAGCCAGGTCCTCTTTTCCTACACCAGAGTCACAAATGCTCTTCTGGATGAATGGATGAAAATTTCCACAGACACACTGCAAACTCTTGTAGAAAGCCTTCTCAGAAGAGTTGAAGGGGGAGGTGTTCAACTCCATTAATGCATATGGATTTAGAACACAATGACATAAATGTTCCTGTAGGCATAATGTATATGTGTCTGAATACTTTTGTCCATATAGTGTATGTGGATGAGTATATTGTATATCCAAAGATACATACAGTGGGGTCCAATAGTTTAAGAACACTACTGATTTTAGCATACTATCACCAGTTATCTGATTTAAAAATACTATTTCCATTAATTTTAGAATTAGTTTTTGGCATTTCCTTATTTTGCTATATAATAATATTGTATTGCAGCTTGCGTGGATAATTTGAAAAAGATTCATGTTTTATCAAATCAAAGTAGTATCAAAGCAGTTAACATGGTCAATATTACAAATCTGCTTGCATTTAAATAGAAACCTAGAAATAGGGCAGCATCTTTAATATTTAATATTGAATATATTGAAAATTTCTTTTCATTGTTTTAAATTAATTAAATATTCTAAAACTTTTTGTTTATTCCCAAACAAAATTGATTTTCAATGTGGTCTCAGACTTTTGGACCCCACAAAGTATTCTTTCCAACGTTCTTCATCCATTCACATTTCTTCTGTTATTTTGCCCAAACCTAGAGCATAATGTGCATCCATTTAGTTATTACCTGGTTCAACATGTACAAGTGATTGCATCTAGGAGGAGAAAGGTCAGAGAGGAACCCTGGATGATCATCACTGAAACATCAGACATGAAAAAGTGTCTCCACTGTAGCCATGATCTGATCAAATCACCCTGCTATGCCTCAAGAATAATAATATTGTCCACCTGCAAAAAAGGATGCAAAGTGCAAACAATGATATTTTTTTTCAATTCAAGTAACATTTCCCCCCAAAAATACTGCATTTGGTATGAGGCAAGAAGAATAAATAACATCAATGTAGTGGAAGATCAATGATGATTACACCTGTGTGACTAATGCGATCATTCCTGTATTACTCAAAGAGCTCAGTGTAACAGTGAGATTCTTTAAAATGCAGTGAGTGTAATCAGCACATCACACATGCAGCCCCCACAGCAACCTTTAAACAGTGAGCTATTATCAGACTGCTGACACATAAATTGTACACAGTACAGTGGTGGGGTAATTACACTGACTATAGAGAAAATGACTTCAAATCTAAAGTACATTTCATGATGAGAGGCCTCTGGGATTCTCTGCTACTGAGGTTATTTTTCTGACATTCTACAATAACAATAACAATTCAAAAGATTGTAAGAAATTAAAAAGACATATAAAGATCAGAGCAGTACTCTAAGAATCTTAAGATCCAAGATACTGGTGCATTATTTGTTAATCTGGGCACTAAAATGGTTCTTTTTCTACATGCTTATGGCACATGGATAGCAGAACTGGTGTCAAGTCAAGTCAAGTCAAGTCAAGTGGTTTTTTATTGTACAGTACACAGTGAAACGAAACAACGTTCCTCCAGGACCAAGGTGCTACATAGAACAAAATATCGCAACACGAC
>JAOVVH010000033.1:3042391-3058042 GCA_028566435.1 Scorpiodoras heckelii | reverse complement strand
CAAATAGTACCTGATCTGTGCTGGTCCTGTGGGGGTCCTGACCATTAGAGAACAGAGTTAAGGGGACTAACAAAGTATGTGGAGAAACAGATGGACTACAGTCTGTAATTGTAAAACTACAAAGTGCAACTATATGGTAAGTGGAACTGATAAAATGGACAATGAGTGTAGAGAAAAGGAGGTGGTCATAATATTATGCCTGATGGGTTTAGATGTAAAGCCTTTATACAAATAAAGATTTGCTAAAATGTACAGTTTTTTTTAAGATAACTAATCAAATATGGTATTCAAAGAGGTAATTTTATCGTTTATGCCTTGTTGCTTCACTCTTAATCACGTATATAGTGACGTCAGTGACGTGGGACGCTGCCAGGAAGCCAGCGGACACATGACTCAACCTGTTCAGAATGACAAACTTTATTAAACATCAACAAAGCCAGGAGCAAACAATACATGTATTAATGTGAAGAGCCATAAACACACACACTAACCCTAGGGAGGGTATGTGATAAACAGCACCTGCGTGTCCAGCTTGCGATGCATGCTGGGTGGTCCCGCGGCAATGCCCCGTCATACCCGGAAATCACTGCCCACTCCCTACAATCCAGTGGCGGTTGCCACAATATTGATTATTTGATTAGGTATTGGAGTTTTGTATATTAGTTCTCTAACATTTAGGTGGCTTGAACATTTGAATGATTCCCATCTATGTTCATGAAGTACTGGCTCAGGATAAAGTGTCTATAAAAAAATTCACAGGAGATGGATCCAAACACAAATAAGCTTTCCAGACCAGAGCTCAGTTTTCCAAAATGGGTTTTCTCAGCAACTTAATGAAGCTTTGCTAAAATAATAGCTTAACCAATTGGTTTATCATGTCCTATATGCAGTGGATATAAAAATTCGACACACCCCTGTTAAAATGCCACATATTTGTGATGTAAAAAAATGAGACCAAGATGAATCATTTCAGAACTTTTCCACCTGTGACTTATAATCTGTACAATTCAGGGATGAGGGGGAAAAAATTTACAATAACATGGTTCCATAAATATGCACCCCCTTAAACTAATACATCGATGAAGCACTTTTTGATTTTATGAAAACATTCAGTGTTTTTGTTTAGGAGTTTATCAGCATGGCATATCTTGACTCTTCCTTGAAAACTCCAAATCTGTCAGATTGCGAGGGCACCTCCTGTGCACAGTCATCTTCAGGCAACCCTACAGATTTTCAGTTGGATTCAGGTCTGGCCTCTGGTTGGGTCATTCCAAAACTTTGAACTTCTTCTGATGAAGCCATTCTTTTGTTGATGTGAAGGTACGCTGTGGGTTGGGGTCATGTTGAAAGGTGAAATTCATCTTCATCTTCAGCGTTTTAGCAGATGCCTAAAGATTTTGTGCCAAAATTGACTGATATTTGGAACTGTTCATAATTCATAATGCTGCCACCACCATGCTTCACAGTGGGTATGGTGCTCTTTTGGTGATGCACAGTGTTGTTTTTGTGCCAAACATACTTTATGATAAGTTCAACCTTGGCCTCATCAGACCATAAAACATTTTCCCACATGCTTTTGGCAGACTTGATGTAGGGTTTTGCAAAATGTAGCTGGCCTCAGATGTTTTCTTTGTAAGAAAAGGGTTCCGTCTTGATACCCTACCACACAACCCGGACATATGAAGGATATGGAAGATTGTTGTCACGCAGCCCCTTTAATGGCTCTTGGCAGCCTCCGGGACCAGTTTTAGTCTTTTGTTTTCATCAATTTTGGAGATTCAATTTTAGGGGTTCGTCCAGTTCTTGGTAATGTCACTTTTGTGCCATATTATATCCACTTGTTGATGACTGTCTTCACTGTGTCCCATGCCTTGGAAATTTTTTGTACCCTTCTCCTAACTGATGCCTTTCGACAATAACCTTGGATGTTTTATAAGCTCTTTGCAGACCAGGGCTGTTGATGCAACTAAGTAAATGTCAGGGAAATCCTATTAGAACACCTGAACTTTATATGGGGTTAATCAGAGTCACTTTAATTGATGGCAGGTCTGTACTGACTACTATTTAGCATGAGGTTGAATGTGATTGGTTAATTCTGAACAAAGACAAACCCTCAATTATAAGAGAATGTGTGCAGTACACTTATGCAACCACATTATTTATTTTTTCCCCATTAAACAATTTCAGTTTGTTTATTCTATTGAATTGCACAAATTATGGATCACATTAAAGGTGGAAACAATCTGAAATGCTTTGTTCTTTGTACAGAGTAAGATAGATAACAGCAGATTTGCCATTGCATAGGTTTTTCTCCTTCACTGTTGGGGGATTGGATGGAAGGATGTTCATGGAAAATCTATTATAAAATCTGAGGTTAATGCATTCCATCAATAACGGTTTAGTGGGGCAAATTTAGTCAGTGCTTATAGATTCAGGCACTGAGCTGCAGAGCAATACAAAAGTAGTCACCCTTCTTAATCAAATTTTGTAGTGGCGAGAAGAAAGTCATTAGCCAGTTGGAGACAAACATGTAGAAACGTTATCTGTTCTGATGAGAACCAAACTGAACTTTGTTCTTGGCACAGAGTGCTTTGTTTTTCTAGATATCCCATATTGTAGAATTGCCTGGTGATATTTCATCAGCAGGGGTTGGGTATTTGGTGATGGTTGATGGGCATGAGAGATGGAGCCAAATACAGGGTCATCCTATCTGCAAGCGCATGCTTCAAAAACAAGAACCTGATGGCCAATATGATTGCATCAAGACTGTTGGCCCTGCTGTTGACCAATGGCCTCCATCCATTCTGACACAGCATGAGCCATTTTGCCTATAAGAACTGGCAAAAAATTTCGGGATACAGATGATTAAAGTTGGTAGAGACATACCCCCGAAGACATACAGGGCAAGACTGTCATAGCAAGTATAGACTCACACTGTAAATAAAAAAATAAATAAAGTAAAAAGAAAAAAAAAACGGTAATTTTCTGGCAGCAGGGGCAAAAGAGAATGTCAGTAACAATATAGTAATTATGTTTAAAGTAAAATTTTTAAAAACATTTTAAAAAATAAACTAACAAAAAAAGAAAAGTTATGTAAAGTGAAACTATTGGAGGCAGTTGGTGATCAGACAATGTAGCTTTTAATTAATGTACATTTTTTTTAGATTGTCCATGTCGGCATTTTCTTGTTGTTGGTTTTCCTGAAAATGAATGCAAATTCCTCATTAAAACTCAAAAACACTTTTTTTTAAAACAGTCTATTTTACACTGCATATGTGTACGAACTTACAAGCATATGTAGCTCATTAAACTCAGTTGTTGCTTCACTCGTCTCATTAAGAACTTCTGATAAGTTTGCAATTTCCTGCCGTTAACCATGCAGCAGATCTCGCTCTCTGAAGGGTTGCAGTTTTTCCGACCTAGACTCACTCTTCAGTTCCATCTCTCTGGCATTAACATGGTCTTCTCTTCTGTCTTGAGGTGATTAGTGAAATGCAGAGCTGTTAAGGTCGAGTCATTAGCTTGGCACTGCTGGAAACCTGTACTGTTTGTCCTTACTGTGGTGTGAATCATTACAATCGATTTAAATGTAGTGAAGCCACAGAAAAAGCTAGCTGTTTGCCAAGAATCATTCCAGGATATAAGCTAAATCACAGTGTATTGACCTTCTGAAATTTGCTCAGCCAAATCTGACTTCCTGTAGTTGTCTTATTGTGAACATTTGGTGATAAATGTGGTTGGTGAAAACCTATCATATGTCACTGTGGCTGACTTCTGGCAAATATAATTACAAAATAACATATATTTTCATTTTTGTTTTTTAAATTATTATTATTATTATTATTATTATTATTATTATTATTATTATTATTATTATTATTATTATTATTATTATTATTGTTATAATCATCTTTTTTTTTTTTTTTTTAGTTCAGCATCTAGAAAGCATGCAAACTAAGAATCTTATTTAACAAGGAACTTTTCCACTTCTTAATCTTGCAAGTTCTTGAAATTTGTTTGGTTGAATATTTATTCAGGTGTTTATTACAGCTACCTGAAACGGGTCCCACAGATACGCAATGACTTGACCTATGGCTTCGAGTTTTTTTTTACCTACCATGGCCCTAATATGCCTTTGTAGATAACAAAGTCAACTGAGTCAACTGTCTCAGTCTGCTTTCCTTGAACATGCCTCCCATTTGCTAGAGAATTCCGATTGGACAGTGATTTCATTTCCTTATGGCATAATTTCAACATGTATTCCTTTTTTCAAAAATGAAAATAAACCAATAAAGAGTTACATTTTGGTGGTATTACAAGATTTCATCAAGTTGTGTGTAAAGTAATCCCTTCTCATAGTTTTTCTGGATGGTAGTTGGTCAAGATGTAAATCACTGAAATTATGCTTTCTTTGATTGCTTTTCTTCGTGGCTTGTTCTCTTCATGTTTCACAGTGAATAATAATGCCTCTTGTGCATTGCACTTCAACATGACACTGTTTCTACATGCTGCAGACAGTAAAACATTTCCCCTCATTCCAAAGGTGTATTTGCATTGCAAGGTAGCACGAAATCCACTCCATAATCAACACCATGATGGTGAAAATGGAGTTTTTGTGAAAACAGAAAAAGTTGTGTTTTTGTCTTTCATCATTTTCAACATTTTCTGGGCCAGAAGATGTGAATTTTGAAAAGTGAATATGTAACTTTTTGAAATGATGACAACACGGCCCCACTTTACGGATGGCTATTTACTAGTGCTGTCACACGATAAATTTTTTAAATCACGTGTTAATCGTGGTTTTAACGCTCATTTTGATTTGATTTGTACATGCAGGTCGGCAAAATGTTGCCGTTTACCACTGGTCTATTTTAAGAGAAACGACTGTTGAATGTTGCCTCATAATTCACTTGACTTTACTTGAATAAGTGAAATATTAAAGATGATTGATGTCTTTTCATTTTTTTTTTATTTAAAGGGAACTGCACAGTGTGTAGGGAGCTAGGGAACATGGGTATAATCACTTCACCGGAGGTTCTGTTGTGCTGCTGCTACGTGATTGGCTGATTCGATTTTACCCTGCAATGAAAAGGAAGGAATTTGTGTTCTGTAGCCTAAAACGAGTGATGTAACAGACAATTTCGGAAAGTTTGTGTTCGCTGACGGCGCCGCTGATTTGCATCATTTAACTAATTTTTATTCTGCGTTAAAATTTTTAGTTGCGTTCATTTTTTTAAATTGCAATTAATTCTTTAATACATTAACGCGTTCGTTAACACATTAATTTGACAGCACTACTATTTACGTAGAAGAACCAACAGCAATGCAGATTACTGAGCTGTGCTTGTATGCAGGCTCCTAGTGTTCTACTGTGGTGTTTGTACTATATATTTGAGTGCAAATGTGACACCAGCATCTACACAGCAAAATCCCCGGTCTTAAATGAACACCCAGAGCGTTGAATTAACACCCACTTGGAGTTACATAAACACTATACGGAGTTAACTCAACACTCTGGATGTTCATTTAAGACCGGGGATTTGCTGTGTACTGGCCAGGCATACATTCTAAAGTGTTTTCACTGGTTTTTGTGTATCTGAGGATGAGGACAAGGAAGAGTTCTCAAAACACTGTTGTATGGATGTGAAACTTCAAAAAAGCAAAGGACAAATGCCTTAGCACAGATTTGCCCTCCACCTTGCTTCACTAATAACAGCACTCAACAACTTGACACATTAAATCACCACTCAACCCTGATGGAACCTGAAACCTGGTTGGATCGCAGACTCGCAGGTTGAGGTGCAGGAAGGGTGATGAAAGGGTTGGGGTGAGTGGGCATCATCTGGCCTGGCTAGCTGTAGCTTTGTGTACACTACGGAGAATTATGGGCTTTGAATTGTGAAAGCTTTGATCTTGTGCATTCATGGCACCTTGTGGTGGTCCCCTTGTCTAAGGCCTGCCATTAGACTTTTTATCCAGTCCATTTTGATCTCTTAAAAAATTCCCTTATCTGGTGTTTTTTTTTTTTTTATCCTTGTCTCCTTCTTGTCCTTTTCCTATTATTATCGTTTGTTACTCCTTCTACTCTCCATCCCTTTCTCAGGCCCACAAGATGAAGGATATGCATGTCAGAGTAACAGGAAGGGCATTATGTATGGACCATGCAGTGCATGCAGCAGCTATAAATACATCTGTCATATTTACTTTATGGAACCCTGGTAAAATGTAGTGTAAAGTGCAGCTTTCATCCATCTGGAATAAACCTTTGCTCCAGCTATCACAAAAAGTAAACAGTAAAAACTATAGCAGCTGAATTATAGTACTTCCTTCTTCATTTCCCAGCACTTCACACTAAAGAATTAGACTTGCACATTTACACTGCTGCATGTAGCTTTGCAATTATGGATTAACGGGTTGGAAGTAATTGCCATTCAAGCTTCCCAACCTGGTATCACATTCACATGCGGAGCATCGGAAAACAAGCATGCTGGCACTGAAGAATCTGCATGCTATTTACATACCTACAAAAGTATCATTAGAGAGAAAGGGAAATGTTGGCAGTTTGCTTCAAAATGAGCAAAAACGTGAGACAAGCTGCTCAGATAAATTAGCTTTTGGCTGCAGAGTAATCAAGAAGGATTTAGCTAATTGGGATTTTCTGATTCAGAGGCATGAACTAGATAAGAAGGAATTGCTGTGGATGGAAGGAAGTGAAGATGTAGATTTGATAGGAAGTGAAATGTAGATCTGACATCATTCTATAAATGGGGAAGGAGCTGATCATTGAGAAGACTACCTCAAGTTGCTGTCATGCCTAAGATGCCAGACATTAAACCTCTAATACTTTTTCTTTAAATAAAACTCTCCGACACTGGGATTTGAAACAACGAGAAAAAGGCTCCAAGCTTTATTACACGTCCTGCTTCAGCATGCATGTGCCTGGGCATTTGACCGGATTCAAATGCAAATTAATATGTCCAAAATCTTAGTTTTTACACACTGTCATTAAATTGCCCCACCACTTTTTAATATTCATAAGTCTGGATGGCCATCATTATGTTATAAAGCTCATTACCCATCTAAATGACTATCATCATTTGGTTATCATTTGAGCAGCATTATTTTAAAACTGAAACAGTTCTTATATTTGTAAAAAGCTGTTTTACTTTGTTGCATTACCACATTAGTGCCTGGTTCTAACACCCACTTCTGGTACCTCAGTCAAGGCCTGGCACTTTGAATGAACAATGAATAGTGAACAACACCATTACACATAAGTGCAGATATTTAAACAGTACCTTACACATAAGCACAGAAACATACTTTCACTTTGTCTTGATCTACTTTCATCTGAAGGGATAGTTTATCCTTAAGTAACCTTTTCCGAGTTTACGAGTTTTTCCAAATGATCCATTATTGCTGAGGTGAAATTTCAGGTTAAGGGGTGTTTTCAGTGACTTTTATTGGTTGTAGGCAGAAAATTACAAGTTGCAACATTATTGTTGATAATGCTAGGTTTAGACTGCAATGTATAACTGAAGATCTGAAGAAGACAATGTAAGGAAAGTACTGATCAGATAGATCAAGTCATCAAGCACCACATCAGGCATGCAAAATCTTGGCCTTGGTCTCCTCGGTAATGACTGTGCCTGTTGTATTATGTGCCATTTGGTAGAGCCCGTGACAACGGTCAGTTTGAATACACTGAAGTACAAGAAAAACTGTTATACCAGTTAATACTGGTAGGTCACCTACTGGATTTTGGAGGGAACGTTACACAGTCCCCACGCTGATGTTTGTCGAGGCAGCAGCATTTAATTTCGATGTTACTTGAGACAGTGTTGCACACCTATCATGTGAAACGATTCTTGCCAGCTGATGCTGGTCATGTTCCCCCAGAGTCTTTGCTTCTACCTCTGAAATGCTCATGAGCTCCAACTATTAAACCAGGCTGAAAATCACAAAATCATGATAACTTACCATTCTCATGGCGGAAACAGCTCTAGAAGCTTCCATAGATGTCTATCACTTTATATATGCACTGGCAGATGCAACCAACGACGTGCATAGGTAGTGTTACTGCGTATTTTGCATAGGCTCTTCAGTGAGAGCACTTCAGTGTACTTTGGTGCAACATTTGGGACATTGTCTGCTCCGGGTTTGAAGCTGTCCTGAATAGTTTTTCAGGGTATGTGGTGGCCTGATGCTCTACTTTTGCGACTAACTTTCTGTTGTTGTCGAGAGTCCCACATGAATACCCAAAAGATATCCCAGAGTCTCCTTGCTTTAGTAGTTGATCTCACCTGACTGTCCTATGCTCTTGAGCACTTAGACTCTGCATTTACTCATTTACTCCTTTTACACATCCTTTTAACAGCACTACTACTGTATGACTTTATAGTATTATAAATCTACAAGATGTATGATTTATAACAAACGATGGATTCATTTTGAGTCCTTTTTTGTTCCACTCAAGGTTTCTTCATTGTGTCCTCTTAGAATTTTTCCTTTCACTTTCTCATGTGTGCTCTAAATCTTTCTGGATTGCTGTAAAGCTGCTTTGTGTCATGGTCTATTCTAAAAACAGCTATACAAATAAAATTGAATTGAATTAACATTGTATTGCATTGAAGGAAAAAATGGAAGGATCTCTATCAAAATTCCTGTACCTGGTCATTTAACAAGGAGATATATTAAATATTACAGTGCTGTGGTGTAATGGAGTTGTTTCTTCATTTTAAAGCAATTCATTTTAAATGAGATACTTGCAAATAAAGCAGACATCACAAAGATATTGCTGTGTAGTTGAGGAAGTTGTGGCACATAGCCCAGATGAGTGATGTTTGCTTCCTCATTACGAAGAAAACCTACTTCAGTCTGGTTTCTGTCCCACACGTTGAGACCTGTACTGATGCTTATCAGCTTGTTAGGACAATGTTTGTTAGAATGTTCTCTTTTGTTAATGATTATCCCAGTGGTTTTCTGTCTGTGTATGAGAGCTTCATGGTATCTCTTTGATTGCATTTAGATGTGGACTCTAATGAGAGATGCTAAATGGCAAATTTCTCTTTGCATTTGTTTCATCTACTTTTTCTTCCTTTTTGCTATGGATTTTTTTCCATGAAACTTTATCACTCTATTTATATCTGCAACCCCTTTGGATTAGTTTATCTTCTAGCTTTTTAGTGTGTTAGGTCACTGATGTAAGACATGGTGTTATTCTTCTAATGAAAGGTAATGGACATGCTGGTTAACACAGTGGAGACTGTAATTACATACACATTGTAATTATGTGATGTGCAATCGCTCACCAAATGCACCAGGTGAAAAGATCGACAACTTGGAACTGCTTTATACGTTCGGCTTATAAAAAAAATTATAAAATGAAGCGTTTGTGCTGCTCCTGTAAAAATAAAACCATGCCTCCTGAATATGCTCCAACCCTAATTGTTCTGAAACTATAACTGTCTTGTATCCTTATTTCCACCCTATTATTAAGTAAGGAGCCTGTTTGACAAACAGCGATAATCAGTCTGGGATGTTTAAAATTATGTGAGCTAGTTACCTAGGTAAGTGTGATTTCCTTATTCTTCATATCATGCAAATCTCCCTCGGGCTAGTGTGTTGTTTCCTCGATGAGTGTGTTTTTACGCTGTCATGCATTAATGAGTAGAATCACTGTTAACATAAAAACAAAACTAAATAAAACAAAAGTAAAAAATAAACCACAACAGAACTAAACAACACAGTAATAAAACTCGCCCTAAAGAGTGTGTAGGAAAGGAGGGATATGAACCACCCAGCCTAGCACAGACACACATGATTCTGTATTACATCACGGTATGTAAATGCACATTCTCAGAATATACAATTTCTTGCCAATACGTGGTGCGTAATAGGTAATTACATGACTATACAGTTACAGTGAATGTACAGTAATTCAAACAGAAAAGAGCTTTGGCAGAGATGGCAACCAAGAACTCATTAATAGACTAGGCCTCGAAACATTTTGGTGCATATTGCAGATTAACCTTTGAGGTGGATTAACAACTCTCCCAGCTCTAATATGCTGTTTATTAATAACCGTATGACCATGGTCGGCCACAGGTGCGTCAAGACTGACGCATTCGAGGCTAGAGTGAAAACAGTCTGTAAAGCCATCAAATGAGCTATACCCAGAGCCAAAAAAGGAGACTGCACTTCTGAGTCAGTCTCAGCAAGTCCATCAATTCCAACAAGCTGGCCCTGAATACATCTGTTAGAGTTAGACAACACGACCAAGCGGGTTCTGTCCAGTCCGTCACTGTGACTAAGCCAGTTGTGTGTGCGACTGTTGCAGTCAGGCACATTGTCAGGCAAGTCTGCAGACACATCATTACCACACGTGTCACTGGAGGGATTGACATCCACCTCAGGCTCAGCAAAGTCAGGCACAGGCAAGAATTTCACTGGAAGGAGTAGATTGCAATGAACTACTCTTTCACAACCAGTGAGCGAGTCTCTGATATGGTATACGTTTACATCTGACCTGACAGACATGACTTCATAGGGAGTTGATTCCTACCTATCAGCAATTTTGTTTTTGCCCCTCTCACCATGGTTAGCAAGGAGGACCCTGTCCCCAACTACTAAGGGACAACTTTAACTTTGTGGTTGTACAGGTGAGCATGGCTAGTCTGTTCTCGGAGGGAGTGGCACTGTACGATCCTAGCAGCTTCAGACAAATCTCTCCTCAAGTTTGACACAAACTCCAGGTAACCCACAATATCCAAATCCGCAACAGCATGTTGGAAAAGGACGTCGACCGGACGTCTCAGGATCCTGCCGAACACAAGGTAAAATGGGGCAAAACAGGTCATCTCATGCTCAGTGCAATTGTAACAGATTGTTAGCATACTGAGAATCTGAGGCCAATTCACCTTACAATCAGCAGGAAGTGTCCTGATCACGTTACATAGGGTCCGATTAAATCTCTCAGCAATGCCACTGCCCATAGGATGGTAGGGAGTAGTATACGATTTTTGCACAACAACCAAGTCCAGTAACTATTTGATCAACATGCTCTCAAAATTCTCACCTCGGTCAGAATGTATCCGTTTTGGGAATTCATAAACTAGGAAAAAGTCATGCCAAAGGCGACAAGCAACTTGCTTCGCAGACTGGGAATGCATGAGTAAGTTTAGAAAGATGGTCAGTGACGACCAAGATGTCAACAGACTTAGCATCATGTTCAGCAGCCCAGAAATCGATGCAGACCAGCTCCATTTACTCAGTTGTAACAACGTTGGTCTGTGGAGCACAAGCGTTGGGTTCAGGAGTCTTACCCATAACACAGCGAGTATATGTCTTTATGTAGAGCTCAACATCACTTACCATTCCACACCAAAAGAATCTTTGCTTGGCTAAAGACAGCGTGCGATATTGACCTTGATGACAAGCAGAGTCATGAAGACCATGCAGGATCCGAGATTACAACGAATCAGGCACAACGTACAGGAAAAGTTTCTTGCCAAGGCGATCCTTCCTCGACCTATAAAACATACCATTCCTGATCGAAAGCTGTGTCCAGTGCTTAAGCAGCTTAAGCACACAGTGAGACTCAGCATACCATTCCTGTTTGACTGTTGGTCTGTGTCTCTGCACATAGAACATAACACGTCCAATCATGCTGTCCTGTTCTTGTACAGCTACAAGCTGACTCAAAGGAATAACAGTGCTCGGATCTTCTGCAACAAGCTGAGCAACATCAGCACCGGTTCCTAAAAATACACGACTAGTACCATCAGAACAATGTGCACTAAGAATAGCAGGCTGCACTTCAGATTGCAAAGAGCCAGACTCGGCGTGCAAAAAGACGTCATCTGCAGCAGCATCTGCAGAGTCACCATGTTGGGCCTCAACAGATTGACGGTTATTGGACAGTCTAAATGTGCCTTGGACAACACCATCATGTGCACCAGTGACCTGCCTGGTGAGCAAAACGTAAATCTCAGACACAAGACAATTGCTAACACAAGATAGAACAAATGGTTCTCTACTAAGAGAATCCGCCACTACGTTCTTGTGTCCAGAAATGTATTTCAAATCAAAACTGTATGAAGCCAGTTTTGCAACCCAACGTTGTTCACAAGCATCAAGCCTTGGTTTGGTCATAATGTACGTCAAAGGATTGTTATCCATCCAAACCGTGTAATGCGTTCATAGATGGAGCTGATTCCATCGTTGGCTGGTACGGAGCAGAATCCAGATCAAAGCGCTGCAAACAACAAACACAGCACGTGAAAACCTCTCAGTCTGGCGGGAATGCCATGGCTCATGGCACTAATGTGACCGTTCCTTGGGTGCCCCGTTGCATCTCTGTTTGATTTCTGTTTGAGAAATGAATAGCGCCACAAATAGATGGAATAAAGATGACAATAATGGTAATGAGCAGCCCACGGCAGCATCAGTATGATCTGCTGGGCGAACACAGTGATCGTATAGATTTTACAATAAGAACATATAATAAACATTAAGAACAAACATACAACATACCTGGAAATGACAAATAGATGGAATAAAGATGACAATAATGGTAATGAGCAGCCTAAATGAACACGCAACCATGTGAGCCACAAAAGTACATGAAAACAGGTCAAAACCATAAAAATGGCTGTTACAATGAATGCACTTGTTTACAGCAGAGATAAATCTAGTTAGTTAAAAAAAAAATTAATTATGGATGGCTATTTTAGAAATATAAGCAAGAAATGACTGAGAGAGCACAACTCACACACAGCAGCATCAGTATTATCTGCTGGGGATTCCCACAAGGCCGCTGCAGATACTCACCACTAGTAGGTGCTAAAGGGTCATTTGCCAGGATTTGTTACACATACGCCAATGGGCAGTGGTGGACGAAGTACGCAAATCATGTACTTGAGTAAAAGTACAGATACCCAAGGTAAAATATTACTCCAGTAAAAGTAAAAGTCCTCCGTTTAGATTTTCACTCGAGTAAAAGTACAAAAGTGCTTACCTTCAAATGTACTTAAGTATCAAAAGTAAAAGTATCATAATTTACTATTTCTCTAGTGTCCTATTATAATTTTTGTAACAAGATTCTTGATTAATTGACGCATTTTAGGTAAAAAAAAGTCACTCTTGGTACACCAATATTTCAATACATGTCATTAATTAGTCTGACACTGATATCTATCAAATGTATCATAAATCATAAAACACTGTGCCATAGCATACCTGCAAAAAGTCAGCGGGTTTCCTAAAGGAAGATAAACAGCCTCGTCATGTTAAAATGAGGGACGATGCTCCCTCTCAGCGCTTCTCTGAACTAGCAAGGAGTGACTTTATCCTCAAAATATCATCACTTTATCTTCCAAATATATATACCTTTGACTTTATTCTCCAAATATTATGATTTTTATCTCAAAATATTGACTTTATTTCGAAATATTATGACGTTGATCTCAAAATAGGGCAGGGGTGCTGTTGCAAGTTTGGATTTTCTTCCACTTCCTTTTGCACTCCCGCTGCCACTCGACACTGGTGTGATTACGCGCTTCTTTTGCGTTGAAATGTTACATTTTTTATGCATGCATGAGACAAAAGTAACGACAGATTTCTCATAATGTAGTGGAGTGAAAAGTAAGATATTTGTCTTGTATGAAATGTAATGAAGTTAAAGTAAAAGTCCCCCAAAATTAAAATACTCCAGTAAAGTACAGATACACAAAAAATTACTTAAGTACAGTAACGAATTACATTTACTTCATTACTGTCCACCACTGCCAATGGGGCAGTCGTGGTCAGGGTGTCTGCCAAGTGATCAGAAGGTCCTGGGTTCGATTCCCAACAGGACTCAGCTGAAGTGCCCTTGAGCAAGGCACCCAACCCCCAGTGGCTGTGTTCACTGCCCCCTAGTGTGTCTCACTGCACAGATGCAGAGGTTAAAATGCGGAGGTTCAATTTCACTGTGTGCAAGCACAGTGACAAAAATGTGTCACTTTCAAATGGCTGCATGGAAAATGGATTATTATTTGGTTAAGCGTGATGTGTTTCCTTACTCTGCTGATATAGTCTTTGGCAGCCATCAGCGAGTTCTTTGTTCCAGACAGTTTATTAATACATCTGTGTTCTTGCAAAGCTAAGACTAGAAATGTTGCATATACAGCCACAGAGGTGTCAGTAATGAGGAATCTGTCTCTTCTACTGTATGATTTTTATTATTCAGATTCTTTACTAATAATGCAGTAATATTGAGAGAGGATTTTCCCCCCTAGCTTCATCCTTTTCCCATACTTCTCTCAGATGAAAAGTATGATGTCTGTTTGTTGAAGCTATAATACAAATGCATCAGTCTCACTGACTCACTAAGCCTAACCAATGCTAAGAATGTGAATCCTCCCCTTTCTTATGAGTGGATACATATGAAATACCAGAAAAATACCAGTCAATACTTGGTAGGTCCTCCATAGGATCTTGGAGGGAATGTTGCACAGTCCTCATGCTAATGTTTATTGAGGCCCCAGCATTGAATTCCGATGTTACTTGAGGCACTGTTGCATGCCTAACACATGAAATGATTCTTGCCAGCTGATGCTGGTCACGTTCACCCAGAGTCTTTTTATAACCACACTGCTGTCATAAGTTTGAGGTTTTGCTAGAATTCTTGTAGTCACGGTACACCCTTGAAATGGTCATATGTGAAAATCCAAACTTTGCTTCTACCACCGAAATGCTATGACCCATCTCACGAGCTCCAACTATTAAACTTTGTTGAAAAATCCGAAAATCATGATAACATGCCTTTCTCATGGCGGAAACAGCTGTAAAAGCCTCCATATATGTCTGTTGCTTTATATATGCACTGGCGGACACAACTAATGATGTGTATAGGTGGCGTTGCTATGGATTTTGTATAGGCTCCAGTACCAGTTTTTCTTGTACTTCAGTGTACATTAATGCATAATACATAATCTATTTTTAAAAAATTCTTCTATTCACTATGATCCAATACAATTTGGTTCATATAGTGGGGTATTAGGACAGTGAGCTCTAAAAGAAACTGTTAACACTAGCGATTTGTAACAACAGCAGTGCTTTGGTCTAGATGTTCTGCAGAGATTTTTTTTTAATCTTCAGTGTTTTCAAACTTTTGACATTGGTGGTATATTGAAAATTGTGTCTGCCATTTTTCTTCTGTGTAGGTCAAAATGAATTTGGGATGGTGGTCTTTCGCTTTGAACATGACCTATTTCTCTTGTAGATTTGAATCCGATCTGGTTCCGTAAATCAATGCAGCCATATTATAGACTGTTGATCCAATTTTCAGATTTTAATTTTATTTTTCTTTTAACTTTTACTTCTAATTTTCATACACAGATGAAAGGCTGAAACTCACTGTCTGCCTTTTAACGCTTTAATAAAGTACCATTTAATTAATTGCCATCACTAATACAGCTGATATATGAAAGAACTTCACATGGCGGTGGTAATATACCTGTCAGAAAGTGCATTGCAGTATCCTGGAATCATAAACTCTTCAGAAATGTGAGTTGATTATTTAATTGATTTCATTTGATTAACACATAATTTTTGTGTTATTAGAGTTTCACTTCTGTGTCTGCTCTCTTGATAGAATGTTCAGATCAT
>JAOVVH010000033.1:3031456-3042291 GCA_028566435.1 Scorpiodoras heckelii | reverse complement strand
ATTTGATTAACACATAATTTTTGTGTTATTAGAGTTTCACTTCTGTGTCTGCTCTCTTGATAGAATGTTCAGATCATTACTTGTCTTGAGGATTTGGTCCAGTTTCATAAAATGTTTGCTGTATGAATAGAGAAACTTTAGAGAATGTGTCTGGAGATTACTGTATCAACACAGTACAGCACAAATTACTGTATCAAGGTCAGTTCAGGCTTCTTTCTATTTGTCTTTCTTGCTCTTGCCACTGTTTTGCACACATAATGCCCCATGCCACACATTCATATAATAACCCTGCTCTATACAGAGTTGGTGACTGAAGTCAAAGGTTATTCCAATATTTACACATAATGCTGGATGTTTGCATTTATTTTGGGGTTTGCTTGGGATTTGCAAGTATGAGTGACGTCTTCTGTGTGGTGCAAGAGTGGGAGTAATCTACAGCATGAAGCAAAGGAGGAGGTATGTCCTCAGTGGAGCAAGAAGGCAGAGTGACATCCGCAGCAAGGCAGGGAGGCAGAGCAATGTCCTCACACGAGCAAGGAGATGAAGTGATATCCTCAGCGAAGCAGGGAGTCTGAATGACATCCTCAGCGAAGCAGGGAGGCAGAGCAATGTCCTCAGGCAAGCAAGGAGATGAAGTGATATCCTCAGCGAAGCAGGGAGTCTGAATGACATCCTCAGTGAAGCAGGGAGGCAGAGCAATGTTCTCAGGCGAACAAGGAGGTGGAGTGATATCCTCAGCGAAGCAGGGAGTCTGAGTGATGTCCTCAGCAAAGCAGGGAGACAAAGTGACATCCTCAGCAGAGCAAGACAGTGACATAACATCATCACATCCTCAGAGGTGCAGGGAGGCAGAACATCTTCCCCGGCTGAGCAAGGGGGAGAATTGATGTCCTGAGCGGAGCAGGAGAGCAGAGCAACATCCGAGGTGAAGTCAGGTGGTGTAGCGATGACCAGCAGGGAAAAAGACTGATGCCCATGGTGAGGCTATAAACCATAATGGTGTCCTCTTTGGGGCAAAGGTGCAGAGGGACATCCCCCTCTGGGAGATGGCCCCAGCCTGGTCAGGTACCATCACCTGAAAAAAATCTTTCAAGACGCAGAATAGTTCCAAGTTAGGGGAGTGTGGTGTTGATCCAGCCACTCGTTCCCCACCGCACCAGGTGGTTCTCTTGTAGGGAAGCATGTTGAGATTCCAAGAACCCTTTTGCATCCATAGTTCAGTTGGTCTTTCAGTCAGGTATGTGATAGCAGAGGCAGATGAAAGTGCAGGTAAATGTTCATTTACAGTGGCACAGTGTGACACATAAAGACTAGAAGACATGAAGCAACAACAAGGTGAGACAGCAACATGATCATGGTATGCTAAGAGAGACAACGACTAAAGACCGACAAGGGGTGCTGTACAATACATGACTTAAATACTAGTGCTGTCAAATTAACTTGTTAAAGAATGCATTAACAGGTTAAAGAAATAATCACGATTAAAAAATTAACACCACAAAAATTTTTTACGCAGATTACAAATTAGTTAAATTACACAAGCCAGCAGCGCCGTCAGCGAACACAAACATTCTGAAATTGACCGTTACGTTACTCATTTTAGGCTGCATAATGATCACAAGTGTCCCTATCCCTGCTCCGTACACACTGCACAGGGTACAGAATCCCAAGGGCTCTTCATAGGGAACTCGTTCACTACGACACGGTGCAACGTCATCAACAGCGGAGAGCCTCCGGTTCGCGCAGTCATCAGTTTAATGAGCGACAGAGATGACAAAGGTGACGGATCCACATAACTCATACACAAACACCTTCCCGTCCATTGCAGGGTGGGTCTCTGAGGAAAATTTGAATCAGCCAATCGTGTAGCAGCAGCACAACAGAACTTCTGGCCAAGTGATATACCCGTGTTCCCTCACTCCCCACACACTGTGCAGTTCCCTTTAAATAAAAAAAATTAAAAGATGTCTGTCGTTAAATATTAAATTCTTTAATATTTTACTTTCATCAAATAAAGTCAAGTGAATAAAGAGTGAATGAACATTCAACAGTCGTTTCTCTTAAAATAGACCAGTGATAAACGCCAACAACATTTTCAGTGGTCCTGCGATGCCGACCTGCATTTACAGCACAAATCAAAATGTGCGTTAAAACCGCATTTAACATGCGATTAAAAAAATTAATCGCACGATTTAAAAAATTCATCACGTGACGGCTCTATTAAATACCTTTGCTAATTAGACAATGGTGTATTTTAGGTGCGCATGTGACATGCAGTGGCTAGTAGGTGCTATAGTCTGTTGTTGTATTAACTCTGTGTTAACACTGAAGTACCAGAAAAACTATGCAAAATACATAGTAATGCCACCTAGTACATATACAAAGTAATAGACATCTATGTAAATACATAGTAATGCCACCCAGTGCGTATATAAAGCAACAGACAAGGAAGACATGGAAGCTTCTAGAGCTATAAGTTATCACAATTTTGCACAATTTTGATTTTCAGCGTGGTTTAAAAGTTGGAGCTTGTGAGATGGGTCATAGCATTTCAGAGGTAGAAGCAAAGTTTGGATTTTCATGTACGAGCCTTTTAAGGGTGTACTGTTAGTACAATAATTACGGGAAAACCTCGAACTTACAACAGCAGTGTGGCCGTAAAAAGACTCTGGGTGAACTGGCAATAATTGTTTCACGCAACAGGCATGCAACACTGCCTCAAATAACATCGGAATTCAACGTTGGGGCCTAAACAAACATCAGTGTGAGGACTGTGCAACAATCCCTCCAAGATCCGATGGGGGACCTACCAAGTATTAACTGGTTCTCCAGTTTTTATGTTACTTAAGTGTATTTATGCTGGTACTCGGTCAGATTGATGTTCTACAAACTTCTTGACACTCAAATACAGCTTTATAGCCCACCTAAACATAGGGAACATCAAACTGTGTCAAACGCTTGCTTTATTAATGTAATTCCTACAATATAAGCTGTAAGACAACACTTTTTTGTACATATCTCCAGTATAACTAATTTTATTTTATCAGAGATATAACTTATGTCATAAATTAAGAACCCTGCTGTTAATCTGTCTGTTGAAATACATTGTACTGCCAGTTGATCTACGTATAACTGCTTAAAAATTTTCAGCTGCTTACTGTGTGCGATTGTTAAGCTTATTGAGAATGCAGTCCATCTGGAATAATATACAGCCCAGTTAACCATGTAGGCCATCAAATGGATGATGGAGGCTTCTTATTTTCCTTCCTTTTCTTCCTATATCAAGGCTCTGGTTTCTGGCTATGTCGAATTTTTAATATGTTCTTCCTATGTTCATGTGAGTTTCCTCTGGGTTCTCTGGTTACCTCCCAAAAAAGTGCAGTAGAATGGTTTCCTATCCAAGGTATATTCCGATCTCATGCCCAGTATTCCCAGGACAGGCTTGCCATCCACAATAACTCTGAGAAGTTTGAATTGCAATGTAGTGCCATTAATTTTTGCAAAATCAGTGGGCCTGAATTGGTGTTGGTGCCTAGAAACAACTGAATGTCCAGCTACAACCTAAAAATCCCCAATGAGCAAGCCAGAGGCAACAGTGGAAATGAAAAACTCCAGAAACATGCAGCCTTTATGAATACAGCCGCAGCTCTATTTGGTACAAATCTATCATCCGTCTTTCTGAGTGAGAATTTTTACTGAAGAAAAGGTGCAGTTTGGCATAAGCTGCTTTTGGGAAATGAAATCTTTAAGGTATTCATATGGAACCTTCCATGTCAGCACAAATACAACAAGTACATAATGCTGCAGGGCATTTTTTTAATGCTTCATGTTTTGTATGGAAGGATTATGAAGACTCACTCATTCCCTACACCAGTGTGGTGGTGAGATACTCTTTGGTCTGCCAGAGGCATTTGCGCAATATATCTGTGATTAATCCTCATAGTTCAGCGATTTTTCAGCAGACGCTCATATACAAGCCATTGTATGACCCCTTTGGTGCTGAAATTGATGACCCGTGAGCTGTTGCATTGCAAAGATGTCCCTGAATTGTATTTCCCAGTCTACATTTCCCTTTGCTTCTTATTAATGGCAACATGAAAGTTCCAAACTGTTTCATGATCAGTGAAATGTATCTTTTGTGGCCTTTTCAAGGCACACGTTGCAGACTAGGAGGCGATTTTGCAGAGGCGCTGGTATACAGAACTGTGTGTGATGGGTATGTATTGCTATTACATATGCAGCATTTAATGGAGTGAAGAAACTGGAGAATAGAATGATAAAGTGTAGCATAAATCAGCTGAGGGAAAAATGAGGTTACACCTCATTTTCTTACTTCCATGACCCACAAGTAAGCCAGTTATGACTATATTGTGTTTAACTCACACTGATTTGTGTGCAGCACATGCTCCATTAATAACGCACAGGTCACAGATATTTTCATCTTTGAAAATCTGTGTCACCTGACTCATAGGGTTTGAAAAGCAGCATCTCTGGGCACCGTGAAATAAACAAATGTTTCCTTGTCTAAACATAAATGCACAAAAAAAAACCCACATACACACACAAGTTTGTACTGCTATACTTGTGAGGACCTTCTACTGACATAATTATTACTGCAGCTAATTAATGATAACCTTATCCCAAACTATAACCTCAATAATGAAACGACAATTTGGCTCTTTTATTTATTTATTTTTTGTTAAAAAACTACTAAAACAACAATAACAACAACAAAAAAAAAACCCACTTTCCTTATGGGGACCAACAAAATGTCCCCACAGCGTCAGAAATATCAGGTTTTCCTATCCATCTGTAGACATTTGGTCCCCACAAAGATGTAAAAACATGGCACACACACACACACACACAAAATGTTTTGAAAATGTTAATATGAGCACACAAGCCCAGGATGTGGTGATAGTATGTCATGTCAAGTACATCAGGAATATCAATATACAGAAACCAATGCCAAAATTTCTAAATAAAATGAAAGTAAAAAATGTGTGTAGGATGAATTGGGTAAATAATTGCTGTTTCTTGACTAGGTATCAAATGATTCTCTTTCCATATTACGTCATTAACAGACTGTTTGTTATAAAGTATAATGTACAGTACTGTGCAAAAGTCTTAGGCACCCTATTGTTTTAAGGTACATCATTTGTTATTGATGGTTTTTTTTGGGTTCTGCATTATTGAGTCAGTACAAAAAGATTTTATATTTCCAAACATTACTTTGCCAACAAAAAATGAAATGTTACACAAAAGTCTTTGTATGTCAGCAACAAAAGCAACACCTTACACAACAGACCACTTTTCAGACAAAAAGCACAATGAAGGCTGCTGGGTTTTACATGCAAAAAAAAAAAAAGAAAAAAAGAAGAAGTAAGTGTGACAGTCAAAGTCTCCAGAAGAGCTGTGGCAGATTCTCCAAGATGCTCAGTAAAACTTACCAGCTAATTACTGTACAGTATGAGGCAGAAGTCTTAATAATGCACATGCAAAGACACGCTGTAAAGCAAAGATGCTTTCAAAAATAATGAAGATGATTCTGTATAAAACAAACACAGTATTAAGTGCTGTTTACTCTTCAATGTTTGGTGTATCGTTTTCTTAAACAGTGTTCCCCTTTACAATGTGTGCAGCCTTATAAGGAAATTAGCTTTTATATTTTACCGAGCATCTTGGAGAATCTGTCACAGCCCTTCTGGAGACTTTAACTGTCACACTTACTTATTTTTTTTACATGCAAAACCCAGCAGCCTTCATTATGTTTTTTGGTCTCTCATTATGGTCTCTTATGTAATGTGTTGCTTTTGTTACTGACATACAGACATTTCTGTGTAATATAATTCTTTTTGTAGCAAAGGTAATGTTTGGAAATATAAAATCTTTTTGTATTGACTCAGTAATAAATCTAAAAAAAAAACCCCACCATCAATAACAAAAGTTGTACCTAAAAACAATAGGGTGCCTAAGACTTTTGCACAGTATTGTATACAAATGTGAAAGGAAAAATACAAAAAGTTTAGTCCTTTAATCTGTCCAGCTCTCTTACCTCCTCATTGTTAATTCTGCTTAGACAGATCAGCTTCCAAAGGTTCAACTTTGACACTGATACTACTATCAATGTCATCGTAGTCATCATCTCATAGATCACTAACTAGAACCTGTTGTGCTGCATTGCATTGGAGGTTTAAGCCCAATATTTGCCATCATTACTATATTTACATTTGATTTTTTTTCACTTATATGGCATTGAGAATTACTGGAAAATGGTGGGTCACAAAATGGTGAGTCACTTGTTTTTAGGAGCTAATAGCTAAACAGGACCCTGGTGGTCGACATAGTTGAACTCCAATGTAACTCTATTGCACTACCAATATCCTGTTGTGACATCAATGCATCAAAAAAACTGCTAACGTTTTACTGGAATACCAAAAATACAACAGCAATCAACAAGTTAGCACCAGAATCACTAAACACCTCAGAAATATTCCAATATAAACATATTTAATGTGTTTTAGAGTGGACTAAGGAAAGATTGGACTAGGTAAGAAGCTCAAATGTTTTAGTAAATGTTTTTAGTGCATCTAAAATACATAATGAATCAGCTAGCGAAGGCTACACCGCTGTGCTCCTTCCTCTGAATTAAAATGTGAGCATGCTTTATGACTTTAATAAAATGAGCACCTTTAGCCATTAAAGCTGAAATTAGTCAGAGACTTTATTATTTATGTGTGTTGCCACACAGATGTGAGTTTAGTTCCTTTGAGCTAATGAGGTGCCAAATCAGAGGTGAGCAACTGTCAGTGCTTTGTCTGCAGCGCTCATTTCCTCCAACTTTGTGCACTTAAGTGCTTCTCTCCAGATGATTAGCCTCTCCATATTGACCCACAGCAGGTGCAGGGTCTCTCAGGAGAGGAACTGTGAGAGGAAACTGATTGCATGTTTAAATTGTCAAGTACGAGCTATTTATCATCTCTCCCCCATAGTGCTTGGGGTAACACTGGTGTGTGGAAAAGTAGGTTCACTCCTTGGAGATTACAACCACAATCTTCACCCCGACCCAACACACACAGAACTCACTGACCACAATGCACTGGTCCTCTCATATCTTGGCCTTTTTTTCAAAGCAGTTTCTTGATTGGCTGTGTCAAAAAAACCCTCTTCTTTTGGAGGGTCATTTTATTAAAATCTAAATAGATGTCCTGAGTCCATTGGACATTCCTTGCCAAATAGTGAACCTACAGGTAGGTTCTGAACAGATACAAATGCAGATATGAATAGTAGGCACACTTTTCATTTACAGCATTCATTTATTGCTGCTAAATAACTGCCTGGTCAGGGTCATGGTGATTTAAATTAGGCTACTATTGTGTTTATATTTTGGGAACTAATTACATTTCTTAGAAAATTGTGTGGTCAGGTAAAAAAACAGAAATAATAATGTGTGCATGTCGAATTAAAACTCTTGAAACCTGTTATGAGCTTGAGTGATGTAGCTGAGGAACTGTCAGAGTCTAAATTAACATGCCAGTTTTCTTTTGTTAGGAAACGTTTGGTTTAAATCTGAATATAACAGGCATTTAGAGCATGTTTATAGATACACATACAGATTATACAATATACCCCCTACTAGGGCTTCAGGAAAATGCTTAATGGTTTTATTGTATTGTTTTTGTAGTGTCTTTTTTAAACTATGGTGTTCATTCATTCATTCATTCATTCATTTATTAATTAATTCATTAGGTAAGCCACTTATCCTACTACTGAAGCCTATCTAAGTGCTCATTGGGCAAAAGGCAGGGAAACACTCTGGACAGCTCACCAGTCCTTTGCAGAATAGGCACACAGACCCATTCACACACACACACACACTAGCAACTAAGGGGAATTTAATCTCTCCCATTTGCCTGACTGTTGGAGAAAATCTGGAGCTCCCGGAGGAAACCCATGCCGGCGCAGGGAGAACATGCAACCTCCCTGGCTGGCCCGGCCCGGGAATCAAACCTGGGTGCTTCTTGCTGTAAGGCAACAGGGCTACCCACAGCACCACCATGCCACCCTTATGCTGAGCAGTTTATGTGAAATATAGTTAGTATGGTAGAAAAAAAAGAAAATTGGTATCATCATATTGAAATAACCCACAATCTTTTTTTTGCTGTTCCATGTAGTCGAGTGCTTAAAAAGTAAACTATGAGGGTGAGTCAAAAATCTTCGGCATTTATTTTAATCAAATTTCAGAAAAGACAAATACATCATTTTTTGCCATAATCTCCCTGCTTTTTTCATACACTTTGTCCATCTGTCAACAAGCTTTCGTATTCAGTCATTAAAAATGTTTTAGGCTGCGAGCCACAAATGCACCGCTGTCTTCATCTCTTCTTCAGATGTGAATCTTCGTCCTCGTAGGCCTTCTTTCAGGGGATCAAACAGGTGATCAGGACTATATGAAGGTATGAAGTTTTTGGAGAGTGTCGACAGTATGGGAAGCGGTGTGCGGACATGCATTTTCATGCAACAACATGAAACGCCCTTAGATAGCAACGCCCTTAGATAGCAGTCCTCTGTGATTTGTCTGAATTTTAGGCTTCGGCTCTTCAGTGATCATCTCACTATAACAAGCACTGTTGATTGTTGAACCTTTTTCCTGAAAATGTTTCAGTACTGAGAATCCCAGAAACTGACTTTTGAACTTTTTCTTGGTCAGTGATTGAGGATGTTTCCATTCCATACTCTGCCTTTTACTCTCAGGCTTGTAGTGGAAGTTTTAATATAACCGCAGTGCAGATTATTTTTGACTCACCCTCATAAATCAGTCTTTGAGCCATAATATATAGTCAATCATTATGATTGTTTTTACAATATTATAGGCATTATTATTTATATTAACAGTTATAATAATTATAATTATGCAGGTACTTTTTTGTTAAGTTCAGTTATTTTCAATAAACCGCCTAGTTAGTCTACATTTAGTGAAAAACAATGGACTTGATGGTCAGAACATGTTAACTGCAGTAACTATGATAACATTATTCTTAAAATATAATGTTTCCCATTAATAAGATTGACCCACTGTCCACTAGTCCAACTATTCACATATCACAGATAACTATGATGTCCTGCAAAATAACAAGCCTTTATGCACTGTTTTTTCTGAGTACTCATAATTAGTACACTTATCATGAAATCTGTACCTTATCTGTTAAAATACTTTGCCAGCGTAACTTTCTTGGTGGATACTTGTATTTCATTGTTGCCATTGTAGTCCACAGCAACAATAAAACCATAACTTGACTCAGTCTAGTGATTATTTTGGGAAACACCCTAGGGGCCATTTACCCCACGCTACCCCTGTAGTATACATGTACAGTACACTACAACACTAAATATATTAATAACACTCCTAAAATATTTCACACTAGGTCATGTTACTGTTTATTCACCTGACTATGTAATGGATGAGAGAAAAAAATGCCTGGAAGACTGAGATAGTATTCATGAGAAATGCTTGCCACCAGCATCCTCCACAAAAGCCTTGATGTGAGGAGTGCAGATGTAATTTGATGCTTTACTAACATCCTTGAAACCTCTCAGAGCATTTTTTTTTTGTCTTCAAGGTCCCTGCAGTGTGTTTTCCTAATAAACATGGCCTCAGTGAGGGGCTCGGTTTGGCAACGTCTTCCCAAAACCTGCTCAACAAATTGGTGAAGAATAGAAAACAAAAAAAAAAGAAGAAGAAGAAGACTAATCCTGTTTACCCAAAGCTCCGGCTTCAGGCTTTGAGTGTCTGATAGTTGGGTTTTAAGAGCAGCACAAATATACAGGCTTTTATGTTTCCCTTGGATGTGGTTGAAAGTGTTTTGTTTTGGTTTTAATGAGCGTTCAACGCAACAAGACAATAGCTGTCAAAAAAAATAATGGGATATTTTTATTCCTTGCTGAGAAAAGTCTTCGCGAGCTGCCTAATGCATGAGAGGATGTAGGATGTTGGAATGGCAAGGAGTCAAACTTGGAAAATATTTATTACAGCTACTAAATCATTAGCTAGGAAAAATGGCGATGTACCAAATAAAGGCTTATTATTCTATTGGGTTTGGTGCCATGTACAAGTAGTACAAGTGTCAAAACTACAGTACAGGATTTTGGTTTTTTTGTCAGTTGGTTTTAGTTTTTTTTCCAGTCAGAAACTGGTGGAGGACACTGGACCATAGATAATATCAGCCATTTTGAATGGCCACAGATTCAATTTATTTAAGAGTCCTTAGATTTAAGAAGTCCAAGACAGCACGACATAATGCAGTATAAAGATAAAATTGGTTTATTGTCATTAATAGTGCTTTGATGAAAACATACAATATATATTAAAGGTTTGATATTATTATGACTGGCAGTCATACAGTTTTTGTCAAAGCGTTTTTTTTCTTTGTCTTCTCTCCTTTTTCTTTCTCCTTCCTTCTTTTTTCACCAATTTTCAGTCCACTATAACATAGACATCACCAGTCCACATGACACTTGGTATGGTTGTTCTTTGTGCTAGCGCCCCCTGAGTTGGTGTAGGCTTAAAGCAATCTTTGGGCAATAGCTTGAAATCAATTTTGCAAAAAAACAGCAACTATTTATGGCAAGTTGGCCTCTAGGAGGTGCATTACCCTAGCTACGTACTGTTCTTTTGTGGAGCAGCACCACCTAGTGAATAATATCTTGAGATGTAAAGGCTCAAATCTCATGGAATATCATACCTTTAACTTACTTAATTCTTGCTCTATCTGGGCACCCGAGTGGCGCAACGCAAAATTGGCTGTGTTCTCAGGGTGGGAGGGGCAGCATACGCT
>JAOVVH010000033.1:3002218-3013486 GCA_028566435.1 Scorpiodoras heckelii | reverse complement strand
AACTAGCTTCAATAAATCTTAGCTAATATTGGATGGGTCATGAAACTTTATGCACTATATGGCCAAACGTATGTGTCACACCCTTTGGGTTTGTTGAACATACTATTTCAAAACCATGGGCTCCTTTCACAGCCACCAATCTTTTGGGAAGGCTTTCTAGTGAAAGGGATATTGTAATGCTACATCATACAAAGACATCCTAGACAATTCTGCGAATCCAGCTTTGTGGCAGCAGCGTTACCGGGTAAAGTTCTGATCTTTTTCAGGAGGAATTCGAGGTGTTTTTTTGGAAGACTGCATGAGCATTCACAAACTTTAAGCACTGAAATGAGAATAATAAATGGTTATATGTGTTTAGCACAGGTGTCTTTGACTGATAGATATTCATCATTTTTCTCTTTTTCCTTAATGTCCCCTTCTGTCTCCTATGTCCTTATATCTACTACAAGTTGACATAGTAGAAGATGTAGAGGTGAATCTTCAGAACGTTATTACATTTTACTTTGGAGTTCTCATGTTGTCTGTGATCTCAGAGCTGTGTTAACACATGACTCCTCTGCATTGCTTATCGCCATCTGTTCACTTCGTGCAGCTTGATTTGACTTGTTATTGAAGTCTTAACAGACATCCCACCCAGGAGAAATTCATTTCAGGGAGGTAGGACCAATTATGTGCAGACTATCTTCACCCCTATTAGACAGAGGCCCATTTGTGTAGTCTGGGGTGAACAGACACAGGAACACTGAAGTAATGGACAATGAAAGAACACGAGAGAGAGAGAGAGAGAGAGAGAGAGAGAGAGAGAGAGAGAGAGAGAGAGAGAGAGAGAGAGAAAGCATGAGAGAGATAGGGTGAATGTAAATCCCTCCCATAGAGAAAACTGATGGATCTACTTAGGACTAAGAGAAACCAATCAGTCACTCTCTCGCTACATTGGTTGCTTCATCTTACTCTCTCTCTCTCTCTCTCTCTCTCTCTCTCTCTCTCTCTCTCTTGGTCTCTGTCTACCGCTCGCATATGCTCTCTTCAAAAAAATCATTTTCCTGGTACATTTTATATAATTTACAGGCATCAGGGAGCTGCTATCAATATGTAGGAGACTCCCAGAACTTCCAGAAGAGATGGGATGTCTGTCTTAAGTAATTTACACTTGTGAGTAATTAAAAGTCTTATCAGTGACACAGCTTTTGAGTAAATTCTTATTTGTAAGGACTTTTTCCCACTGCCAGCAATTTGTGGTGCAGAATCATTCTGTATATTCTAAGAATGACAATTATGAAGTACTCTGATTTGCATCCTTAATTGTATCATCATCATCATCATCATCATCATCATCATAATAATAATAATAATAATAATAATAATAATAATAATAATAATAATTATAATTATTATTATAAATGTATGTCATTGTAACATGTACATTGTTCTTTGTATTTTCTTTAGAGAAATGTGATGATGCGCTGGCCACACCCCTTTCCCATAGTGCCTTCAGCAGCTCGTCAGTGTTCACCACTGGCTACGCTCCTGAATACGCCAAACTGAACAGGAGAGGAGGTGAGGCACTTAAACACACACCCATGCAGACATGTATTTGGTATATTTGGATGGAGTCTCCAGTGTCAGTGCTTTGTAACAAAGGTAAATCTGTATCCTTAATGACTTCATAGGATAAAAACACTTCAGGGCTTATTATTTTCCTATAAGAGCATACCCCGTCATGTTCTATTCTTTAAGTAATGGATTATAATTGAATCCCTATATTTTATGTATTCTTCCAAATATGAGTTTTAATAAAATCAATGCAATTCCTATTAGTGAGCTCAGATGTTTAGAGCTGACAGTATCTCTAACACAGGTGAAAGTAAGGCATGCTCTTAATTAAATCTCTGTTAGTGTGGGTCAGTGGACTTTGTGTAGTATTTAATGAACATGGGCTTTTAATGGGTCTGCAGGATCTCAGTGACATAGTGTGCACCCTCACACTACTACACCATTTGACACCTACAGACTGGTGGATAGAGAGTGGGATCATCATGAATGCTTGCTTCATCATAGGATTTTCCCTCAGACCCAAATGTTCACAATCATGTAGAAGAATTAAACAGCATTGATATTTTTTTAAATAATTTGTTCATAATTAGCAGGACTAGTATTCAACTTGAAGTTATAAATTTTCGGGAAGTTTTATATGTTTTAGCATCACTTATATCCACTTCTGAAAATTAGCCTTAGCTGTCATGAGAACAAGCACTGTTCTGATTGTATGATGTAACCAGAGTGTAGTTTTGTAGCAATCAGCCTGGCAGGAATATTCATGTCCCAGGCACATCAGCCATATTAATTTCTCATTACATCACTCAGACAGACTCATTAGCTACACTAAGACAAGCAGCATCATAAAAAACTGAATGAATAGATCCAAACATCTGTATGCCAGATGCATATTTCTGCCCAACCCTCTGGTGTTACTGAGGCTGGAAATGACAATGCTGGACTGGAGAACCGTGTTATAGTGATTCATTTCGTACAAAATGAATGATTAGAAAAAATCACCTGGTATTTTTTCCCATCTGTTCCCTTGATATTCTTTTTGAGCCATCATTATGTGAGTTACGATATGCTTCCAAAAAAAAAAGGTTACAGGAGTGTGGTTATCTGCTGTTGTAGCCCATCCACTGCAAGGTTTGGTGTTTTGTGCATACTGAGATGCTTTTCTGGTCACCACAGTTGTAAAGAATGATTACACGAGTTACTATGCACTTCCAAAAAATGATGACAGGAGTATAACCTGATGTGGTCCTCTGCTGTTGTAGCCCATTCATCACAAGGTTCAGTGTTTTGTGCATGCTGAGATGCTTTTCTGATTACCACAGTTGTAAAGTGTGATTATATGAGTTACTATATCCTTCCAAAAAAAAAAATAATAATTATATGAGTGTAAGCTGATGTGGGCTTCTGCTGTTGTAGCCCAACCACTGCAAGGTCGGTGTTTTGTGCATGCTAATATGCTTTTCCGCTCACCACAGTTGTAAAGAGTGATTATATGAGTTACTATATGCTTCCAAAAATCTAGCAGGTTTTTATTAAATATGAGAGTGAGTTATTGATGGAGAATGAGTTACTGTTTGAGAATAAACTGATTGAGGTTCATTCTTCGCTGGTTAATGTTACGGACAGTATAATTCCTTTGTGTGAGATGGGCAGAAAAGTGGACACCAGGCACGTACAAATAGTAACGGCGAATGGAGCAAAGTGCAGGATTGGAAATTGCTGGCTGATGTCAGAAGGCAACTTCAAATTCCACAGTGTATTGTTATGACTGATAGGAGACCAGACATGGATTTGTATTCTGAAAGTCTGTGTATTGTTTACTTTACTGAGTTAACAATTCTCTTTGAAGATGCGATTGAGGAAGCTTTTGAAAAGAAAAAGCTAAAGTATGAGGACCTGGTAATGAAAGCAAGGGAATGGGGTTGGCAGACACACACAAGACCAGTGGAGATAGAGGCTTTACAACTAAATCCCCCACAATGCTTTTGTTGAATTTTGTTTTTCAAGGACGGTCATGCAAAGGAGCTTTAAAGGAATTGTCTCAGGCTGCTAAAAAAAGCAAGCCAGTGGTTATAGCTGAGGTGCTCACAGATTAGTTGGGGATATGTGAATTAACTTATATTATGTGAAGAAACATGTTGTAGCAAGATGTTCTGGATGTTGTTATGCTGGCATACTTTGAAACACTTTTGGTCATGGTTGTTTTGGGGAAGACTTTCACTAATGCTCTTGATGAATCTTGAAGTGTATTTGTTGTTGTCTCTGGTACTGATATGTCCTAACCCGTTGTGAGTATGGAGTGGGTGGGTCTGGGATGCCAGACAGCACTGTTTAGACTTCTGGAGGTGTTGTGGGCCTAATTCAATGAAATTCTGGTGACGGAAGGTGCCCAAATGACAGCCCCAGTGAAATACACATGAAGGCATATTTGTTCTCAAATGCTATGGACAAAATATAGATATACATATACAAAAATATACATTTTTTTTTTCTGTTGATATATTTGCCGTGCTATATTTTATAACAGGCGGCACAGTGGTGTAGTGGTTAGCACTGTTGCCTCACAGCAAGACGATCACTCTAAATTGCCCGTAGGCGTGAATGTGTGCACGAGTGTGTGTTGGCCATGCGATGGACTGGCGACCTGTCCATGGTGTACCCCACCTTCACCCGATGACGCTGGGATTGGCTCCAGCCCCCCCGTGACCCCGACTAGCCGCATAAAGTGGAAGATAATGGATGGATGGATATTTTATAACTACATTTTAACTAAAGACTGAAAATCTGAAGAAAAAGAAAAGACTGGACCAAAATTGCCATTTTACTCAAAATATCTAAATATCTTCATATTAATATTATATCTTATTAATATTATTTGATTTGAACAGTCATCTTCCATTAAAGTCTCTATAGAGGAATGTTACCCCACTGTAAAAGGGTCTGGCCTTATTTAAGCAGCATTTAAAGCAGTTCTCTCACTTCCTCTCTCTATCTTCATGTTCCTCTGCAGTTTTCTCATTCAGAAATGATGGGGGCATCTGTTTAGCAGTAGCTCATCTGTGAAGTGGGGACACTGAGCAAAAAAGGTCAAATCCTTGTTGAATATAAACCTGTTTGTCCTTCACAGCTGGAAATGGAAAGGTAGTGAGATAGGAGGACTGAGGACAGACGATCAGTCAAGCCAGTAGGAAGCTAATGAGAGGGAGAGCTGGGAATCAGTTGTGGCTGGCAGAGGGGGAAAGACGGCTGTGCTCAGCATTCAGCTCAAGAATGAAATCTCTGCTGAATGTGGCTGTGCATGAGATTGGAGTGTTAATAAGATGCACAGACCCAGTGATCCCTGCACTTCATTTTATTTTTCATTCTCTGTAGTGAATTAAATACCCTCAGCCTGGGGCAAAATGACATTTATAGGCTATGCAAACAATTGGATTTCTTTCCTCATATTTGTCTTTGGTTTAAATACACTTTCTTATTTATTTGCTTTATACTGCAAATCATTTTAGCTTAGGCTCTGGAACTTTTCTCAGACCTGCATTATTTTTAATATTATGACTAATATGGAGATTAAGAAGTGTTCAGTGCTAATTGCCCCATATCAAGCAACATTTGTACAAGTACTTCATTTGTGACATGTGACGTCAGCCACTGAATCTTGAACTCCTGCTGAATACACTTGCGGGAACGTGAGATCAGCCCTCTTACTTGAAGACGCCCATGATTATCTAGTGTTGCTCTGACTGAGAAGGAAGGAGTAAGGCGATCCCTCCCACACAGACAGCGTAAGTGATGTTGCTCTTTCAGACTCCTGGCCTGTCATAGGTGTGATTCAGATTTGCTTTTCGTTGTCCAATGCATAGTGTAATTCCTGAGAACCTGATTTGTACAAATTGTTATGACAGTCTTTTCCCAAACCCTAAACTAAAATGAATTAAATATGGTGAAGTTGGGCCTCTGGCACAGAGGGTACCATTGCGTGTTGAGTTTTACACATCCTTCCAGTTTCTGTGTGGTTTCCTCCAGGTTTTTTGTTTGTTTCATCTGACCTTCTAAGAGCACCGTCCCATCTAGTGTGTATTCCCACCTTGCACGTAATGTTCCCATGATATTTACCAGATCCACCCACGTTTACTTATTATACTTGGTTTTTTTTTCCCAATTTTTTTTTTATCAGAAAGAACTGGAGCTCTAAAGCATCTCAACAATCAGTGAGCCACCCTTCTTTTTCTTCGCTGACCTGCCTTCTTTCTCCTTCCAGATGCTTTCTTTTAATCCCCCTTATCAGAATATCAGTCTCAATGGCAGGGTATAGCAGAGTCATCTCCCAGCTGTTCTCTCATGTCTTACCTCCTGTCACTCATCCTCTTCTCTGCTTTCCATTCTCACTATGTCACTATTTTGACTCTCTCCTTAGATATACACGTTGGGTCAACCAGCCTGGATTATCTTGTGATAGATCTGTATGTATACACTTATCAGCAGGTCCAAGTGTCCTTTTTTTGAAGATAGCATTTTGTGCCTTAAAGAGCACCCAGATCCTCTCTATCCAGAGACAGAATCTATTTATCCCGTTGAAGCCAGATTGCAAATAATAACTCTGTTATAGGATCAGGTATTAAATCCCACTAAGGACTACGTCACACCTTATCCAGCACCTTATCACTGCTGTTTGTGCTTCTGCTCTGACAAAAGAACCTGATATTACATTATGTGTCTTTTGGAGTATGCCTGGTATACAGTGGTTAGTACCTACCAAAAGTGGTCCAAGGAAGGATAACCGGTGAACTGGTGACAGGGTCATGGGAGCCCAAGGCTAATTGATTCATATGAGGAGGGAAGACTAGTCTATCTGGTCGGATCCCACAGAAGAGCTACTGTATCACAAATTGCTGAAAAAGTGCTGGCTATGATAGAAAGGTGTCAGAAGGGTGTCCAGTGCATTGCGTAACTGCAGACTGGTCAGGGTGCCCATGCTAACCGCTGCACACCACTGAAAGCACCTACAATGGGTGCACCTACAATGGCATGTGAGTTTCAGAATTGGACTATGGGGCAAAGGAAGAAACTGGCCTGGTCTGATAAATCATGCTTGTGTGGATGGCTAGGTGTGTGTGGTTGTGTGTAACTTAACTGGATAAGAGATGGCACCAAGATGCACTATGGGAAGAAGGCAAGCCAGCAGAGGCAGTGTGATGCTTTGGGAAATGTTTTGCTGGGAAACCTTGGGTCCTGGCTTTCATGTGGATGTTACTTTGACACATACTACCTACTTAAATATTGTTGCAGACCAAGTACACCCCTTCATGTTATTGGTATTCCCTAATTTCCAGAAAGTTGAATCAGTTAATCTGGACACAAGATTTAGTGTGAAGATATATTTTGTCAATCATCCGAGTGACTTCTTCAGTCTAAGCTCGTTGTTAACAACCCCAAGCTTAGCTGCAGCACATTGTATTCCCTAATGGTATTCCCTAATGGCAGTGGCCTCTTCAGCAGGATAATGCGCCCTAATACACTGCAAAAAAATATTCAGGAATGGTTTGAGGGACACCACAAAAAGTTAAAGGTGTTGACATGGCCTCCAAATTCTCCAGATCTCAATCCAATTGAGCATTTATGGGATGTGCTGATCTAATCAATGGAGGCTCCACTTACACTTAAAGGATTGGCCTCTTACTCGTTCGTGTTTAGTCCATGCTTTGATGGGTCTAATTTTGGGGCAAGTGGGACCTACACAATTAGGCAGGCAGGTGGTTTTAATGTTATTGCTAATCAATACATAAAAGCATGCAGATGTAGGTTCAGTTAATGTTCATATCTCAGACTGGGGATATGTGATCTCAATGATTCATTGGAATGGCGATTAATTTCAAAAAGATTGTTTTGTTTATTTTAGAAACTGATGAACTGAAAGAAACTGGTATTTTCAAACACTTTAAAGAGTTTACACAGAATAGTGTGAACATCCAGTGATTGACTCTCTCTTATTGATAAGAAAGGTTAGAGGAAATGACGAGACTGGTTCACTGGTTCAAGCTGACAGAAGGACTACGGTAACCAAAATAACCACACGTTGCAAACATGTTGCGCAGAAAATATCAAATGCTAAACACACTGAACCTTGAGGCAGATGGGCTACAAAAGAAGAAGAACACATGACTATAACCACAGTTGTCACAGTTGTCAAGAGTGTTCATTCCACTAGCTGTATTAAGGTGTGAGGGGCACTTTGTGTTTGCGCATATGATGTGGTGCTTTCATCTTGAGAGAGACAGCCTCAAGTATTTGCTTCTTGAGTGACAGAGCAGACTAGAGTCTTAAACTTTAATGTTATGGAGATAGTCTCCTGTGAGAGTTTAGAACTTAGAGTGTAAGCAAAAAAAAAAAAAAAAAAAAAAAAAAGCTTTAAATAAATCTGTGAAACTGCAATTTTGGGTTCATGGGCACTTCCAGAAATAGCTGAAAGGATAAGATTCAATGAAATGAGCCATAATGCCCAATACTAACTAGGCGTACCATGTAGCGGTGCATAATATGACCACCATTTAAAGTGAGAAAAGGAGCAAGAAAGGAGTGAAAGGAAAGCTAGGAGTTATTGCCCCAAAAGTGCTCTGAGCCTACCCCAGTTTAGGTATTCGCTAGCAGGAAGGGCAACAACACAACCCTAATCGTCCGTATCAGACATGCAGGGCTAAAACCATATCAAGTTTCATGTGGATTGGTGAAGTCTAAGCATATGATATTGTCGACAAAAAAAAAAAATCGTCAAAAAATAACAAAGAAGAAGGACAAAACTGCGTGACTGCCTATATGACTGACTAGGTGCGCATATTATGATGCACAGCTTTCCAGAGCAAAACAGTGTAAAATTAGCCCTGATGTGACAGCGCGTCTTCCTCTGTGCTCCAAACAACGTCCCGTAGAAGAAATAGATTCAATTTCTTCTAAAACCACTGAACCTGCTGAAGTATTACGTAACTTCTCGTAACACAGGACCCAGGTGTGCTCTGTGCTTTGGAGCTGGGGAAACTGCCGTATTATGAGGAACGGTATTATCAGTTATTCAGAAGACGACAAAGCTAGGGCACGTCCATTGACAGGATGCTTCCTGAAGCCCTGCCAGTGAATCGGCTGCTTTCAGAGTTTCCACACCAATTCCCTATCGTCCGGACCCCAAGCGAGAGGCACAGACTCCCAAGTTATTATATCTGTGCATCACTATCACAGCACCTCTTATCTGCTTTCCAAAACTCACTAAATAATGGAGACGTTTGCGACCACTTTCTGCCAGTCACTCACTTAACCAAAAAGACATCTGGTGACGAAAAAAACAAAACAAAACAAAACACTACCCCAGGGGCTCTTACTGATCATTTGGAGTTTGTTCAGGAGTGTTAAAGACGTGCTAATCGCCCAGTATGGCAGTGCTTCTGCATCACACTGAAAGCTGATGTCATGCTAGACTGAGCTCAATTTGGATTAAGAAGATTAGTAAATGATAGCGACGTGACCCTACGAGAAAGTCCACCGAGCGATTTCTAAATGTGCTTTTAAATCTGCAATCACACCGAACTTGCCGCAAATCCCTCGGCGTAAGCCGTCACGGAAGGCCTGTGGTTCGTACTGAGCTACGTCCAAACAGTTTTCCAACTCGGAGAAAACAAAAGTAGGGGACATTTCTTATTCTGTGGAGGAAAAAAAAAGAAAAAAAAAAAGAGAGATTCGGAGTAATAAATAGACGTGTAGAACTCTCAAGCCCACTCAAGACAACTGCCACCGGCTCCTAATCTGAATTCAATAACAGATGGTTAAATATTTTATGGAGCGCAAAGTGTGGATAATTGGTGAGCTTAAATGACATTTTATCACTCCTGGTTGGCGAATGTTTAACCTTTGCCTCTGAGCATGCTGCTAAGCGGTGGAGGAACTGCTTCTGATTGGGATCAATCAGGCGACCCGTTCAGAGACTTTTAGATTCGTTTTCAATTTCCACGCTCGCACTGACGATGAGCTTCTTACATATTCGACTGGGTTTAGAAGAGGGAAAGAAAGCGAGAGAGAGAGAGAAGGGGAGAGAACAAGTCAGGGTAGGAGGGTGGAGGCCACACAAGGCTTTATGTTTAAAGGCGTGTTTATTATAGTGCACGAAGCGGCGCACATTAAGCAATGTATAGCTACACGATAAACTCAGAATGAACTGATTACAGAAACTCTTCATTTGATTTATCAGTGTAATTTAGGAAAACTGAATATTGTGGATTGTTTTTGCGCAATTTTGGCTTGTTTGAGCAGGAATACATTCCCTCTCTTCCTGTAGTAAAAAAAAAAAATGGTACAATTTTGATCCTCATGGGCACGTTGTCTGCCAGGCTGTATTTTATATTTAAGGGCTCATAAGGGTGCTCTCTTGAATGTGCAGCCTAAACAGTGCTTTACCCAATACCCCTTGTGATTTTGGCTAGGATCAATCACAGCAGATGGGGGAGATAACATTAGAGAGCATCATGGCAGATGCAACAGCATTAAAGCCAATGATAAAATCATGTCTAATAAAAAAATGTAAAGACGATGGATTAAACAGAGCACTATCGATTATGCAGTTCTACCAATAATCATTTGACATGCGGTGCTATAATATGCAAAGATTTTTACAGTAGACACAACAGGTCATGATATACACTGAAGTACCAGTAAAACTGGTACAGGAGCCTACGGTGTGTGTATAAAAAGCGACGGACGACTATGGAATCTTCTAGAGCTGTTTCAGCCATGAGAATGGCAAATTATCATGATTTTGTGATTTTCAACACATTTTAGTAGTTGGAGCTTGTGAGATGGGTCGTAGCATTTCAGAGGTGGAAGTAAAGTTTGCATTTTCACGTATGAGCATTTCAAGGGTGTAACCGTGATTACAAGAATTCCAGCAAAAACCTCAAACTTACGACAGCAGTGTGGCCGTAAAAAGACTCTGTGAACGGGTGAACGTGACCAGCGTCGGCTGGCAAGAATCGTTTCGCATGATAGGTGTACAACACTGATTCAAGTAGCATTTCTTGGGGCCTCAAACATCAGCGTGAGGACTGTGCAACGTTCCTTCCAATATCCCGTGGGGGACCTACCAAGTATTAACTGGTATACCAGTTTTTCTGGTACTTCAGTATATATAGGTCATAGACAACATCAGCACATCAGTACCAGCAGTGCACTAGCACTAACACACACAACATTTTGATGATCAAATTATTATAGATTAGATTAAGTTAGACCAAATGTCTTTAGCCACAGTCACACTAGACTTCCATCAGCCAAAGTTTACAAGCAAAATTACGTACATTTAAATGGAATTTGCAGTGAAGTGCGATTTCACACAGCAGACGTCCAGGGCGAATAAACTGTGCAAGCGAAACATCGTGCCGGGTTCACACTTGGTGAACTCTGACATGCGAATTTGTGTCCTGGAACAACAGCATTGCTGCTTTGGCCATGGTGACACAAAGGGGCGGGGCTTTGTATAGCAGTATTGTAGATCCAAAATGGGAAAAGTGGTAATTGTAGCTGTATGTAAGCATGGTATTTTATATAACACGTTCCAACCGGATTATAAAATGGCACATAAATGTGAGGCAGCCAGTCGGGAGGGTCGTTCTGTGTGGAGTTTGCATGTTCTCCCCGTGCTTGTGTGGGTTTCCTCCGGGTACTCCGGTTTCCTCCCAC
>JAOVVH010000033.1:2825574-2837505 GCA_028566435.1 Scorpiodoras heckelii | reverse complement strand
AGGCTGGTCCAATTTAGCCATGAAACCTCCCACACTAAAATGACAGGTGTTTCAGTTTCATTGTCCAACCCCTGTAGCTCTAATGCATCAAACATATAGTGAGTTGTTCAGTGATAAATTTAAAATGCACAATTTGACAAACTGATGTGGTTAAAGAGTGCTAAAACTAGTAAATAATAAATTTTACTGTAGTACCAGTAGCTCTGCTTCTCTTTGGTCCACATCATACACTCACACTGTTGAATGGTTCCTGTAACAGCACACCCCTGAGTCTTTTTTAATCCGTAGATAATTGAAAAATCAAAGTCTAATAAGTCAAACCAAAACCCAAAACAAAACTCCTGACTCTTTTGTGCATGTACAGGATTAATCATGTAGCAAAGGGACACAACAAGTGTAGTGTTCTTTTAAGACTGTATATAATCAAGCTTTATGACTCGAATAAAAGGCAACACCTTTAGCCATTAGAGGTGAAATGAGACACAACCTTCTTTGTTATAGAAAGACTCATAATTTATGTGTGTTGCCGGCGAAATAATTCCTGTGAGCTAATGAGCTATAAATCAGAGGTGAGAACGTGTCAGGGTTTTATCTGCATCCTATCTCTCAAATTTCTGCCTCTCTTCTCTGCATTATCACTCTTCCAGTTTCTCACTCACCCCCTCTGTTACCATCACTTCTATTCATATTCATACAAACAGGAAAGGAGGACACACACACACACACACACACACACACACACACACACACACACACACACACACACAAGCTCTTCTGCCCTTAGATGATTATCCTTTCCTCACTGACCCACAATAGGTATAAGGGTCTCGTGAGGCAGGAATTGGGTCAGGAAACTGATTACATGTTTAAACTGCCAACTGAAAGCTATTTATCATCTCTTCCTAATCATACCTGCGCTCTCCAAGGTGTAAGAAAAAAGCAAATGAGTGCAACATCAACCCTAGATAAATCACTTACGGCCACAATGTACCCGTTCTTCCGTCCAGAATTTTTTGGCCTCTGTTCCTAATTGCCCGAGCCAGAAGATTTCCGTATTTCTCTTTTTCGTAGGTTTGTAAGTGGAATTTATCAGGGTTACACCTCACGTCAATTTTACACACGTGTTTTCATGTAGATTTTTTACACTTTCACACTGCCTTCACAGTTTGTGTTAGTTAAATGCACTGGCACGTTTCTCACATGCAATCACAGTTTACTCACAGATTCAAAACATATCATAAGTGAAATGTATGTTATTTTCTCTAAAGATAGACTAAGACAGTGTCCACTCTGCTTACGATATTTTGATAACTCATTTTTTGTTGAGGTCACAATTACAAGCATTTTGCTAAATCTTATCTATCGTGTTCACTAGTATATTACAAATTGTTCTAAATTTCAGGTGTGTATTCGCATTGTCGGTAGATGATTTGAAAATCCTTCATAATGTGTGTTTATTAATGACAAAACTGTTTACACTGCTCACTGACATTAACATCTCAGTGTGGTTTAATCCAAGCAAGTAAAATCTGAGTAATTCTGTCTACTGCACAAAGTGATGTTCTTGCAATAACAGAAAACAATATTTTCTCCTAAAAATGATAGATTTTTCTCATTACAATGCAATATT
The DNA here is from genome assembly GCA_028566435.1 of Scorpiodoras heckelii. Taxonomy (NCBI): domain Eukaryota; kingdom Metazoa; phylum Chordata; class Actinopteri; order Siluriformes; family Doradidae; genus Scorpiodoras; species Scorpiodoras heckelii. The sequence goes on along the minus strand of JAOVVH010000033.1, from coordinate 2,835,875 downwards.
TTTCTTATGATAACTGCTGATATTGATTGCTTGATTGGTTTGTTGATTGATTGATGTCTGCAGCCTTTCCATGATGTCTAGGACTGTTGGCCATGGACTGTTTTGGACTTAATCAGTCAAATCTCAATCACTGAAGAGTTTATAACTTCAACTGTGTAGACTTCAAGTTAGAATTTTTTATCAGTTTACTGGTTACAATTTTTTACTTATTTATTTTTTACTCTATAGCACTAAGTTATAGAAAAGATTAATTATTATCATACTATCCCATGTCACCCAAATGAGGATGGGTTCCTCTCAAGGTTTCTTCCTCTTAATTTCGGAGGGAGTTTTTCCTTGCCACCGTCGCCATCGGCTTGCTCACTTGGGATAACAGTAGGGGATAAAACCTATAAATTATGTTGGATTTTTTGTGTTTGTAAAGCTGCTTTGGGAAAATGTCCATTGTTAAAAGCACTTTAGAAATAAAATTGAATTGAATTGAATTGAATTGAATTGATTGATTGATTGATTGATTGATTGATTGATTGATTGATTGATTTGAGGTAACAATGTGAAATAAAAGTATTGAAATAATTAGCCGTTATAAATCTGAAACAGTAATATTAGTATCTGTCCCATTCCCTCGGTGTCCTTAATTACACCACATTCTGTAGCATGGAGGCGATTTTTCTTCTCTATTTCCATTGTTACTATTTATATTGAAATAATAGAGACAAAAAAGAGATACTAAAGGTATTTTATAGCAATTGTATAGATATTAAATATAAATATTCATGAGAAATCAGACCTGAGTGCAGGATAAATCCTTCCTGAAAGCTTTTACCAACTGCAGAGGTTTAGCAAACCTATTTGTCACCTCAGACAGTCAGGAGTGAGGAGTTCAGATTTAATTTTAAGCTTGAATACCCTTCTTAAACCACACAAGGAATTACTCCTGAAGGTCTCTGCAGTGTGTCGCCTAAATAAATATGGCAGCAGTTAGGCGCTTGCTTTGACAAGGGAAAAAAAATCTTCACAAAAAAGTTGCTTAGTAAAAAAATGACAAAAGAAAGACATGATGTAAGTGTAATCATGTTTAACAGAAGCACAGACTCTGTGGCATTTGAAATTTCAGACATGCAGGCTTTAACGTTTGCATGGACAGAGAAAAAGACTGTGTTTTTTTTTTGTCTTCTTTTAAGGAGCTTAGCAAAGAACAAGATGATCGCTCTCAAAAAATAATAGGATTTTTATTCCTTCCTGAGGAAAATCTCAAGCAGAATGTAGCACATAAATATGTAAATAGTCTGTGTTTTGTTCATTTAATCTTTTCTTTTCCAAGTAATTTTTGTTTGTTTGGGACAATCATCCAAAACAAGATAGTATGAGTAAGGAATAAAGCACCATGGGGTGTTGTAATAAGAAAATATTTAGCAAAGGGGTGATGTAATGAAGCAGAGTTACGGTTGCCATCCTGAAGTTAATTATATTCCAATAACAGCATGTCCAGCAGGTGCTTTGTCACCAGCTTGCAAATTGTCCCCAGACGTGGCAACAAGTCCTTGTTTTGCAAGTCACAAGTAAGTCTCAATTCTTGGCATTCATGTCCCAAGTCAAACCAAGCAACTTCCAAATCAAGTACCAAGTCAAGTCATAAGTCATTTCCCAAGTCAAGACAGGGAAGTCCCAAGTAAAGACAGTCAAATCCCAAGTCAAGTACCAAGTCAAATCCCAAGTCAAGACAGGGAAGGCAAAGATCAAGACAGGCAATTCCCAAATCAAGTACCAAGTCAAGTTCTAAGTCATATCCTAAGTCAAGACAGGCAAGTCCCAAGTAAAGACAGGGAACTGCCAGGTGAAGACATGCAAATTCCAAGTCAAGTACCAAGTCAAGCCCCAAGTCAAGACAGGGAAGGCAAAGATCAAGAAAGGCAATTCCCAAATCAAGTATCAAGCCAAGTCCTAAATCATGTCCTAAGTCATGACAGGCAAGTTCCAAGTAAAGACAGGCAAGTCCCAAGTCAAGTAACAAGTCAAGTGCTAAGTCAAGACAGGAGAGTCCCAAGATAAGATAGGCAAGTCCCAAGTCAAACATCAAGTCAAGTCGAAAGTTAAGACAGGCAAGTTCCAAGTGAACTACCAAGTCAAGTCCCAAATCAAGACAGAGAAGTCCCAAGTCAATACAGACGAGTCCCATGTCAAATACGAAGTCAAAGGTCAAGACAGGCAGGATCGGAATCAAGACAGGCAAGTCCTAAGTCAATACACACAAACCCCAAGTCAAGTAACAAGTTAAGTCCCAAGTCAAGACAGGGAAGTTGCATGTCAAGACAGGCAATTCCTGAATCAAGTACCAAGTCAAGTCCCAAGACAAGACAGGCAAGTCAATTACCAAGTCCAGTGACAAGCACTTGGTATGAAGTATGAAGATTGATGCTGAGTTACTGAATAATTTTCTTTTCTTTTGGGAAAATTAATATTTGATTCACTGCATGCTGTTAAATGCATCATTTTTTTTTACTTTTGAAAATGTATCGTGTTTCCACGTTAAACAGTTTGATTCCAAGTGAAGTCACAAGTTATTGATATCAAAGTCAAAGTCGAGATGAAAGTAATCAAATTTGTGACTCAAGTCCACACCACTGGTTGTTATTGTACCATTAAGAACGAGTGAATTAAAGTAAAACTGTGATTTGTCTGATAGCTGACACTTTTGCCAGAGCTACCTCATAGAAAATAAATCAACATCTTCTGGCCAATCAGAATTATCACTTCAACAGTGCAGTGGTATAATGGAGTATAGCAAGACCTGGCCTTTGCCACAGCTGTACAAAAAAGCATGTCCTGTAGTAACTAAATCTAAAACATCATTTATTCTGAAGCTAACTTATTTCCTCTCAGTCTCACTACTCATTGTGCTCTTCCTCATGTATCCATATAATACTTAACTTGATTACGTCTACATTTAATGCTGAACAAATCTTCAACACCCTGTCCTACAGGATTAGGAAGCATCAGTGTGTAGAGAAACACCTTCCTTCAGCTGACTGATTAGCTCTATAAAAATACGAGGAATTTGGGGTAATTGAGGGTTGTGTTTAATTGGTGGAAAAATTCAGGTGTGCAGTAGAAGTTTAGGTTGCATTTTTATGCTTAATTGGAGTCACATGAAGTTCAGTTATTACAGCTGTCAAGATTAGCTCCTCTGTGTATCAGATTTTGTCAGCATTACTTTTTAAAAGCTCTTTTTACCTGTTGTCAATCAATACTATCTTTAGCTAGTAGCTAGCATCCTGCGAATCATCAACAAGAGGCTGACCTGGAAATCTGGAGATTCAAGAGGATCATGTAGTCTCACATTAGTAGGGAGATGCAATGAGTGGTCCATTTGTGCTGGAAAATCAGTCCGTCTAAGCAGCTGTGGCTTCTTGGCATCTTGGCATCAGCTATAGACACACCGTGACCGGAATTGAATTCCAAACCCACTGGCACTTAGACAGAAAGAGAGAGAAAAGTCCTTATGAACCTCATAAACACGTCCACCATCATTGTCAAAAATGCCCAGATGTCTTGGTGCTTCATGAAATATGTGTCTATCTTGTTACTACCTGTTTGTCTGATGCCTACACTGCATTATGATTCACGGGGTGCGATTTGAGGAGAATGCCTAAAAATGGCATATTTATTTATTGGGCTCAATAGTTTATTAGCTAAAAAACTGACTCAGTGGAGCCGGATTGGGCAGTAGAATGTTTACACTGGGATTACATCATTCATGTTGTTCAGTTTGTGTGTGGAATTAGTTAAAGGCCAAAGAAAATGTTATTTTCTGTTAATGAATATTTCTATTAGGCCATGCGATGGACTGGCGACCTGTCCATGGTGTACCCTGCCTTCGCCCGATGACGCTGGGATTGGCTCCAGGCCCCCGTGACCCTGACTAGCAGGATAAAGCGGAAGATAATGAATGAATGAATGAATGAATGAATGAATGAATGAATGAATATTTCTATTAAGGACATTTGTGAATTCTATATAGGGAATATATCTAACAGTTCCTTATTCTGTGAATTAGAATATGATAACCAGAGCCAACTTGTTTCACAAAGTTGTTCCACAACATTAAATGTAACTATAAGCGCAACTGACAAAATATATGAAATTTGCATACTATATAATAGAGCTGTTCTGAACACAAATACATTATTCAGAATGAACAGGAATTTTGGCTAGCTCTTTATTTTTTGCAGAGTTGTTTTAATTCGGCTAAATTTGGTGGCGGTGGTGGGGTGGGGGGTGTTTGAGCATGAACTGTCTGTTTAAGCTCTTGCCACAACATGTCAATGGGATTCAAGTCAGAATTTTGTCTGGGCCACTCCAAAGCCTTAATTTTCTCTCTTTTGAGCCTTTCAGAGGTGGAATTGCTTGTGTACTTCAGATCATTGTCCTGCTGTATAATCCAACTGTGCTTGAGCTTAAGGTCACAATCTGATGGGCGGACGTCATCCTTCAGGATTTTCTGATAGAAAGCAGAATCCATGATTTCATGGTTTGATGATCTGAAACATTTTAATGTGACAAATGAGCAAAAATAGAACAAATTGAGAAGCAGGCAAATACTTTGTCATGGCACTGTATATGTACATTCTTAACGTAGAATGTGATACATATAGAGATCTGTTACTTTTGTGTGAGACACCTTATAAATTTTTTAGATCAAACATTTAGTTGCAATAGACCTTTTGCTCAGTCATTAAAAGTAGCCTCACACCTTCTGCCCCAGACACTGCAGAGCCTTACTCAGTCTTTTTATGTCTTTGAAAAGTAAAAACCAGAGTTTGTGGGAATCTGGAGCTCAGTGTATATGAAAGATGTAAGCAAGATGTCAAAGTGTGAATAAGCCATCAAAGCCTTTGAAGTTGTGGAACAAGGGTGTAATTTTCTATTGTTATTTCCTCCAACTGGTACAGGTTTAATGGAACTGTGCAGGTCATTTGAGTGCTTCCATAACAACCTGGCCAAAACTGGTCTTTATGGAACACTCGATAGACCGTGTCATGCATAAACAAGCTTGGGCTCCTTAGATCCAGGGAAAGGAAATTGTATTGCTGCAGTATACCAAGACATTCTAGACCACAGTGCACAGTCTTATCCCCTAAGGGCTAGTGTGGCTGCAGGTTTTCATTTCAATCAGGCTGGAGCCACACCTAACACACTGGCCATTTCTAGATGAGCTTGGACAGAATTGTTCTAGACAATCACGTGCCCGCAACTTTGTGGCAAATGTTCATGAACAGGCTTCCACAAACATCATAGAGTGTACAGTGGATATAAAGTGGAAAAATAGAGCTGTCACGCAAAAAATGTTTTAAATTGCCTTAATTGTGTGCTAAATTTTTTAAATAGCATGCTAATCGTGGTTTTAATGCACATTTTGATTTGTGTTCTACATGCGGGTAGACATCGTAGGGCCATTGAAAATGTTGCTGCTGTTATCACTGTTCTTTTTTTAAGAGAAATGACTACTGAATGTTACCTCATTGTTCAATTGACTCTATTTGATAAAAATGAAATATTAAAGATGATTGGTGTGTCTTCATTTTTAAAATATAAAGGGAACTGAACAGTGTGTAGAGAGCTAGGGAACATGGGTATATCACTTTTCCGGAAGTTCTGTTGTGCTGCTGCTACATGATTGGCTGATTCGATTTTTACCTCAGAGACCCGCCTGCCGCAATGGAAAGGAAAGAGTTTGTGTGTGTGTTATGTGGCTCCGTCGCCTTTGTCGTCTCCATCAACATTAAACTGATGTAACATACAAAATTATCACAGCCCAAAAAGAGCTACTTATAAACTTCTTCGTTCTCCATTGTTCCTTTCAATGTTTAGTAATGTTTGTGATAGTTAACGAGCTAGGAGATAACATTCAGCGCGAGAGATCAGAGCATTGTGCACGAGTAGAGACAAACAAAACATACATTAAAAAGTTAAAAGACATCACCGACAGTTCATTAATATTTCATCACATTTATATGAAAAGTGCCTACAGCATACAAAATTGTTTGATTTATCATGCTAAATACAGCTGAGTGCAGTAATGAAGGCGCGACCCCAATGCTGTTCTCTGTTGATGACGTTGCAAGGCATCCAAAAAGAGACCATTCTGGCACCCTTGGGATTCTGTACCCTGTGCAGTGTATGGGGAGCAGGGATACAGCTTAGGGACCCTTGCAATCAGAATGCAGCCTAAAACAAGTAACGTGAAGGTCAGTGATCGGAATGGTTGTGTTCACTGATGGCGCTGCTGGTTTGCGTAATGTAACTCATTTTTAATCAGCATTACAATTTTAGTGTCATTCTTTTATTATTTTATTCACGTTCAATTCTTTAACACATTAACGTGTTCGTTAATGCATTAATTTGACAGCACTAGTTAAAAAATTAAATCAAAATAAATCATGCTAGATCTTTTCCCAAATTTAATGTAATATAGCAACCAACACTGTGCACAGCCACAAGTCATTCCACAAGTATTTAGATTTTCTGAAGACTCTGACACAAGTCGAACTTTGTTGACTTTGATTTTGTGCTAGGTCGTTACTGTGCTTTGTTTTTCTTTATCAATATCTGTCTGACAGAAGCCTAAATGGTTTTTCCATGTAGATTGTTATTTGGAGCTATCCATGTTCCCCCTATCTTGACTAGAGCCCCAGTGCTAGCTGAAGAGAAGCAGCCCTGTAGCATGGTGCTGCCACCACCATGCTTCCCTGTGGATACAGTTTTCTTTGGGTGATAAGTTGCCTTTTTTTTTTTGCACCAAATATATATTTTAGAATTATGCCAAAAGTTTTATCTTGGTCTCATCTGACCATAGCACATTTCGACACATGGTTTAGAGTGATTTAAGCATGCTCTTTTTTCATAACAAAGGTTGTGACTAAAAGTTAAATCTTTGTTGATGAATTACTCTTTTCCAATAACAATATTCCTTCTACCATGGCAATTTAACAATGACTGCATTTATTTTTTTTCAAAGTTACAAAGCACCGACACTGGAGACGCCTTCCAAAAATGCTAAGTAATTGTCTCCTCATAGGAAATGGTAATGTAGCATTAATATAAACCTTGCAGCTTACGCCTAGGTCAGAGCTACTGTTATCGAAAATTAAGTAACACCTTCTGACCAATCAATATCAAACCTTATCATATGAAAAGAATTTATATAGCAAAGTCCTACTGATGTCAGTTGACCCAAAAATGGCCCAATAGACAAAATGATGTTGGATCAATATTAGCATCCAATCTTGGCCCATTGAAATGACTCTTAACATCAGTTTGCTACCAGAGGAGAAAATCATTACTTGTGTATGGAAAAGGGAGCATTTCTTAATACTTCCTCTTAGGCAGTACAGTGCATAGTTTTGGATGCAAGTGAATGAATGTAGGAGGCAGCAGAAACAAGATGAAAGACAGCTCATTTGAACTGCTTCCCCTGCAGCATATGTCCAGGGAAGGGCAGCACATTTCATAGGAAACTTCATCTGCCTTAGAGAGAGAGAGAGAGAGAGAGAGAGAGAGAGAGAGAGAGAGAGAGAGAGAGAGCCCCCAGGGCTCTTGATCATGTGTCTTCCCTGATTGAATGTGAATGAGTTCCTGAGTGTGCCTCTGCATAATCTGTTTGCTAAAACCTGAGTGTTCTCCTAACCTCTTTATCCCTCTTTCTTCCTACACTATAAAGTGAATCAACACCTTTAAAATGTCAGGCCCGCCTACTCCTGAAGATTATAAAAAGGGTAGCAAAGGTAGAATTTGATCTTGCTATCTTAGTAATGTGATGTTATCTGTGATGGCCCCTGTACTATGAAAGATCATGTCTTACATATTGCTTATAAGCACTCTATGTAAAACTTCTTGTTCTTTGTCCTCTTCTGCTGTTTTTTTTTTTTTTTTATCTGGGTGTTAAATGTCATCTGCTGCTTTCTATTCATAACAGGTAATTCTTATTAAACTAAAAGGTTCACTGTTATCTAGAGCTCCGATTTTGGGATTTAGAGTGAAACTTGATGGAAGAAAATGAGCCGAGCACTTTAGCAACTCACTGCAGTTATTTGTATTACTGTAGACTTCTTGTCAGTTTAAACCAGCCAAGCCATTCTTATCTGACTTCTCTCCTCGACAAGATGTTTCTGCTGAAGAGCTGCAACTCACTGAATGGTTCTTTTTCTTTCTTTTTTTTTCACACTGTTTTGTTCAAACCTGAGAGACTATGTGTGAAAATCACAAAAGATCAGTAGTTTCTGAAATATTTACACCAGCTCCTCTGGCACCAGCATTGTGAACATTAACTTAAGTCCCATTAAGTTCCTATTAAAATGGCCAGAAAGTATATATGCATTAACATAATACATTACAGCATAATGTCCCTGCAGATTCAACACCATGACTTTAAGCCATGAGTCCTTATTTAAAATGCATCGATGAAAGCTTTATTTTCTTTTTCTTTTCCCTTTTTTACCATCTGTGACATAAAGGGGACTAATTCTTAAAGGCGTTATGGATGAGAAATGCTGCCTAGAGGCTTATTATCATCATCACACTTTTGCTGATGGTGTATTATAAAATATCATTTTAATGAGGTTTTCACTTGGAGAGAGATTTTAGGAAAGCTTCAGAAAGAGAAAGCAAGCTGTTATACAGTAAATGCCAATGACAGATTAGTCGCAATGAGTTAATGCTACATGATTATGCACTGAAGTACCAGAAAAACTGGTATTAAAAACAAGTTAATACTTGGTAGGTCCCCCATGGGATCTTGGAGGGAACGTTGCACAGTCCTCACACTGATGTTTTTTTTTTTGAGGCTCCAGAATTGAATTCCGATGTTATTTGAGGCAGTGTTGCACGCCCATCACGTGAAATGTTTCTTGCCAGCCGACGCTTGTCACGTTCACCCAGAGTCTTTTTACGGCCACACTGCTGCCGTAAGTTTGAAGTTTTGCCGAAATTCTTATACTCACGCTACACCCATGAAAGGCTCATACGTGAAAATCCAAACTTTGCTTCTACCGCCAAAATGCTATGACCCATCTTACAAGCTCCAACTATTAAACAGTGTTGAAAACTTGCCATTCTCATTGTGGAAACAGCTCTAGAAGCTTCCGTAGATGTCTATCACTTTATATGCGCACTGGAGGATGCACAAAGTGATGTACATAGGTGCCGTTGCTATGGATTTTGCAGTTTTTCTGGTACCTCGGTGTACAATTTACTATATTTGTCATATTTCCTGTATGTCATATTGTATGTTGTATTAACATCAAGATCAGGTTAGGATTAAGATCAGATCTTTTTTAACAAAATTATCCACCACAATTGTTTGTGAGAACTGGTATTTGATTTCAAGTATCACAAGTACCATGACCAAGTCAAATGAACACCATCTCAATATTTTTTTGTTGCAGCCTATGAAAACATTTCATACAGTCATAATGGATATTTGGTTTTTAGTATATATAGAGGCTTTGCTGAACTGAAATGTTGTCCTTTGCATTCATCTCACCTGCAAGTAAAGTTCTAATATTTTCAATTCTGTTTACTCACAAATATCAAAAGGCAGAAAATCTAATTTAAAGATTGCACTGAAAGATACCACCACCCACCTCAACATTCGTAAACGTAGCTATATACTTATGGAAAAACAAAACTAACTTAGTTCTTACTTTGTGTCTCACTTTAAATGAACTCTCCCTTTGAAATTGAGTGGAGTCACAAATAGTGTGAAGCATTTACACAAAATAGCGTAAATGTCCATTGTCCAATACAGAAAAAAAGACCCCGTGGGACTGATTTCTTTGTGCTGCCCATTTCCTTTTTTTGACAAATTCAAATACACACATTATCATCCCATAGCACTGGTCTTTGGTGGCAATTGTGCACATTGTCTCCTTCATCAGGAAGTGAACCCTGGACATGGCACAAAATACATTTGCTAATCTGTTTTAGGGGGAAGTCAACAAATTAAACCTTCATTATAAAAATTGTCCTGCATTTTACGTGCCCTTTCACTATTTATTTTGTCCTGGATGCGAATTCATGAGCTCTGATTTGCTTTTGACACAAATGTTGGCACTTTCATGAATTCATAAATCAAGGCCTAGTTCATAAAATATAGTTCATAAATCAAGGCCTTCACCTTTGCTATGCAAATGGTGCACTTGTAGGAGCTCTCAAGTATATATACTGATCAGGCATAACCTTATGACCACCTCCTTTTCTCTACACTCATTGTCCATTTTCTCAGTTCCACTTACCATCTAGCT
>JAOVVH010000033.1:2758839-2769142 GCA_028566435.1 Scorpiodoras heckelii | reverse complement strand
CATATTCTGGTTTGTTTAACACTTTTTTGTTTACTAAATAATTCCATATGTATTTCTTCACAGTTTGGATGACTTTAGTATTAATCTACAACGCAGAACATTTTTAAATAAAGAAAAAATCACTGAATTAAAGCTGTGTCTAAACTTTTGACTGGTACTGTAAATGTCTTTCACTACAGCTGTAGACATATTATTATACCAAGCAGTATAATATGGCCATGAACTAGACAGCCGTGTTTGAATTTCATAACAGTTATGTAACCATATAAACTCATACACTCAACATTTCTGTACAAGAAAGCTTTTCATGTAATACACCAAGCTATCCATGAAAATCCATATATCCATTAACCTACATTAGTTGTTATATTCTGCCTTTTCTCTCTGTCTCCACAACTTTTTTGTTAGCCATAGGAGGTATTATTCTATGCCACTGTAAAAGTAAAAACCTGTTATTGGAAATTAGTTTTGTCTCTTTGTGGTCTGGCATTTTCCTACTCTGTTCAGTTAAATGATATGACAGCAGGAAAAGTTCAGTCAAAAAGCTTTTAGCCTGAGCGTCTATGTAAATCTTTGACCTATAAAATTATATTATAAACACTTTTTGCACAGCATTGTGCAGCTTCCAGTGAGCAGAACGTCTTTACAGAATCCTTCACTTCACTTTTACTAAATCATATTTTTCATTTTACTTTCCTTACCCTGGTGTGGGTCACAGTTGCAAAAAGCTGAGAATGTCAATCAGGACTTCTCTGCCTTCGGCCACAGATTTCTTGTCCTTCTGAGAGTTCCCTAGATGTTTCCAAGCCAAATGTGTTCCTATGGACATTTGCCCAACGGAACATACTTGAAGTAGTGACCAGAGGCATCACTGTAAGGTGGTCATACCACCTCCTCTTGTTTCAGAGAACCAGTGACTCTAATCTGAGGATTTCACAAATCACAGAGCAACGCTGTGGAGAAACCAAATTTCTACAGGCTGTTATTCACATCCTTAATGTTTCCATTAGCCTTTGTTTTGATTCTAGTCCTGTCTTCAACCCATCTTGACATTGATAACCCTATTGTGTTCACCTGTTCCATGTCCATGATCAGCTTGTTCTATGGACACTCTGTTGGGTTTGAGTCTCTTCATATTTGAAGCTTCTTTTCTTCTTCCACATTATTCCAGTTGTTTTGACTTCAAGTATATAATACCCATATTTTGCTTTGTTTCTATTTCTGATTATATGCAGGATTGGCCATTATCTGAATATCTGGATAATTCTAATGGCCAATTTTCCCTTTCACAGTATACAACTGTTACTTCTGATCCGCTAATTTGACTGGACAGGAGTCCCACTGAAATTTTTACTACTGGAGAGTTAGAGCAATGTGATCTTTGGACTTAAAATATTAAAGATGATCAGATGAAGATAAAAAGGAAGTAGGGAAGCCAGTTTGACCAGATGTGCCTTTAATAGGGATCATTATGAGGCAGATCGCCAGCTAGCCAACGGACTGTGAGTGAATGTGGGTTCTTTGGGATCAATTTCTATTCACAGACCAAAAATAAATAAAAAAAAACATTTGACCATATTGTGCTTGAAATATCTTTTTTTTTTCTTATTTTTCTAATTTCTTATAAAAAACCATGCGGTTAAGCCACAGGTTCATTTCACATTAATCCTGACTGGCTTCTTTCCTGATGAACAAATCTCAAAACAGGAATTGAAACTCTGCATGCTGGAACTACAGAATTTCATTTGTCAATGACTTAATATTGAATACTAGATTTTGTGGATAGCATGACCATAATACATGTAGATTATATTCAGTAATTCTCAACCATTCACTTTGTGCCTTGCAAAAGAAAAAAGCATCCGTTTGAGATGGATGCACATGAACTCTACCTTTCACAAAAAGAAAGTATTATGTTTGGAGTCCAGACACAGATAAAGTGCTGGACTAAAAGACCTGGACATGCCACTTAATCATAATAAGACCTGCTGTTTGATTTTTTTTTCCTCCGTCAGGGAGTTAGTAGAAATAGGCAAAAAGAAGTAATGTCTGTGAGAAGCACAAGGTCACGTTTTATTTTCAGACGTGTGTGTGTGTCCTCCATTTTATCCTGCACTGAAAAAAACCTGTCACGCCCCTTTTTTTCTGAGATGTTTTTTTGACAGAATTCGGGATCCCTGCAGTTCTGAACAGCATGTAGCTTTTCTCCAGCAAGTCTAAAGGCTAATCTTTTCACTCTGTGACTCCCTGCTACTCTGTACAGCTGGGATAATCCCCAAATGCTTTCTCTATTCTCACCCTTTTCTTTTACAGTGTCACCTTCAGAGACCACTTGAAGAGAATCCTATTTACTGACATAAGACACAAAGGTGAACCTTCTCCCAAGAGATTCAGGAAACTCTCTGAAAAGGGATAAAAGAACTAGCGGTCACCTGCTTTCTCTTTATTACACCGAAATGTTTGCAAAATGATTATTTAAGGCCTTGCGCACTCTCTGGCTCTCTGATTCAGCTGGAAAAAGGCCACAGAGTCACTTTAAACTGTCTCTGCAGCAGGAATGCACTTTATAACAACTTCTGGAGATGGCTTTATATCCTCCGGAGGATGTAAATGTCTTCTTGCTGCAGGTTAGGAGTGTGCAGTCTGTCATAAAATGTCATAAAAAAGACCCTGGTTCTCATATTTCTGAATATTTTCTAGGAAATTCCCCAGGCCTGCCACATTACTTTTAGGACTTTAGAGGTGCTGTGCTGCTCTGTGAATTTATCAAAAGAAAATGATTCACCACATGGGGAGGTCTGTGCAGGAGGAAAAAAGGCACAATGGCACAGTCATAAAGATCATGAAGATCCAGAGTGCTGCTGAATGCTCGATTCTGATTGGCCAGGCGGCTCTAACAGTAGGTCTGACACCAAGGTTTATTTTATTAGACTGGATATTTACGACACACTTTTTTAATCATTATTATAGTATCTTACACAGGGACATGGATGTTAAGTGCTCCATATAATAATAATAATGTTATTATTATTATTATTATTATCATTATTATTATTATTATTATTATTATTATTATTATTATTATTATTATTATTATTATTATTATTGAGTTGTAATTGTTGATATGACTTTTGTGAAGAGATATTTATTTAGCAAGATGGTCTCCATTGTTTCTGCCTTGTAACAGTTTATTTGTTTGTTTTTTGTTTGCATTTTCTTAATTTTCTGACGAAAGACTGTTTATAGCTGCTATAACATAAGCGATAACAGGAACAAACTTATTTTGTGGCTGTTCCACAATACTAAACATACAGAACTATAAGTGGATCAGAAAATGTGTAATTTTTCATGATTCATAAATTGCTGTGGTGTAAAAGGGATTTTAAAAAAAGATATTTGTCGAAAAGATTCAACTTCAGGGTGGTAACTGCAGCACACCACCCTGTTGCAGTTTTCATTGATGCTGATTATTTTTTCAATAATAGCACACCCAGAAGTGTTTTATCGCCTTACATATTGATGCACTAATATAAAAATAACATTTTCTTTTGAAAAGTTTATGCAATGGAATTGAACAGCCATCTTAGCACGATTCAGTAAACTTGAGGTGCTGGTCTTGCTCCGGTCTATGATAGACCTTCCCTACTGATGAATTATTTCTGTGAAAAATATATGATGTTAAGCAATCCAACTCATCTAGGAAGCTCCATAAATCAAGTATCATCTCTTGCAGTCCTGGAAATTGTGCTTCTCTTTCAGTAAAGCCAAAATTCAGAGATTTTTAGACATAAATAAATCATTTGAAAGCATGTCTCGCTGTGTCTCATCACCTAAATTGCTGAGCATGTTGATGGATGGAGAATGACAATGCCTCGTGTGTACGTTGCTGCTTTAGCCAGCTCTGTGCCAAATCCCTTGTGAAACGTTTGACGGTCTAAAAGGGAATGTCCCTAAAAACTTCTCTGCATTGTCATTTAATCTAAAACGGTGTGCTGTTAGGTTCAGACTGGCATGTCAACAACTTAATCAGAGTTTGCAGTTGGAATAAATTGCACTCAGTTAAAATCTCCAGAGTTTGTACTTTTTCCCCCCATCTCATTATATATGTCTCTGTTTTGTCTGGCTCTGAATGCAGCTGCCTTGATGCCTTGTGCTTCTGCGTCCATTTAAGTCATTATTTTTTATCTAGGACAGCAATTTAATAGTTGTAGGGGTTTCTGTAAACAAAACTGTTTGAGACGTACTTGAAAGGTAGTAGTTTGTCAAGATACTTCTAAGATATCAAGAGCTGACTGCTACCTGGTGGAGTAGTGTTAGCTGATGATGGTGTCAGCTCATGGCTTATTTCATTTCACGCAAAATAGCAGTACATTTGTAAGTAGTGAGTTGGCTAATGCCAGCTAATGTCAGAATAAACAGCTAGATAATGACTGGAACAAACACAAATGAAGTACTTTTGTACACAAACTGCTTTCTTTCATGTCCTTGTGCGCTGCCGTATGGTCTCTGCGTCTGATTTTTGCCTGAGTAAGGAGAATGTGTTGTTTTTATGTCTCTTGGACTCTCTATGCCACTCTTTCACATCTCTCTCTCTCTCTTTGCATTTCACAGTACACATTTGATTTTGATGCCTTTCAGCTGACAGAGGTGGAGAATCTGAATGTAGATTATGTCAAGAAACATATTGGCACCTGATACAGAGAAGGCCAGAAACACATTTATGTCCTATTCACAGAGCAAATGCAGTTAATGCTGCTCAATTAATCCTCATTTGCAGCTGCTTATTTGTTACAGTTTATGAAAAATGTGGGACATCATTAAGGATCTGGGGAAATCATAAGACGGATGATGGATTACTGAGGTGCTTTGGATCAGTGGAGGTCGGAGGTGTGGTATTTGAATACACATGACAGATTATTTACTAGCAGGCTCATGCTTCTGCTAATAGGACTGAGGACACGTACAGAAAGCACAAGGGAGTGGGGTTTAGACAGGATGTCTTCTTGGAGGTATTGAGGAAAATAAAAACACATTCTGATATTCTCCCCTCTTATTTGAATGAGTTATTTCTTAAAGTGAATTGAATTACCAATCACAAGTGTATGCTTAAATTCATTTACAAACCCCACCCACTCAGAAATAGTTGTGACAGAGGCAAAATAAGAAAAGTAATACAAGTAATACTGATCTGGAATGTTTCACAATTATCAGTTAATAGGTGACGTCTTCAAGAGCATAAAAGGAGCTTCCACCAAAGGTTTAGTCTTTGCAAGCAAGGATGGGTCGTGGTTCACTACTTTGTTCCAAACTTCATGAGAGAATTCTCAGTCAGTTCAAAGACAATATTTCTCAGCACAAGATTGCAAAGTATTTAGGTATTATTATTATTTAGGTAGTATTTATTGCACAGTATTTATTTTGCCATCTACAGTTCATAATAGCATGAAATTGAGGGATTCAGGGGAAATCTCAGTGCATAAAGGCCAAGAAGAGAAATCACTGCTGAATGTGTCCATCGAGCCCTCAGGCGTTGTTGTCATTATTATGCTACCATGATAGACATAACAACATGGGCTCAGGAGTACTTTGGAAAATCACTATCATGTAACACAGTCTGCTGCTGCATCAAGAAATGCAACCAGAAACTGTATTATGCAATGAAGAAGCCACATATTAATTTTGTGCAGAAACACTGGCGAGTTCTCTGGACCTGAAGTCATCTGAGATGGACCGAAACACAGTGGAAACATGTTCTGTGGTTTCACCTTGTTTTTCGGTAAAATGGACATCAGATTCTACTTGCCAAAGTTGAAAAAGACCATCCAGAGTGTTACGAAAGAAAAGTGCAAAAAAATCACACATCATGGGTGATCTGCATATGCATGAATGTACCATTGATATGGAGGTTTATAATGGTATTTTGGAGAGACATGCTGCCATCAATACAACGTCTTTTCCCAGGACAATGCCAGACCTCATTCTGCATGAGTTACAACAGTGTGGCTTGACAGGCCTGCCTGAAGTCCAAATCTGTTTCCTACTGAAAATGTATGGGGCATCATGAAGAGGAGAATCAGACAACAGTGACCACAGACTGTTGAGCAGCTCAAGTCTTGTACACAGCAAGAATGTGCAAAATTTCCACTTGCAAAACTGCAACAATTAGTATCTTCAATTCCCAAATGTTTAAAAAGTATAATTAAAAGAAAACATGATGTGATCCAGTGGTAAACATGCCTCTGTGCCAACTTTTTATGAGTGCATTGCAGGCATCAGTTTCTAATTGGTTTATATTTAACAAACAGAATTAAGTTTGTCATTCAAAACACTGAAAATCTTTTCTTTATCCTTTTGTCTGTTAAATAAAGCTTTATGATAATTAACAAATTACAGATTTCGGTTTTTATTGCATTTTTAGAAAGTGTCCTGACTATTTTGTAACTGGGGTTTGTATTTGGGCACACCGTAGGTTACAGATTTTACTCTGAATTAGGGAAGGTCATGTTAGCTGGTTTGATCCTGAGTTTGGGTTGCTCTCTGCGCAGAGTGTTGCATGTTCTCCCCATGTCATTGTTGGCTTCTGCCTGGTTGTCCAGTTTCCTCCAACCTCCCAAAACATGGCGTTATTTGAATTTGACTGTTTGTAATCAGGATTAGCTATTGAAGGTAGCCCTGGGGGAAGTTAAATCTCTTTTCTCAGCAAAGCGCGGGGGGTGTGCCATGACAACAGCATGGCAACAAAGAGATGAGTCCATATACTGAATGACATCGCTGCCGTGATCGATGTCTGCGTTTGTGTCTGAGCTCGTCTTTAGGGCCGGGTGTTTCTACTCCATTTCTCCATGTTATGTTTCCCTGCAGGTGGCTGTTCAGGGGGGGCAATTTCCAGCAGAGTGCTACAGAGTGAACTCCAAAGGAGAGACAGATACACAAATAGAAACCTGAGAACTCTTCATGAGATGAATCACATCAGATGGAGTGAAAAAAAGTACAGTCTTTTAACTCTTGAATAAAATCTAGCAAATTATAGATTAAGGGTCTTATACAATTACAATGTTACAGTATACAAACCCAAAGGCGGAGCTGCCTGATTTTTTCCCCTGTCAACCTAAGCTACAGCAGTTGAGTCCATAATTGATCCATAACTGGTAAATCTAGTTTGTATCTGCAATTAAATAAACTAATAATCTAATGTAGACCACTGTGGCTCTGACCAGGCAGTTACTAATGATGCTGTGAATGCATCATGCTGCACCACAGGTTTGTTGCACAAATGAAAGTAAAAAATAACTTTTTTGTTGTATCCTCCAGAATACATAGTCTCCATCAGATGCCCTGTAAACCTTTATGGCAGTCTTTCTTAAAAATAATTCATCCATTCTAATTAACTGTATATAAATAATTGTTTTGGTTACATCTTTCATTTTATTTTAGGGGTCACTGTGGTAATTTATCTGTTTTTGTTTCGAAGGTTAATTATGTATACACTGAAGTAGCAGAAAAACTGGTACAGCAGTTAATACTTGGAAGGTCCCTCACAGAACATTGGAGTGAATGTTGCACAGTCCTCACGCTGATGTTTGTTGAGACCCTAGCATTGAATTCTGATGTTGCTTGAGGCAGTGTTTCACGCCTGTCATGTCAAACGATTCACCCAGAATTTTTACAGCCACACTGCTGTCTTAAGTTCGAGGTTTTGCTGTAATTCTTGTAGTCACCGTACACCCTTGAAATGCTCATATGTGAAAATCCAAACTTTGCTTCTACCTCCGAAATGCTATGACCCATCTCACGAGCTCCAACTATTAAACCGTGTTGAAAATCACAAAATCATGATAACTTGCCATTCTCATGGAGGAAACAGCTCTAGAAGCTTCCACAGCTGTCTGTCGCTTTAGATACGCACTGGCAGACGCAACCAATGACGTGCATACTTGGTGTTGCTATTTATTTTGCATTTACGTAGGCTCCATGGTATATGGTATATGGTATTTTGTTCATTCATTTGTTCTCTTGGCTTCGTTCTTCCATATCAATAGCAGAAAATGTATCCTAACATCTCTTGGATATAAGTGGGGTTCTATTGAATGCTGGAAATGGAGTAGATATGCAGTTCTTCAAGGACAAAGAAGCTGCCATTCAGGCTGTCACTGAACTTCCAGTTAATTCAGTGTGATTAGTCATGAAAGTGGTGTGTAAATTGGCGTATGCTGTTAAGTTAAAGTAGAGCTCAAGCTGCGTCAGATCGCACTGCGGATGAAGGGAGATATTTTTAAGACTGTGTCTTCTTACAGGCTCATTAGACTGCAGTGATAAAGGAGAGAGTGGAAGAAGTGATTTCAGGCTAGAACAAATAGAATGGACAAGCCTGATAAAAAGTCAATACAAACTGGTTGGTAGTGACCTCTACTGTTTTTTCTTCACAAGTCTGAATTCCTCTAAAGGTCTCTAAATTCCAGCCATACATAGTCATACATCCTTGAATTATGTAAGTTTCTTTCAGTCATATACTTTGATATCGATCATGTGAATAACTGTTTCCTGAGTGTGGCCTTTATTTTCATTTCAGAGAGTCACAATAAGTTACAGTGATAGGGAGATGAGGTTTCGATCTACGATTCTGTTCTCCAAGGAAATCCTGGCTCCACAATTTTTCTTTCCCTCTCATTTCATTCTAATAGTACCCAGATGATGAAGATTGACTGGCACAGCATGAACTCACATTGAGAAGAGAGGAAACAGGAATTGATCCTGGAGAGTGATTAGGCCAATCTTCATTGATGCACAGTAGCACGGACACCTCAACACCGTCTCCATCAGGAACTCAGACCTTTGTGTGTTTATACTGTATGGAGCAAGATTGGAGAAAAGGGTTGAATGGGTTGGTGTTCTTCTGTCACCAGGAGCTTAATTCCCCATAGTAGGACCAGTCTTGTGAACAGAACTAAGGGTAGGGATGAGATGAAGAGTGATACTGTACCCACAATACCTGGGCATGGTACCAACAGGCAAGTGGTGACTCGATCACCCACATAACCCGATCAAACTCTGCCATAAAATTTCAAAGTCAGGTCTGGCAGCTGGTACGTGATAGATAGTCTTAGAGGTACATGACCTTTGAAAACTTTGGGAAATGTCTTTGGGAACATGCAAAGCCACTTTCTGTTGGCAGGAAATGAGCTTGAATTAGCTTGTGAGGTGGAATGTTTTCTTCTAGATATTGTTGGCTCCACATTCACACACATTAAGGGCTTGAGTACAAAACTTAATCATGGGTGTAGACTATCTTCCACTCTGGAGTTCCCACAGGAGATAGAGTTTGGGATTGCATACATGCATAGATACTACCACTCACTAAATGTTTTTGTTTCCCAGAGGGTTCATCAGTTTCAGAAATTCTCTTACCAGCTCTACTGGCAACAACATCTATGCCACACTCAAAGTCCCAGTCAAACTACACCTCAATTTTATATGCGATCCTTGAAGACTGTCAAACAACACAAAGCAATAAGGTCAAGTCCTAGAGGCAAAAGTCAAGAAGAAGGAAAAACAAATCTCAATGCACTTTCATTTCTAAGCAAATTTCAAAGGAGTATTTCTACAATTTCTTTGATATTGTGTCCGGTAAAGCTAGTATTATGAAGGTTATATATCAGTTTCATTTTAAACAGACTGGAGGATGATGACCTTGCATTTACTCCTCTCAGCTCCACAAAAAAAACACCTCATATTAAAACCTTGCAACCTTCACTAAAATATATCACTTTATTGAAGGTGAAGCCCAGGCACTGTTTTCATTTTTTTTATTCTTTGTAAATATGCATCTTGCAGGTCAAATATAAAACTGCATTTTCTCATTCAAAATGTCCTGTCTTGGAAGTGGATGATCTCAGCTACGGGTGGTGTTTTAGTCCCAGCGGATTCACACTGGAGTTCATTGTGATGTACTTCCATTTATGCTTAATCCAGTTAATTAATTTTATTTGCTGCAGTGTGTACAGGATGGATAAAAATTGACTAATTATTAACTATGATATCTTATTCCTTCTGATTACACTTCCTGTTCTGGTAACAGTTTAGTGTTTGTCCATCTGAAGCTAGCATCTTTATAGCATCGTTTTATTCATTCATTCATTATCTTCCTCTTTATCCCGCTAGTCAGGGTGGGGTACACCATGGACAGGTCGCCAGTCCATCGCATGGTCAAGACACACTCACGCACACATTCACACCTATGGGCAATTTAGACTGACCAATCAACCTAACATGCATGTCTTTGGACTGTGGGAGGAAACCGGAGAAC
>JAOVVH010000033.1:2692398-2705248 GCA_028566435.1 Scorpiodoras heckelii | reverse complement strand
ACACACACACACACACACACACACACACACACACACACACACACACACACACACACACACACACACACACAGCCTGTTTCTGATCTCAGGGTTGGCTTCATTAATGACATTCATCATGACTGAGTTATTGTATGGACCTGTCCAACACTCCTTCCCCACAGGCTCAGCACAGAACTCTCTAATGTGGTGGGTGTGTAGCTTTCACTCTACAGCACTTTTGAAAATATTGTTGGGTATGCGAAGACGTTTTAACACTCATGTTAATACGTTCCTATTGACCAAAACAAAACAAACCTTTATTTATTAGCAGCATTGTTATTATTATTATTATTATTATTATTATTATTATTATTATTATTATTATTATTATCATAAGGGCACAGCATTGGTTCTAAGGTCTGATTGGCTGAGCTGGGTAAACCATTGCCCCTTAAACCATTGCTCCGTCCACAGAAAACCCTGATTTTTTCCCGTTTGTTGCTTAGCAACCAAAGCTTACTGCTACCAAGCAGAACAATTGTTTATTACAAATATGATTAACACTTACTTCAATTATTTAATGTTTTTGTTGCTTTGTTCAGCTCCTAAGAACACCCTTACAGCACGCACACACACACACACACACACACACACACACACACACACACACACACACACACACACACATACAGAGCGCTGTCAAGTTCTCAAATCTGATTGGTCGAAAAGTGTTTTTACATTTCTATAACCCTGACAAGACTTTCGCTTTATATATTAACACACCCAGCAAATATGGAGGTTCCACAATGTTAATTGCAACCATAATAGGTTAAAAAAATACTCATGGATGAATAAATCCTGTCAGTGTATTCGTCTGATAAATGAGCCATTTTTCTTGGATCGTATCAAGGCCACAATTTATAAAAACACCCACAAGGAAAATGTGTTTGCAGTTTGCTGAAACACTGTGCTCATTTTTTTTATATTACAGACTTCTGCAATGTCAGAACCAATGTTGCAAAAAAAACAAAACAACAAAAAAAACAAACAAAAAAAAAACCCCAAATGAACAAAAAAAAATGTTGTGCAATCCTAACACTGCAAATTGCAATCTGCTTGTGTAGTGACGCACACAGAATTTCATATGTGATTAGTTCACGTTAAATTAACAAATTGTACATTTTATGCTATTTAAAAATAAATTTTCTATGATTTATTACCAACATAAATATCTATATAAAAGAAATCTATTAATTCGAACATAAATAGACACAATTTTCAGTTGAAGTGAGTGATATGTTGATGTTGATTATATGAAAATATATTTTTGTGTAAGCGCCGTGCTTATGGTCAGCTCTGACTTCAAAATTAGGAGGATAAAGTAGCACGTCACTCAATAAACGTTAAAATTGATCTCTGTTGTCTTATACTTCCATGTCAAATAAATGCTTTTTGAAAACTGTTGAAATTAAAACCAATCTTATAAAACAACGTCTAGTACTTCATGTCTTGCTTTTGTCAGCAAAATCTCAGCAAATAAAATACTGCTGTAAAAATGTCAAGTATTATAATATGATTATTTTTTTTGTTATGTTTAATTGATCCTAATTGAGTAAGCACTATGTAATATTTGTTCTGTGGTTCCAAAACATTATCTAGCTGTCACCTTTTCTGCAATTACTAAACTGATGTTTCATCTACACTGCTAGCGCTAGCTGCTTGGTGCAATAAGAAGAGCAATCTATGAACAACAATCAAAAAAATAAAAATTCATACGCATATCTTGCCAAACACACAACCTGAATCTCATTCGTGATCCTACAGTGTATAAATTGCCCCGATTGATTGACGATAACAATCTCAAATTGAAAATGAGTCCAGACATAGCACTTGGGCTGAAGGAATGAACCGTGCCAGGGCAAGTTTAAACACAAGCATGTGTAAGTGCTCCAGCTAGTCAATCTGGCATTGATTTTCATCGCATTACATTCATGATGGAGATTTTCTTTTCTGTGATTTATAAGGCACTAAGGAAGGACATGATATGACATTGTTATTTGTGTTTTGTTCCTGAGGAAAACTGAACAAAGTGCACGAATACAAACATTCAAAAACCTTAACCGCACAAATAGCGCGTACGACTTCATTCACGGCGTGCGATATTATCCACTACAGTTCTGTTTCTTTCTCATTGTCGTCGTCACTGTTGAGACAGTATTCGTCGTCAGTAGTGGTCTCTGAATCCGATTCCTCAAAAACAGACAACATGGACTTGTAGTTCCTGGTAGGCAACAATCCACGAGGAGATAAGCTATCTGGTGAGGTCCTGCTGCCAGCTGAAGAAGGGCTGGAGATCTGCGACATGCGTCGATTGTGCAGCGGAGAAGTGGGTGGTGTTGGATCTGCTTCCACGTCCAATGGGATTGAGACGGGCTCCAGGTTATCTGGGCTCCTGAGACGGCCCTCTGATGATAACCAGCCTGTAGGTACCTTATAAGAAATATGGCCACTGGAAGCTGTGACATCATTCTCAGGTGAACCGACTGGACTGTTGATACTTGAATGTCGGCTCTTGGTGACAAAGCCATCTGAGCTGCTCAGGTCGCTGACGCTGCCTTGCCTCGATCCTGTCGAGATTCTTCCAGGACCTGATGGACGCCCTGAAACTACGCTGCTAACCGAGACAGATCGTCCACGCTGCAGTCCATACTTGAGATCGGCACAAGGAGAAGACAACATCCCCGAGTTCTGCCCCCCAACTGCTACCATGTTGTCTAGTTGAAAAACGTTCTCAGGCTCAAAAGGAGAGGTGTTAATCCTCTTTCGTAGGACACTGCCGAAAAACACGTTATCATTCTGTTCATCTTCTGAAGACCACTCAAATGGAGAAGGTGTCAGAGACTGGCCAAGTCTGGATCTTTTGCCTGGAGGCAGTGTGGCATAGCAGGTGATATGATCAGGCTTAGGCCAGTTGGGGCTACCAAGGTATCGACTTCTGTTTTCCTCCATGAGTCTTTTGTGTTCATCCATATTTGGCGAGTTGTCTTGTTTTTCATGTCTGAGACCTAACGCAGGGCCGGAAGAATTGTAAGATTCCATCATAAAGGGGATTTGGGGATTTGTGGATTTGGGAGATTTCAAAATTTGACTAGCAGAAAGCCTCTGCTCTGCTTTTCTCTTGGTTTCAGAAGTCATAATGTCTAACAGCATCTCATTTTCAGTCTTTCTCCTAACTGTCAGATCATCCATTTGGTCTAGTTTCCTAGTTATTTCTGGAGGCTTGATGTCTAAATCCTCTTCAGGTTTAGTCTGTCTTTTAACTATCAGATCATCACGTTCTTTTTCCTTCTTAATGCTTTCATAGCCATTAACATTTGAAGCCTCCACATTTTTACTCTTTCTTCTACTTGAGGTGTCACGATCTTCTGAAAATTTGCCACCAAATGTTAGTCTCAAACGATTCAAGACCTGGTCCACTCTCTTGGTGGTTTTAAGTCCTGTCATCTCACCCTTTTTAGCAGCCAAACCCTCTTTATCTTCAGAAAGAGATGATGTCAGAACATTATCTTTCTTACCTCTTAATGAGAAGAGGCTCCTCTTTGAGTTAGGACTCTGACTTGTCTGGAATGTCCCATTTGGTTGTACGTTTTCTGTTTCTCCACCTTTTTGCACCGCCTCACTAACTGGGGATTTACCTTGTGGCAAAGAAAACTCTTTGGAAATAAACCTGTCAGTCTTCCTATTGTCATCCTGAGACCAAAATATGCCATTAAGTCCATCATGTGGAATAGTTTTAAGGACAGCGTCAGTCGGTTTTGGGTGTGTAGGTTCTGGGATTAAGGTGTTAGTTTTACAGTCTGGGAACTTTGCATCTGTTGAGTTTTTCGAGATGTCATCTTCACAGACGGAAAACGCTGGTGCTGTGATCTGGATATCGGTAGAACCCACTGACTCTCTCAGTGCTGATTTCCTTTGGTCTCTGAGGACAGAAATATAAGGTCTTTTCTCAACCTTAGCATCTACTGGTGAACTACTGTAAGAAAAAGATCTACTGTGCTGGTGTGTCACAGGTGGAGATGAACGGCTGTTAACTGCTGCTCTTGAAGAGATGAGGGTGGAGTAAGGGGATTTACTAAGATGAGGCACCGATCTTCTGCCAGTGTCAGGTGGAAGAGATTGCGGTGCACTGCTGGAACTGCAATCGGGTTTCAAAAGCGGATTACGTGATTCGACTGAGCTTAAGTCAAATGTGAAGCACAAGTTCCTTGAATTTTTATCCTCTTCCTGTGGTCGCTTTAGAGAAGAGGTTCGAGGACTAGGAGAACTCAGTGCTGGAGATGCCTTAGGTGGACTGGTTTCCCTTAGGTATTTGTAGATGCTTGGAGTACAAACTCTTCTGGGCTTAAACTCAGATGGGGATAAAGGACTTGGCTGATCTAAAGGGTTTTGATTTGACTCCTCTGACTGCCTCTTAGAGTTCATATAGTTTGACCATAATTGTGATGGACTTGTTCCTTCTACATAAGAAGCTTTGTGAGGTGACAAGCTAAGACTCTCTGAAAACGTTTTCGTCCTTATAGAGTTTACCGAGCTCGATGACGGCTTATCCAAACAGCTTGAGTTTTGAATGTTGTTTTGGTCCACATGAGTCAATGGTAAATGAGTTAAACTGACAGAGGGACTGGTGGCAATACGCTGTATTGTTCTGGGGCTAGTTGTGCTATTTATACTGCTGGTCTTGTTGGAGTTGATCATATTGTTAATACTATTGAACAGTACATAAGTGCTTGGCTCACGATTCATGCTGGTCATTGATGTCTTGCTGATCTGTCTCTTCAGTGTGCTATCAGAAGTCCGGTTTGAGGGAATTTGTGGGAAAACAAATCGACTATTTGCATTTTCCTTTGGAGAAATCCAAGCAGATCTTTCTGGGATCTTACTATTTGAATCCTGCACATTTTTACTGTCATTTATGCTCGTGTGATCCTGAGCAGATATGAGAGTCTCTGATTGGTTAAATCTTGATGTATAGTTTGAAAACAGCCTTTCCCTAGTTGTATCATTTGAAGCAGGAGGAGTTTTGTTGATCATGTCAAAATCCCCTGCAATTAAATAGCGCTGCTTCCTTGATGAGTCCATCTCTGCCCAGTCTGGGGAGAATGCTTTGAGTTTGTGTGTAGCTGAGAGTTGTTCAGGAGATGTCTCTTTGGCTGGATCGTTAGGGGAAACCAGATTGTGTTGTGTTTGGGAAATCCTCATCATGCTTTTACTAGGTAAATTTAGAGAGCTGATGGATGCAGATAACTGCTTCTCCATTTGAAAGGACTCAGAAGTTGGTTTTCTTGAGTTCAACCTCCTAGAAGACAAAAGCAAAGTGCTTGTTGTTGGCCTTGACCTTAGTGAAGAGAAAGACTCTCTTAGATCCGCTGACTGTGCCGTCTTTCTGTAGTCACTGAGCTGAAGGGACAGGGTGGACCTGGGCACTTCACTGGAGTCCACTGACACGTGAATAGGGTTGCCAAATTCTGCTGTTTGGTCCACTGCATGTCTGTTCATTCTCAAAGAACTGGTTTTCAGAATCTGTTTTTTCGACTCTGAAAGACTCTGTGTGAAGCTTTCATTCTGCCATTGAACAGAGCCCCTGCTGGTTCCTGCTGATCCCCTGAGCCCATTACTGAAGTTGGTGACTGGTTCACTCTGTGCCTGTATCTGCTGGAGGGGAAATCGTTGTTGCTGTTCATTCTGACTTAAAGCAGACAGGTTTGTATTATGCTCAATATCTTGTCCAACATCGCTAAAGCCTCGCTTGTGTCTTCTAAAGCGCCCGGTCCAATGAGGAGCAAGAACGGAGACTAAGGTAGAAGTAAACATCGCTGCCGTGGACCTGATACGATCTGATTTCAGATTATTACCAGAATCAGAAGCAGGGAATGAGGGCGGCGATAAGGACTGGTTTATTGCCGTAGGAGAGCATGCACAGACCTGACAGTCAGAGTCGGCCTTTGAACCAGTATCCTCTCTAAAAGGGATTAGATTGCCGTGAGAAAGTGTTCCTTCCGCATTCTGTCCTAGAGGCTCATTATCTCCAGACTGCCCCTCTGAACGTTCACTCTGGGTGATTTGTAGCTGTGTCACACGCTCACAACCTGCAACTTGCCCCTGTGTGCAGGTTTTTGCAGGCTGACCTTGATCCCAGAGGACTAAGACTAAGCCACGCTGTATTCCATCTGAGGATCTGTGACCGGATGTGTCATGCTCAGCATATTTTCCCCATAAATAGATGGTATCATCATTTTGTGATTTCGACACATCTTCATCTTTAGTTGATTTACCAGTTGACTCTGTTAATGCGTTGACTGGCAAATCCTTTTCACCAAACTGTTGTTAAAACAAAAAGATAACACAGGAAATATAAGAATAAATATGGTTTGTACATGAAAAATGTGCATTTTACCTTAAGATTGGCCTCTCAATCATTCTGTTTGAAATGTAAATAACCCAAAGACACCAAAACGGATTCTGCATTTACATTTCAGAGAAATCAGGTAAATCTTTAGGGTAAGCGCCTACCTCGGGATGTTGTACATCAGCTACTTTTGTTCCTGCATCAGATTTCTTGTGCCTGCATGGAAATAGGAAAAAATTACAATTTACTAATTTAAACCATGCCAATTTAGTACACAGTCACCTCCGAAATTATTGGCATTGTTCAAGAGAATGGGCAAAAATATTACACCCAATTATCCAGTCCTGAAGAGCAACTGAAGATACTACTTACTCGTGCTCTAACAAAGATCACTCTCAAAATAATATCCTAAAAATAATGCGACTTGGTGGCTCACTGATGCTTTCGGGCTGTTTTGATCTTCTGAAGACTGAAGAAATTCCCTAAAGAGCAGGATATTTTATTTTATGTTTCATGGTTGCCTCTGCGAGGAGGTTAGGACATGCATCTCCAACCATGACGAACATTAGCAAAAGAGATTTGCTGCTGTTTTTCTCCCAAATGGGCATTTTAATATGAACTGGGTCTGCCAGTCAATTTGAAATCAGCATTTTGAAGATTTTATTGCATTATATTCTCATGAAGGTGGGAATAAGCACTGCTGCGTAGCTGACTGTTTCATATGTCCTGCTTGGGCCAGAACTCAGGAGTGTTCCCAGGCTTCATACTTTGCAAATGTGCAGCAAGTTTACTGGGCCAAACAAGATGAGCCACATTCTGCCATTTCTCACTCCGACTAAGTATACAAATAAACAGTCTGTACAAGACCGACAAGCAGGGAGGGGCTGGGGCTTAAACTATTGCTCACACACACACACACACACACACACACACACACACACACACACGAAACATTATAGGGCCTCGGCTGGCATGCCTGCTTGGTCTTTTTGCGGCCACGGTCTGCTCTGATTCAGTTAAGTAAATGTTCTCAGTTCATATTTCACATTTTAATGGTGAGTTTTAACATGTTCATGAAATGCTGCCACACCCTCTTACCTCACTGTACCCTGCTTAATAACACTGCAGAAGAGCAAAACAGTGTTTCTTTACACTCAGGAATACAGTCTTACACACCCATCAGGGCATGACGTGCTTCTATATACGGTCGGATTCAACGTACATCCAACAAGAGCTCTAAATGGCAGACTTCAACTCCAATGGCAGTTAAATGATTGACACATAATGGTAAACCTCGTGACATAATTAATGCATCAATAGGCAGAAAGCATGAATGGTATTCAATTGTCTCGCACTATTTACTGAGAGGGTGAGGTCCAAATGCAGTTAAAGGCTAAACTGGGTGTGGCATCAGCACCCGAGTTAATCATTATCGCAGCTGCCTGGATATGAAGTGCGACTCTTATGATGTAGTCTGTAAAAAGTTTAAAGGGTTAAAGGGAAAGTTAAAATGACTACGACTCACAGATCATTACTTCTCAGCTTTGTAGCAATGCGAGCGTTTGTTTTGTCATTTTCTTTCCTTGTAGAAGGGAACCTCAGTGAGAAGAATGACGTGAAGTGGAGATGACCACGGCACTCGTCCTCATCCTCCGGTGCACTCGCCCACTCCTCTTTGCTTTTCAGAAGTGTCCTCCGCTTGATGTGCACATCTGATGAGCAACATGGGCAAGAATTACATTCAGAAATGTGATTAAGTACAAAGTCAATTTAAGACCCGAGTCTTTTTTAGTCTGGTGGTAACCAGTAACGCATATTACAAAACTGCAAAAAACTGCAAAGCAAAAGCTTTTATTTACAGAACTTGCACAATATGCTCTTCTTCTCATTAAACAAATTCCTATGAGTAGAATTATTTGGATTTGTTCTTCCTTGTTCAGATACATCATGGTTTATAAAAATACAACTCAGTGATGATGGTACACCATGCTGTCGTGACATAATTATATACTTATTTGTTTACTTATTATACTTATATTTTTACACAAATCTAAATCATCTAATCATCTAAATGAATCTGAGATATAATACAATTTAAATTCTGCTTCTATTTTTATTAATGAATTTTGTCCCAAATTTCTATTTAAACACGAAATATAGTGCATCACTGAACAAAGCAACAAATCTAATTTCCAGTCCTTATAATTATGCAAAAGAGACGATCCAACAGCTATTCAGAGAACGTGAGAAAGATTAGAGGTAGTTATAAATGCAAAGAAATTATAAAACGTAAACATTTCACTCATAGACAGACCTGCAAACCTTTACACTGATATTACTTTGATTGTTTTTTTTAAAAAATGTTATTTTAGTATCTTAACATACTCATTACACTGTGTTAACTTTTTAAGTGCACATCTGTAAAATGCTTCACATAGTGAATTGAATTGAATTGTGTTTTCTTCTTAATTTTGTCAGGTGACTGAATTTAAAACACATAAGCTTGTCATCGCAAGTCTAACTGTAAATGTAATCAAACTGGTTAAAGTTTAGGATAAAAATTGCTAAGGAATTTTTAAATCTTTTAGGTTCCTGAGGATAGAAAGTTCAGGATTAACTAATCGAAAAATCCACAATCTGATAAATAAACTAATAGGATGCTAATGCACTTGTCTTATAGGTTTGAACATTCATTAAATAACAATCTGTGCTGTGATCTTAGTTTACACTGGACAGGGTACTTGGCTGCAAAAAAGTTTGAGGAACTCTGATTTAAATGCACTGTTTAAAAAGAAAAAGATTAGATTCAATACTGTGCCATTTTGTTCTGACCATACTGTACAAAGCGGCATACAACAAGCTTTGATGGATTACAGAAACATCTATACATGGAACATTATAGTTTTCCTGGTTTCAGAAACTATACGTAAATCCCACAGACCCCAGCTGATGTAATGCTGTTCTTTTCGCTCGAACCGAATCAGTTTGCTTACTCTTGGTGGTTTGGATGCACTCAGTAGACGCTCTGGTGATACACTTCTTCCCTCTTGTGTCCTGGAAACCCCTGCAAACACAATACATCCACCATGAGCGGTACGCCACACTCCACTGCTTCTGCCAACGAACGTACGAGCTCCAGATGTGGAGCTGTTTTGTTGTATGACATCTCTATGATCCACTCCCTTCCCTCCATGGTGGTAAACAGAAACACCCAGAGCAAGTGGTTCATCAGAATGACACAACACACATACCTAATCATAAACAGCTCTGAAACTGTACACGCGTAGGAAAGTACAGCGTCATGCCGTATTCAACATGCCATTATAATGCGCTTATAGCATAAAGACTCTTACAATCACATGACCAGGGCTGCAGCAGGTCGTGTGCGCTGGTACATTTCAAACCTCACACACACACATACAAATCCTTAGTATTAAAATATATATTTTTCTTTTGGCAAACTTGTTTTACACAGAGGACATCACACACACACACACACACACACACACACACACACACACACACACACACACACACACACAGAGTTACCACAAAGAAATCCTTAGAAACTGGGAAAATATTCTAAAAGAAGTATTAGCACCCTCAACCCTCAACATAAATCCGCTCCAAACAGATGAAACCTGTTCACAATTACATCAAACGCTGAGCATCTGACTTGCATCTACTTCATCATATTCAAAATTCGAACCTGCTAGCAAATAACGTTCGGGACGCATTTCCCCCTGTGAGCGACTCGTTTGACGAAAGGTTTACATTCTCACTTGTTTGTAATCGCTCATCATCAGGATGGCATAACATCGATTTATACCACGGTGCTGCTGAGTTCACGCATCTGACTGGTCACACTGATGGTGCTGATGAATTTTCTATACAAGCAGCTCGGAGAGTGGTTTAGTCGGTAATCCAAATCACATGTTTCATTCGAAGGGACCTGGATGGTATAAGATCTACACAATGAGATGTTTATTTAACATTCATGGAAGGAGTCTCCAGGGTCAGTGCTTTGTAACAGGAACAGTGACATCAGGACAGAGGAAGTTGTCAGATTCTCTGTAACATGGCAAGCTATGAGCTTTCTTTTATCTCTCTCTCTGTCTCTGTCTCTCTCTGTTTTATAATTTTTTTTAAGAAAAAAATAGAGCCTGGTAGGGATGAATGTTTATAGCTGCTACAATGTAAGTGATAACAGGAACTAAAATAAAATTGAATGAAACCATAAATAGGTTAAAAGCACAATGTGTAATTTATTATTATTATTATTCATTCATTCATTCATTATCTTAACCACTTATTCCTGTCCCCAGGGTCACGGCAGAGCCGGTGCCTAGCCAGTAGCATAGGGCGCTAGGCAGTATCAACCCTAGACAGGGCGCCAATCCATCGAAGGGCATATTATTATTATTATTATTATTATTATTATTATTATTATTATTATTAATACTACTACTATTCTACTACTACTACTACTAATAATAATAATAATAATAATGGTGATGATGATAATAATAATATTAATAATAATAATAATAATAATAGTAGTAGCAGGAGATTTTACATTTCAAAAATTGCAGTCATTGTCAAATCACTGTGTTGTGAGAGGAATAAAAGACTCCAGTGTGTGCTGTTAGACATTAAGACATTAACTCTGCTTTATTGCTTACTAAAGGTATTATTATTATTATTATTATTATTATTATTATATTATTATTACTCAGCAAGGTAAAAGTAAAAGTGATATGAACCATGGAATGAAATGATCAATTTCTGAGAATAACTCAAAACAAAGCTGAGATACTACAGTACCGTCCCAATACGACACATCCGGACATCCTGAGACTTCATGACCCTGAAAGAATAACGTTCGCTTGAATCTAACTGGCACTTTAATGAAAAAAACAACAACCTGTTAACACAGTGTGAGTCAGCACTTCTCAAAGTGTGTCCATGAACCATGAACCAGGAGGTGTGTGATTCTTTGACTAATTACAGCTGAATCAAAATTACAGCCATTATTACAGTTTTAAGTTTATTATTAAGGTCTTTATAACTTCTTGCAGTTCGTGTTAGAATATTTAACAGCCTGGTCTGTTGCATGGCTTTAATGCAAAGCTCAGTGACTCAAAAACAAGCAGTCCTGCAATAAATGTTATCTTTAATGACAATTTTAATAATAATAATTATAAAAAAAAACTCTGAGCAGAATCTTCAAGAATACAAAGGCTCTAATTTGTAAATAGCCAAAATATTAAATTAAGACCAATATTTGAGTTATAGGATTATGCTAAAAAATTGTTTACAATTTATTTTTCAGTTTAAAGTTAAAGGGGATCCTGGCTATCAACTTTTAAGAAGCGTTTTGTAAAATAAATGTGTGCTGAGATTATAATAAAGGCTTCGGTAAAAGTGGTTTTTAACCAGAATTTTATACAAATGTGTCCTGAGAAGCGCTGAGGATATCTATGGATACAGATAACCTTTATTACAGGAGAGGGATAAAACACGGACGATTTTAATACACCGCAGAAGAAAATATTTTTTGCATCAGAGTTACATATATAATATCTCATTTTAAAGTTTTAAAAGTTTGTCCCTGTTGCTGTTCTATGCATGTGCGTATACCCATTACTGAGACTAAACCTACAAGACAGTCCTGGGAAATACAGGAAATGCGTCCACTTATGGATCAAAATTTGTGGCATGAAATCTTTCTGTAAACAAGGACACACCACACATGTGGCAACACACACACACACACACACACACACACACCACCCACATGGTCTGCCCTAAATCTGACAAAGCACTGTGCAGATCTAACTCATCCTGCTTTACACTGGTGCTAAATGTTTGCTGAGGATCACACTTGGTTGCCAGATATTCCACCTCAGTGTGCTGCTAGTCTGAGATAAAAGAGTGATTTTTAATTATTTACAAAGGCATTACAACCCTGCAGTGTTCAGCACGTAGTTTAATGTTCAGACACATTTACATCACTTCATGTGATGTCATCTCCTACATGGCGTTAAGAAATAAAAGGCAACTAAACGGCCGTGTTTATGCATTGTCCCAGGACAAGGAGCAGACTGACAGCTTCAAGCTCTTGCACACACTCTGGTGTGGTTCATAGTTTTGTAGGCAGTGTAGGTGGTTGGTTACCAGATTGATTAGTATTAAACCCAAGTCTTGTACTGAAGAAGTCTT
Organism: Scorpiodoras heckelii; assembly: GCA_028566435.1. Classification (NCBI taxonomy): domain Eukaryota; kingdom Metazoa; phylum Chordata; class Actinopteri; order Siluriformes; family Doradidae; genus Scorpiodoras; species Scorpiodoras heckelii. The sequence continues at coordinate 2,692,641 of JAOVVH010000033.1, read as the reverse complement.
GGGGCTTGGGGAATAGGAACATATAGATATCTCAAAAATAGGGAATTTAAGATCAGATGTAGTAAATATAAGTGGTGGTAAAATAAATATATCTACTCAGTAAATGCACACTCACTCACTCATTATCTTAACCGCTTATTCCTGTTTCCAGGGTCACGGGAGAACCGGTGCCTAGCCGGCGGCATAGGGCACAAGGCAGGATCAACCCTAGACAGGGCGCCAATCCATCGTAGGGCACACGTA
>JAOVVH010000033.1:2593846-2613091 GCA_028566435.1 Scorpiodoras heckelii | reverse complement strand
CTTGTTTTTGAATCTTTCATAGGGGTATTTTTATATAGATTTATTTATTTATTTGATACTTATTTATTTACTCACTTATTTATGAATTTTTTTACTTACATATTTACTTACTTTTTTTTATTTATTTATTTTTTACTTAAACATTTTATTTATTTATTTATGCTTTTAAAAAATTAATTCATTCATTCATTCATTTTTTAATTCCTGAGCTTTCCACCAACATTAGATATTACATCCAAATTTATGTTATTTATAAGCTCACAGTTTCCTGAGTTACTGAGCTTCAGATTAAACACCTTCAATTCAAATGATAAGAGCAGGTTTATTATAAATAATGCTGAATTTTGTCATTTCACACACTGAAAATTTATTTATATATATTTACACACACACGGTCCCCTCCCTCCAGCCCTCTCTCGACTCCACATGAAGAAGAAAACCTGCTTATTCTCCCTGACTTGGACCGGCCACTTTAATAGGAACAAGCATCCTGCACATTCGTTTAATTATCCAGTTGGACAGAATCCATCTGGACCTCGTCTGGTATTATTCTAGTCTTCACCTGTCCAGTTTGGATGAGCCTGTGTTTTGGCTGACTGGATGTTGCTCTTCTGCTCTGCTGTGGATGCATTTCTGCTCATCACGGTTGCATAGAGTGGTTCCTGCACAGACTTCCTGTCAGCTCGAACAAATCTGGCCCACTCATCAACCAGGTGCCAGAGAACTAATGCTCACTGGATGTTTTGTTTTGTTTTTCCACACCACTGTGAATGAAAATCGCAGGAGATCAGCAGTTTCTGAAACACACACAAACACACACACACACACACCAGCCTGTATGGCACCAATAAAGAAATGATTTTCCCCTTTGTGATAAACACCGACCTGATCTGATGTACTAAGCTGCTGCTGGTGCTACATGATTGGCTGACTGGATAACGTTCCACACAAATGTTCCTATTATAGTGGCCGTTTTATCATGTTGCAGAATGGGTTAAATTTGAAAAACCTCAATCTTTCTTTGATGACTCAAGCCCAAGAAAAAACAGCCACAGGACCTCGTTCCAGCATTATTATTTATCCCCCAAATTAAGAAAGACTACAATGAGAACAAAACGCAACTTCACTAAAGACAGGGTGAGAAAAAGAAACACACAAGTGCCTGAATTCAGGAAACACACACACACACACACACACACACACACACGTCGAGCAGACCTTCTATCTTTCCACCCACTAAAATAATCTAAAGCATCTATTTTTTGCATTTATAAAAATATATTGAGTAGTGCTTTCCAATCCATTTTCCCCCTCAGCTGAACACGTTTAAGGAACACGTGAAAAACACACACGTGCATGTCTGAAAATTTTCATGCAAAGCCTTTTTGCATTACGTAAACCTGAGTTGTGGAGATATTTACAGTGCTGTGCTGGAGTGTGTATCAGCAGGGCTTTTGTTTTTGGCTCCGACAATATTTTCTGGATGTTACATGATTTAGGAGTTTGAATTAAAATTCATAAATTAAAAAAAATTAATAAAAAAGAAGAGATAAAATACAGTCCACTGATATTTTGAGACTAAATGGGGCTCATAGTGAAGCTGATAAAGGGTAAAGGCTTTGAATATGAATCTCAACTACGTTACATTAAATACTTTTACAATAATAAAACATTAATAAACATACATTTTTGTACAATCTTTAAAAAACATATTTGAAATAACTGGTTGTTTTAGAGATTTAAATACAAGCCTCAAAAAATACTGCTTTTATGTTTAGGCCAAACGTGAATCGTTCAGGATTCCCAGGGGAAAGTAGCCACTTTCAGGGTGATCAGAATCACCGCTCACACTCACATCCACCACTGGGAAATCAAACTGGAAAATATAAACCGTAATCATGAACCTGCGTCATAGGAAGGTCTCCGGTTCTGTTAATAGCTGAATGCTAACAGACTAAAAGAATAGCTAAAGCCTAACTAGCTACAATGTTATCCGAAATACTTACGACATAAACGTTTTATTGTCCGACCTCTGAAAGCATCTACTGTTCTCTGGGGAGCTCAGACCTTCACTTTTGGCCTGATTTGCATAAAAGTTACATAAATCTGCATTTTTTCAAAATTGAATTTTTGACATTTGTATTTGGGGGTTCTTTTTTTTTTAATCCAAAATCCACAATTTGTTATTTGAATTATTCACTTTTAAAGCCAAATCAAATTCCAGATGACACTTTGGACAAAAAAAAACTAACAAAAAAAATCCTATTTAATTTAACATGAAATTATAATTTGTCTGACGTCTGAAAGCACCTACTGTTCTCTGGGAATCTCAGACGCTTTGCCTTTGACCTAATTTGCACAAGATTTACATAAAATCAGAATAGTTTTCTTCAGATTTCAATTCTTGACATTTGTATTTGGGGTTCTTTGTCTTTTTATAAATCCCAAAACCATAATCTATCATTTAAATTATTCACTTTTACAGCCAAATCGAATTCCAAACATTTTGGACAAAAAAAATTAACAAAAAATCCTATTTAATTTAACATGAAATTATAATTTGTCCGACTTCTGAAAGCACCTACTTTTCTTTGGGAATCTCAGCTGCTTCACTTCCGGCCTAATTTGCATAAGATTTAAATAAAATGTGCATTTTTTTCAGATTTGAATTTTTGACATTTGTATTTGGGGTTCTTCTTTGTTTTTTTAAATCACAAAACCATAATTTGTAATTTTTTAATCTGAATTACTCAGTTTTAAAGCCAAATCAAATTCCAAACAACATTTTTTGACAAAAAAAAACCAACTAACAAAAAACCCTATTTAATGTAACGTGACTGTGCATAATCATAATCAATATAATCTCTGAAATTCATATTCAAAAATTTTGTCATCTTTTCCACTCTGTAATTTCACACTTAGCCAGTCAGAGTTGAGCTTGTCTCTAATGCTTGATGCATAAGTGTAAAAATAGTTTGATTATTATTATATGTTTTTACAGGTTGATGTTTATATTTACATATATGGAACAGTAAGTTAAGAATTTAACAAAAAATCAGGTGTGAAAATCTATTAGATCCATAACAAGTGTATGATTTGCAGTGGGGTCTTGTTCCTTTAGGTTTTTGAGAAATAGCTTATATTTGTGGACATCTGACACCATTTCATGACACACCAGCCCACAATCTCTTTAATACAATAATAATATTGTTCTCTACCAGCTTTATAAAAAGAATTATACAGTATATTACAAGTTCATATGCATGACTGAGTCTGTTGTCCCCCCCCCCCCAAAAAAAGTCCACAGAATGTTCCAGATGCTTTGCTCGTTGTAAAAGATTTTATGGCGCCGCCTCGGCAGCAGATGAGGAAGATTTGGATTGTCCACCAGGGGGCCTCAGAGTCCAGGCTTGTCCTCTAGCCCAGGGGTAGATGGGAGCCAGGCAGGGCAGCAGGTGGACATCAGGTGGACATGGGATGGGGCGGGGCCACGTCCTCATGCCAGTTCTTGAGGTCTGTGGTTGGTTGGTGTGGTTTCGAGGGCGGAGCCTCACAGAGCAGTGGAGGTCACTTTCTTCACTCCTCGGCGCTGAGCGAGAATAGAGCAGCCCACAGGCTCCAGTACGGGGGGGACGTTTCTGTTCAAGGCGGAGTACGTCGCAGCCATGGCCCCCTGTCGGAACCCAGAGAACAGATAAACATGTGTACGAGATGTGACATCATTAATAAAATACATAAGCTGCACTGTTTATCGTGCTGATGAATTCTGGATGCTGATTGGTCAGAAGGTGTCGATTCATTTTCTGTGACAAATGACAGATTTATATTCATTTATACAGCAACATTTCAAACTACACTAACTGTTGTTCTCCGTTCACTTCATCACACCATCCTGTCATTGATTACTTTCATATAACAGCATGACACTGAATGTTTTACTTCTCACATATCACACTGTACTTTATATTTTCTCAAATCTTGTGCATAAGTTCATAAACAATATACTGTACATTGTTATATTATTATTATTATTATTATTTAGTGCTGTCAAATTAACACATCAACGAATGTGTTAACGCGTTAAAGAATTGATCACGATTAAAAAAAATTAACGCCACTAAAAATTTTAACGCAGATTATAAATTCGTCAAATTACACAAACCCACAGCGCCGTCAATGAACACAAACATTCTGAAATTGAGCGTTACGTTACTCGTTTTAGGCTGCATTCCGATCGCAGGGGTCCCTAATCTGTATCCCTGCTCCCTACACACTGCACAGGGTACAGAATCCCAAGGGCACTTCATAGGGAACTCGGTCACTAAAACAGCTCTGTTTGGACACCGTGCAACGTCATCAACAGCGGACAGCCTCCGGATCACACTGTCATTAAAGCACTTCGCTGTATTTAGCATGATAAATCAAACAACGCTGTTCAGACTTTTAAAATAAATGTGATGAAACGTCTATGAACTGTCGGTGATGTATTTTAACTTTTTAAAGTATGTTTTGGTTGTGGTTTGTAACGTAACGTTACTCTTCGGTTCGATTGGTGAATCGATGCCTTTAATTAAACTTATTAAACTAATTAATCAGTATATCAGATGAACGAAAGGCAAAAAGTTTTTTTATTTTAAAAAATGCAAAGACGTCAATCATCTTTAATATTTCACTTTTATCAAATAAAGTCGAGTGAATAATGAGGCAACGTTCAATAGTCGTTTCTCTTAAAATAGACCAGTGATAAACGGCATCAACATTTTCACTGGCCCTACAACACCAACCTGCACGTACAACACAAATCACAATGTGTGTTAAAACCGTGATTAAAAAAATGAATCACGTGACAGCAGTATTATTATTATAATATCATTTTTAGGCTGCAGTACCATACCCTAGACTGCCTTTAGGTCTAACCTGAATTATAAAATAATCAATCTTTTCATTTATGAACATCTAAACCCTTTTTTGTCCATGTTGGATTAATCTTAAAATAATGTACTTTTAACTAAAATTAAAATAAAACATGTTTTCCAGTAAAACTGCCAGCTTCATTAGGCTCATATGATATCTGAGAATATTGTTTTACACAAAACTATGACATTCTCTTAGCAAGTTTTATTCACATTTCATCTATTTTAGTACTTAAAACAGTTTAAAAAAAAAAGAAAAAAAAAAAGTTGAGCAGCACAATGTAAAATAATCATCATCTCTGCCTCTGTAAATTCTATTCTAAATGCGTAATCCACATAGAGAATGTGTGTGTCCTGCGTTCTACCTTGACCAGATGAGGAGCGTCTTGTCTGTTGAGCTGGTATTTCGGTAGCTGGTCTTTGTGAACGATCCAGGGATGCCTCAGCACTTGTGCTGCTGTCAGTCTCTGATGAGGGTCTACATGGAGCATTTTAGATACCAGATCCTGTGGGCAACAAGAACGTAGAACTTGTGGAATGAACGATTGACCTTGATACTGAAATCTGTGCGTTTCAGCAGAAAAACGTATGCACATGTACATAAACAAAACATCAGGTTCTGAAGCTGTGTTCAGAAAAACATTAAAGAGAAACATTCACGAACAAACCGCCTGCAAAACCACACAGTCTTGCGTTAAATACTCAGGAACATTGTACTGAAATTTCTTTTCATAATATTATTATATTGTTATGATTTATAGCTTTGTCTTTTCCATAAATTAGTTCTTTGTATTCATTTTTGGCTTTCTGAATTTATTTATAGTTAATAGTTTACACTCTCTGGTCAATGTTTTCTAGGTAAAGAGTGAATCCACCTTGGCCTCGGGTGAGACGGAGTTCCAGTATCCGCCGGTGAGAGAGAACTTCCCACTGCCGATTCTAACCAGAATCTCCTCGGGTGTGTCCTCGGGTCCGTTGGCGAACGGTGTGAAGCTGTAAAACGACCCAATCGCATTATAAACAGACAGAAAAAAACACATCCTGTTCATTTATACCTCTGACCTTTGACATTTACCCTGTCAGCATCGTGTAGAGAAGGACACCCAGACTCCAGATATCACACGCCGCATCGTAACCCTGCTTCTTCAGCACCTACAGGACACAATGGTTTATTTAACCTGTGACACATACAAACAGCTCGTCTGTTCCTGACAGTCAGTGGAGACAGCGTTGTGTACCTCTGGGGCTACAAAGTTAGCAGTGTAGCAGGGTGTCATCAGCAGGCCGTTCTCTGCTCTCAGCTGCTTGGCAAAGCCAAAGTCACAGATCCGGATGGACTCGGGGTTTCCCGATTCGTCCACGTAGAGAATGTTACTCGGCTTCAGGTCTCTGTGGACCACCTGAGAACACGGAACAGGAAAGTGACATGAAGCGATAAATGATTAAGATGCTCCTTTATTAGCATGCACATCGAGACTCTACAGGTGCTGCTGCTGGTGGGTGTGGCTTCTATTTTTGTTCGAGGTACAGTAACACTGGGAATGATGGGGATGATTGGGCATAATGGGAAACAATGGTGGAGATGTGGAATAATGGGGAACGATAGGGAATGATGGGAATGTTGAAGAATAAAGGGGAATGATGGGACATGATATGGAATGATGGAGATGCTAGGGTATGATGGGACTGTTGGTGCATGATGGGGATATTTGGGAATAATGAGGAGTGATGGAACATGAAGTGGAATGATAGGGATGTTTGGGAATAATGGGGATGCTGGGGCATTTAATGAAATGGGTATGGGAAATAATGTTGGGAAATAATGGGGAATGGTTAGGCATGCTATAGAATGTTGATGTTGAGGAATAAGGGGGAAATACTGGGGATGTTGAGGAATAATGGGGAATTATGGGGATGTTGGGGAATAATATGGAATGATTGGGATGTTGGGGAATAATATGGAATGATGGGGATGTTGAGGAATAATGGGGAATGATGGGGATGCTGAGGAATAATGGGGATGTTGGGGAATAATGGGAATGATGGAAATGCTGGGGTATAATGGGGAATGATGGGGATGTTGGGGAAAAATGGGAATGATGGGGATGTTGGCGAATAATGGGGAATGATGGGGATGTTGGGGAATAATATGGAATGATGGGGATGTTGAGGAATAATGGGGAATGATGGGGATGTTGAGGAATAATGGGGATGTTGAGGAATAATGGGGATGTTGAGGAATAATGGGAATGATGGAAATGCTGGGGTATAATGGAGAATGATTTGGATGTTGGCGAATAATGGGAATGATGGGGATGTTGGCGACTAATTGGAATGATGGGGATGTTGGCGAATAATGGGAATGATGGGGATGTTGGGGAATGATGGGAATGATGGAGATGCTGGAGTATAATCGGGAATGATGGGGATGTTGGAGAATAATGGGGAATGATGCAGATGTTGGGGAACAATGGGGAATGATGGGAATGCTGGGGCAAGAAATGGATTGATAGGGATGTCGGGGCATAATAGGAAACAATAAAACACGATATGGAATATTAGGGTTGATGTGGATAAATACCCCTTGTGCATGGAGGTACTCTACGGTCTTGGTAATGGTGTACAGCACGGCGCTGGCCTCCCTCTCAGAGAAGAACTTCTGTCTGAGGATTTTATCAAGCAGCTCCCCTCCTTTAAGCAGCTCCGTCACCAGGAAAACCGAGCGGCCGTCATCATACACCTGCAGAACACAGAGCTGAGTTTCAGCACCAGCAGTACCATTTGTACATGTTCCATAACATGCACTTTATCTAAAAATATTAAGGGTCACCTTTATATATGACTGGACAAATAATGTGGGGGGGGGAAGTATTTCTAACAACATGATTCAGAGTTTCTCAGTAACGTAACAAGCTGCAGTTTTGTCTTAATAACTTCAAGAGAGAAAAAGAGAGGCTGGCGAGGGAAAGACTTGTTTATAGCTTGTTTATAACAGGTTTTGTGACTGCTCCATGACATTAAATGTAATTAATTGATACAAAAATATGAAGTCAATATAATGGCTGGGAAATTGCGGTAATATAAAAGGATTAAAACTGTTCAGGATGTGCTGTCGTAGGAAAATAATGAACTTCAGGGTGGTAAAAGGGACTGTTGATTACTTTCCAATTACAGCTCGTTTATCTATTGCTAAGTGCTACGTTAACAGTGTCATCCGAATTGCCTATGTGCAGTTGGCTTATCATGATAATCACATGTGCACTCTTCACACTCACATCCTTTAAAGTGATGATGTTGGGATGCTGGCCGTAGCGTAAGAGGATTTCCACCTCGTCCGTCGGATCCCTTTTGGCTTTATTAATGATCTGGTTATATAAAAAAAGTCCACACGAGGTTATGACATTCATTGTAATTATTATGTATAACCAGGAACGGAAGGTCACAGCAGAGCCCAGTGGTCACCTTGACGGCGTACTCCATGCCCGTGCTTTTTTGAATGCAGCGCTTGCAGACGGAGTACGAGCCGACTCCGATGTCCTCCCTCACCTCGTACGAGTCACTGAACTGAGACGTGTTCCTGTGAAGCTGCTGCAACGGGGATTAAAAACAGGACAAGCAGGTGTGAGTCTCGTACCAGGTCAAGCGCAAGTGTAAAATCAAAGCACGCTATAATAAAGATCATCATCAGCGAGCTATACAGAGGTACAGGTCCGAAATTTGTTCTGACCATCTGAGGGGACGGTGAGAAACATTTTCTGTGGCAAAAAGTACTGGCACTTAAACAGTGGACTTTACCTGCAAAACCGTACTTATATCCAAAATATTATGGAATTGTTCGATGAGCCTGGAGAGATTTGTAGAAGATCCTCCTTCAGGATGATCCTCTAAAGAGAACATTACATTTGCTCTGAGGTTTGTTCGGAGGGTTTTTGGGGCTTTTCCTTCTTCCTCAGTCCACTTTTACAAATACGAGGTCTGTCCGGAAAGTAATAAGAATGGAATGGAATGCTCTGTATGGCTTATATATGGAGATGTCTGTTCAAGGTCAGTTAGAGTGGGATCTCAGATGAACAGTAGGACCCGTTTCAGTTGCATTCTCGCCTTCGCAGTGGCGCCCAGACGTTTGTTTTTGTGAAACCCTGCAGAAGTGCCTTGTCACTGGAACAAGTGAGTTTGGAGCAAATGTTTAAAAGGAGAGCCCAATTTCCTGAACAGAGTGACCACAGGAGATGAATCATGAATCATTCGAGTACGATCCTGAGACAAAAATACAAAGTGCTGAATGACACACGACAACATCGCCTTGCCCAAAGAATGGTCACATGAGCAAACAAAAAATCAAGTCACTGTTCATCGTCTGTTTTAGATTCTCAAGGGATCATCCATAAAGAATTCATACCAGAAGAAAAAGACTAAAACAGGTTTGGAAAGGCCTCCACTTTGGCACAGTAAAGAACATCCATAGAGCCGTTGTGTGCATTCACAAGAATCAAGGTGATCATTTTGAATCGTAAATTAATTCTCATTACTTTCTGGACAGACCAAAACTGGTCTCTTGAAAATCTGATAAAAGCCACTTGGTCTTTTTCCAGTCTTTAGCCGTCCAAATTGGTTGATCCTGTTCCCTCTGCGGCCTCAGGTTCCTGTTCTTGGCTGACAGGCGTGGAACCTGATGTGAACTTCTGCTCTCATAGCTCATCCGGTTCAATGCGGTGTGCTCAGTGGTAATTCGAGTTACTCTAGCCTTCCTGTCAGCAGTCCCAGGACATCAGCAGTTTCTGAGACACTCAAATCTGATATGGACAATAACGGCGCCATCAAAAACACACTGTTTTCCTAATCTGACGTTTGACGTGAAGCTCTTCATTCAGGTGCCACATGGTTGACGACTGGATGAGCTCATGAATGACCTGATGCACAAGTGTTCCTAATAAAGTGGTCAGTCAGTGTAATTATTCTATATATTAAAATCCAACCCGTAATAGGAAGTCGTCTGTATGGGTGATGGATTTACCTGCACTATAGAGCTCATGTTACTCTGCAGTGGCTGCGTTTCTTCCTCTGAGCCGATGGCCACGAAGCTGAACCCTCTGAATAGCTGGTGAGCGTTGGCACTAGGGGGCACACCTGGTGAGTCTACACACACACACACACACACACACACACACACACACACACACACACACACACACACTAAACATCCTGTTTGACTTACCCCCAGACTTATTTAGAGGTTGATGAGTAAATCAGTGAACATCCTCATCTATACTTGTTATCTATTTCTCAGGAAACAGACCACATTACGTTACACATTTCCAAAGAATCTTATTACTCATGTGGGACTCGGTGAGGGACACAAGGTTAAGTGGCTGCTCTGCTGCCGTACCTTTGGGAGTTTTAGCTGTGAATTCTGGGTCAAAGTAAAACGTGTCGTCGGGTCTCCCAGACGCAGGTTTGAAAGGTGGCTGGATCTCTCTCCTAAATAATTTCTGGAGATGAAAAAAAAGACATGATGCAGATTAACACCAGTTATACAAATACATTAATAAAATACATTATGGTTTCTATAGTAACAACTCAGGAAAATGTGCCACATAATAGAAGACGGATTAAAAAAACAGACCGTTGACATGATGAAACTTTTTGGATAGCAGGAGATAAGGAGGCTTCAGTATCAGTGCTTTGTAACAGTCTGTAAGTTTCCCACTTTCTGGTTTCATCAGAGGTTTTGGTTTAATTTCTTAGGAACCATGTGATCAGCGATTAGATCAGCCATGACATCACTGATAACAGGAACTAACTTGCTTTGTGAATGTTCCATGACATTAAAATGTAACACTGTCCATTAATATATCAAGAATGGCAATTTTCTGCAAATCTTCATGGTACAACTTCTAACACACTTCAGCCCATGATGTTAAAGGAACATGATCCACATCAGGGTTGTGTGTGATATCTAACACACACACTCACTCACTCACACACACACACACTTACGTTCCAGTCGATAGAAGCGAAAAAGTGGTGTCTCTTAATTTCTTCCACTCCGTCTGGCCCTGCACCTGTGTAAACATTATTCGACAGCTGTGGCTCTGTTTCAGCTACAAACTCCTTGGTGCAGACGCGACGATTTCACAATGCGGTACTGCAGAATTAAACCCTGGTGGTGTCGGACTTACCCAGGCGGTTGGACGGGTTTCGTTTAAACAGGTTTCGGAGGAGACTCTGAGCCTCCAAGCTGAGGAACTGAGGCATGCCGAGCTTCGCCCTACAGCAGGAGACAGAGGTCAGAACAGAGTACATCAAGAAGAATAAAGAAAATAAAAATAATATTAAATCAAACATGAGGACAGTATAAACCTGCTTATTGGTGGATCTGGTTAAAAATGAATGGATTAACATAGAAAGATTGATGAATGAGTTCAATGGATGAGTCTGACAATGTGATGAGATGGATAAATGGATGGTTGGATGGACTTAATGGATAGACTGATGAATGGAGAATGACAGTTAATGGATGGGTTGCGTGGATGCATAAATGGAATGGGATGGACGCATGAATGATGAGACCAGATGGATGGATGAGTGTATGGTATAGATAAATGCATAAAGGATGGATGGTATAGATAAATAGACACAAGGATGGACAAATGAGTCAGATGGATAAATGAATGGTTGGATGGATATGATAGATACATAGAATGGGATGGATGGATGGATGGACGATTTAAAGATGGATGGATGGATGCAAATGATGGATGTGATAGATGTTACAGGACAGGACTGATGATGGATGGATGGATGAACAGAAGGGGAGCATGGATAGTTAGTGGATGAACTGCATTCTTAAGTTATATGGGATTAATCCAGGTTAGATGTGATGGGAATGCATGGCTGGATAACTGGATGAGTGCATGGGACAGATAAATGCATATATGAATATACGAGATGGAAAAATAGACAAATGAGATAATGGATGGATGGATGGACAGAAGGGGAGCATGGATAGCTAGTGGATCAATGGATCAATTACATGGGATGGATGAATGGAGGACTGGATGGCTGGATGAGTTTATAAGATAGATAAATGCATAAATGAATGCATTAGATGGAAAAATAGACAAATGAGATAATGGATGGATGGATTGGATGGGTACATAGATAATATGCAAAAAAAATCAGATGGATTTAATGGATGGATGGGAAAGACGGATAATTAATGGATGAGTTGGATAGAAAAATAAGATGGACTGAAGGAAACAGTAGATGTGATTGGACAGCATGGCAGGATGGATGGAATGATACATGAGATGGACAGCCACATCTGGGACAGATAAGATGGGATGTGACATGGATGAACAGATTGGATTGATAGATGTATGGATGTGTAGATGAATTAACGGATTGTTGGATGGATGGGACAGATATGAAGAGATTATGGATGATAAGAATAGATGGATGGTTTAGATGAACAAACAGATGGGATAAAACAGTTTGATGGACTGAGGAGGATGTTCGGATGGATTTGACATGGATTTGTAATGGACGGATCTGCAGAGTGGACGCATGGTACAGATGTGATGGAATGAGATCACAGCAACACTAGGCACGTGTCTGGTTTAGATGAACTGCAGCTGGTGGAACATTGTCCACTCTTCTGTTATAAACTCGTACTGATTAGCAGCACTGTGTGTAGAAAGGCGTGAGAAATCGTTAACACGACGTTAAAATTTGAGCGTGAAGGGAAATGTCTCGAGAGCTAGTTTTCAGGCTATTCTGCTAATCATTCATAACCATGAGGGTGAAGCGTGAGAAAGGAAATGAAACAGTTGTTGGAGGACCAAACAAACCAAAGGTCAGACATGTTAGCTTGAATCCATGACAAGATAAATAATCATATAAATAAGCTAGCTTAGGCTACAGGTCTCTTCTTGAATAAGATCCACAGCCATGCTCCAAAATCTGGTGGACAGCCTTCCCAGAAGAGCAACGCTGAGACAAAATTTGGAATGAGATGTTTAACAAGCACATATTGTGTGATGGTCAGGTGTTCCAATACTTTTGGCCATATTGTGTATTTTCACTTTATAAAATAAGCATGATTTGCAGTGCAACTTAGGAACCTGCTCTCACTGAGATGGCGTGTTTAGCTTGTCCCAGTGATATATATATATATATATATCTATCTTTTTGTATCTACGTTTTTTTAGCAAACAAACTCAGTTGTTGCTTTTATCAAGCCACAACATGTGTTTCATCAGCGAGGATGAGCCAGTTCGTCATGGACACTGAGAAATCTTCATTCCAGTTGAAGGTGCTCTTTGTCATACCGAAACCTCCGTGCTCTTATCAGCTTCTCCAGCCTTCATCCTGGGTCCATTCATTCTGCTACTACAGCTTATCACGCACATCTGCCCGAGCATGAGGCACTTCATTAAAATCCACTCCTGACAGCATTACTCAGTGTCATTCCCATCCAGTCATTTGTGTTTATACAAGGTGAAGTGTTCGAGCACTGGGACTGTACAACCACATCCTCCATTAGCATATTGCTTCGTTCACACTTATCTTCCGACGGATATTTTACCTGTAATCACACTTCAAATATATATTTTTTTGGTCACTGTGGAGCTTCCAAAAGATGAAAAACCCCAAGGAACTAGCACAGTGTTCGTAGTTCATAGTGTAACTAGGAAACAAACAAAAATGGAGGACAAAGTGCTGCTCATTAGTGAGCTGGTATTGACACTGAAGTATTTTGTGACATATTGAAATATAATATAAAATATTTCACTGCCAACTTTCGAACAATGTTTGGGACGTTCACTAGCAAACTAAGACTTTCTTTAGAAAGCTAATCTTGAGAGCAAGCTATGCTAGGTAGTCAGCTGATACTAGCTAGGACTGGTTGTCATGGTTACACTGTACTCATCCCTTGAGGCGTTTTTTTTTTTTAACCCCGAAAGGTGCTCCAGCCAGAGTGGAAATGTTAAAGTTCACTATCTTCTGCTATTCTGTGATCACAACACAACACAACACAACGCAGGCTGATATTCAGAGATCCAGAACTCACTTTAGGATCATGGTCATGGTCTCTTTGCGGTCCTTGCCTTGGAAGGGAAGCGTCCCGGTTAACATCTCAAACTGCGGACACAAAGCAAACCCAAACGCTGGTGAAGAGTGTGTAGACGTACAAGGCAACAGTCAATTACAAGACGGTCAGGGAAGTCACGCAGCTCACCATGAGAACGCCGTACGACCACCAGTCGGCGCTGTGGGTGTGGCCTCGCCGGTTCACCACCTCCGGAGCCATGTACTCCACCGTCCCGCAGAAGGAGTAGGCCTTGTTCTCGTGATCGATCGACTCCTTGCTGAGGCCAAAGTCTAAAACACACACAGTAACCAGTAAACACTGCACCGAGTCTTTATACACAACAAGGACCTAATACTGCATACGGAAACGGTTAAGAACTATTTTGAGAAGCTATAAGTTTTAATAAGGTGAACTTTAATTACAGTTTACAACTGCATAGAAAATTAAATCGACATCAAATATTTAAAACAATTAAAGAAATGCAGGTTGGCCAAAGAAAATCTTACTGATTGTTAGTGCACAAAAATGTTGCTATTCTTAAAAATGTTAACTAAAAGTGTTTCTAAAAGAAAATAGTATTAATATCTATAACATATCCATACACATTGAAAAATATGTGAATTCCTAATATAGCTCTGCACTAGCTTTTTTTTGTGTTGTCCTTGTGCACACTATTCTGGCAAAGAATTTAGCCCTGCTATTGACTCTTCAGCTCCGCCCCTGTTTCTTTACAGTCAGCTTGTAAACTGTACATAATTTTGACTAAGGGTTTGGGTTTGGTTGGCAAAAATCATACATACTGCTGCTTTAAAATCTGACAAACTGCTGCTTTAAAATCAGACAAACTGCTGCTTTAAAATCAGAGAAACTGCTGTTTCAAATCAGACAAACTGCTGCTTTAAAATCAGACAAACTGCTGCTTTAAAATCAGACAAACTGCTGCTTTTTAAATCAGAGAAACCGCTGCTTTGAAATCATACACACTGCTGCTTTAAATCAGTCAAACTGATGCTTTAAAATCAGACAAACTGATGCTTTAAAATCAGACAAACCTCTGCTTTAAAATGAGACAAACTGCTGCTTTGAAATCAGACAAACTGCTGCTTTAAAATGAGACAAACTGCTGCTTTGAAATCAGACAAACCGCTGCTTTAAAATCAGACAAACTACTGCTTTAAAATCAGACAAACTACTGCTTTAAAAACAGACAAACTACTGCTTTAAAATCAGACAAACTGATGCTTTAAATTCAGACAAACTGCTGCTTTAAAATCAGACAAATTGCTGCTTTAAAATCAGACAAACTGCTGCTTTTTAAATCAGAGAAACCGCTGCTTTGAAATCATACACACTGCTGCTTTAAATCAGTCAAACTGATGCTTTAAAATCAGACAAACTGCTGCTTTAAAATCAGACAAACTACTGCTTCATATCAGACAAACTGCTGCTTTAAAATCAGAGAAACTGCTGCGTTGAGCCACAGATGAAGTTTGTTAGGTAATAATGTTGATAATGTAAATAATAGTGTAATGCAATAAAAACCACTGAACTACTTGATTGTCTCTCAGGAGCACCCAGACACGGTGCTGAGAAGGAAAGGGCAGCGATCTGGAATTACCCACCCGTCAGCTTAATGTGTCCGTCCTCGTCCAGCAGGATGCTGAAATCACACAAATTTAAATGTCAGAAACGGATTTAATACGTTATTCTTTATGGAGGGAGCCGTCACTCCACATTTAGTGCAGCTTTGATCTTATCTGACAGAATAAAGTGTGTGTGTGTGTGTGTGTGTGTGTGTGTGTGTGTGTGTGTGTGTGTGTCCAGAGAGAGATTAGAACAATATGCATTGAACTAAAAGATACTGATGGTATTACACATTGCTCAGTATCAGTGTCAGACTGCATAATGATAGACAGCGGCGTCTCCCTGCCAACGTAAACAACTCCTCTCGGCGCTAGCGCTAGAAAAGCGTGAAGGAGTGACGCGATTTGAAGAGCGAAGCAGCGCTTTGGCTGTGCTGTACTTTGTAAATATGGTTTGTAGAAGGTGGCAATACAACACGCTGGAGCAGCTCACACACGGTGTCACGAGACGCTCGGCTTTAAAGGGCAGCTTGGCTTTCATGCTTCTTCACGTTTGCAACACACAATCGTGAAAAACATACGTGAGGAAGAGTCATCCTGGTTTTTCAATGCACCCATGTGTACATAACGAATAGGATAATTATATACAAAAACAACCGGAGAGATTTTAACACGTTCCTTCTTCTGATTCTAGATCAGTATACGAATAATTATTATTAAAGTGTTCATTTACTATTTTTAGTGTCTTATCTAAAAGTAAGCAAGTGGCAGCTTTTCCCCAAAAGTGTCTATTGTTTATCCAAGCTGAGCCCTAAATTTTATTTCAAACTGTGAAAGCGACATCTTTCAAGCAGTCGAGATGAGAGAACCTGATGAGATATCTGGGGAAGGCGCGTGGGTTCCAAGGTGGTCAGTTCATTTCAGGGAGTTACACGAGTGTCAATCATTCCACGCAGAAGTCTTAGGCACTCTATTGTTATTAAGCACAGCTTTTGTCATAGATTTTTTTTCTTTTTGAGTTCTGCATTACTGACTCAGTACACAAATGATTTTATATTTCCAAAGGTTACTTTTCCAATGAAAACATTTTAGGTTACACAAAAATGTTTGTATGTCAGTAACGAAAGTAACACATTACATCACAGACCGAAAAACATAATGAAGGCTGCTGGGTTTTAATGCAGAAAAAAGTAGTAAGTGTGACAGTCAAAGTCTCCAGAAGAGCTGTGGCAGATTCTCCAAGACACTCAATAAAACTTAAAAGCTGTTATAATTTCCTTATAAAACTGCACACATTATGAACACCTGGGAACACTGTTTAAGAAAAAAAGACACCAAATATTGACTTCCTTTAGTTTATTACTGTTTACTGCACTTTATAGTGTTTTCTTTTATGCAGAAACATCTTCATTATTTATATATTCGGAGGCGTCTTTGCTTTACAGCGAGTGTTTACATGTGTCTAAGACTTCTGTATTGTACTGTACAGTAATTATCTGTAAGTTTTACTGAGTGTCTGAGTGGAGAATCTGCCACAGCTCTTCTGGAGACTTTGACTGTCACACTTGCAGTAAAACCCAGCAGACTTCATTATGTTTTGTGTCTGAAAAGTGATGTGTTATGTAACGTGTTGCTTTCATTACTGACATAAAAACATTTTCATGTAACATTAAATTTTTTATTGGAAAAGTAAGGTAACATTTGGAAATATAAAATCTTTTTGTACTGACTGAATAATGCAGAACTCAATAATAAAAGTTGTACTTAAAACAATATTGTGCCTAAGACTTTTGCACAGAACAGTACACGTCATCTGGCATTTTAATTTTGGTTATAAAGACGCTGCACTGTGTGACAGAGCTCAGCCGAGTACTCTGAAGGCGTGAAGTTTGTCAGTTTGTGGGTTAGGATTTATTACATGAGGCTGCTGTTATTTACTTCTCTGGTTTGAGGTCTCGGTAGATGATTCCCAGTCCGTGCAGGTGGTCCAGTGCCAACGCCAGCTCAGCCAGGTAAAACTTCACATCCTCCTCTGTGAACATCACCTGTCGACAACACGCACTGATCGTTATGTGTCCAGAATAAAAAGGGGTGTGTGTGTGTGGAGATTTGTGTTTAAACACACTGACTGTTGTACCTCTTTGGACAGACGAGTGAACAGATCTCCTCCTCTCAGGAAGTCGAGAATCAGATAAAGCTTTCCCTCTGTTTGGAATGCTGGTGATGGATGGATTTTAGAAAAAAAAAAAACAAGAAGAAGGGAGAGAAAAAGGGAGAGATGTTTAATAAGTTCATAAGACAGAGAAAGAATGAGAGGCATTAATCATGTCGAGACTCACCGTAGTGCAGCTTAACGATGAACGGGTGATTCACCTCCACTAGGATGTCTCGCTCCATCTTAGTCCTGACACGATCGCGTACTGAAAACACACACACACACACACACACACACACACACACAGCTGAGCTTTTCCACTAAATCACCTCTAAATAACTGTACACCCTTCTGAAGCTCTTGTTCTCTCGCCAGCGCAGAATAACACAGATGGCACTGGATGACTAATTAAATAAAGGAGAGAGAGAACATCATGCTGAGCAGAGTGAGAGAATCAGAGACCCGACGTTCCTCTCAGAGAGCACAGAGAACAGCCGGGGCATGACATGCCAGCGGAGCAGCGAGCATCTGAGCTCTTTAGGTCCAGGCTTTTGATACGTTTGATGTCAGTAGGTAAAAGAATGAGCTTTGCAGCTCATGTGGTGCCTTCGCTTCATCCTACACCCGATCCCATTCACGGCTAATAAACTAACACCAGATCAAAGGATCAAGTTTAAGTCTTCATGGTCTTGTACAGCTATACCTGATCTTTTTCTCGATTTCCTTCAGAGAAGTTGTACTTCATGTGTGTTCATACTCAAAACCAAAGACCACACACCCGAATTTTCCACTACGGCTTGACAAGGCTACCGAACGTTAGTCAGCTAGTTAGTTCTCTACCCCTAACCGTCATGGACGGATCACACACTCGCTCCACAAGCCTCGAGCAGTGCTGATGGATAGAGGCATGTGATGCTTTTTTTTTTCCTTTTTAAATCCCACTCTTCATGTTCTCGAAAGATTTTCTGACCAATCCCGCCTGCTGCTGCAGTTATTTTAGCTCACACCCACCAACTGTGTTTTCTAATGAACTTCTCATTCCTGAAAAAAAACCCCAAAAATCCCTTCAGTCATGTAAACCACAGCAAATTTGATCAGATGTGAAAGCTGCCTCTGACCTCACAGTACGTCAGTATTGTCGCTGAGCCTCTCTGGATGTGTGTAAGTCGCCTCTTGTAGCTGTCTGATGACGTAACAGAGTACATTATGTCACCAGGGACTTTTCTGAGATGTTGGGATATATTTTTATCAAGCATCTGTGATGTGATGTTAAAATAATAAAAAATAAAATTATAATAAAAAAAACTTTCACTTTTTAAAATAAAAATGCCATTTTTGAAATATGTCAAAACTAATATTATTATTATTATTATTATTATTATTATTATTATATACACTGATCAGCCATAACATTATGACCACTTCCTTTTCTCTACACTCATTGTCCATGTTCTCAGTTCCACTTACCATATAGCTGCACTTTGTACTTCTACAATTACA
>JAOVVH010000033.1:2570653-2586014 GCA_028566435.1 Scorpiodoras heckelii | reverse complement strand
TCCACTCAATTCTAATCCACTCAATTCTAATCCACTCCACTCAATTCTAATCCACTCCACTCAATTCTAATCCACTCCACTCAATTCTAATCCACTCAATTCTAATCCACTCAATTCTAATCCACTCCACTCAATTCTAATCCACTCCACTCAATTCTAATCCACTCAATTCATCTCCACTAAAGTCCACTCCACTCAATTCTAATCCACTCCACTCAATTCTAATCCACTCAATTCTAATCCACTCAATTTTAATCCATTCAATTCTAATCCACTCCACTCAATCCTAATCCACTCCACTCAATTCTAATGCACTCAATTCTAATGCACTCCACTCAATTCTAATGCACTCCACTCAATTCTAATTCACTCCACTCAATCCTAATCCACTCAATCCACTCCACTCAATTCTAATCCACTCCACTCAATTCTAATCCACTCAATTCATCTCCACTAAAGTCCACTCCACTCAATCCTAATCCACTCAATCCACTCCACTTAATTCTAATCCACTCCACTCAATTCTAATCCACTCCACTCAATTCTAATCCACTCAATTCATCTCCACTAATGTCCACTCCACTCAATTCTAATCCACTCAATTCATCTCCACTAAAGTCCACTCCACTCAATTTTAATCCACTCAATTCTAATCCACTCAATTCTAATCCACTCCACTCAATTCATCTCCACTAAAGTCCACTCCACTCAATTCTAATCCACTCCACTCAATTCTAATCCACTCCACTCAATTCTAATCCACTCAGTTCTAATCCACTCAATTCTAATCCACTAAAGTCCAATCCACTCAATTCAATTCCACTCTGTTCTATTCCATTCCACTCAATTCAATTCCACTCAATTCTAATCCAGTCCACTCAACTCATCTCCACTAAAGTCCACTCCACTCAATTCTAATCCACTCAGTTCTAATCCACTAAAGTCCAATCCACTCAATTCAATTCCACTCTGTTCTATTCCATTCCACTCAATTCTAATCCACTCAATTCTAATCCAGTCCACTCAACTCATCTCCACTAAAGTCCACTCCACTCAATTCTATTCCACACAATTCCATTCTATTCCACTTTGTTCCATTCTATTCCACACAGTTCTATGTCAATCTGCATGAAACATTAAACACTGGTCATTTGTCGAGAACATTACAAGTAATCACTCAGATAGAATGAGGCTGGAGATTTAACCCAATCCAGAGTGGAAGTGTGAAATGACTCTTTTCCACAGCAGCTGTGGACATCGGCATGAATAACAAGCTGTTTCAGTCCACATCAGCGCTGGAGCCTGACAGACACCGTCCCGTCCACTATGTGGGTGCCAAGACTTTATTATCACCGGATATACTGCAAGATTCAACCAGTACATGTATTCCATTGTTAAAGGGAAGAAGGTGTCTAGACAGACAACATTTTTTAGCAGATTCTGAGGCATTTTTTTACCCAAGGGTGAAGAAAGAAAGTGTGTGAAACTGACTCACTGCTGGGGCTGGGTGTTGAATAACGTAATCGGTTAGACTTGTCATATCATTTCCTGTTTCAGAAACACAATGGGGGTCAAAGAGATGTTGTGGTCTGGAAAAAATGCCGAAACGATTTATGAAGTATGGAGCGAACAAGGCATTCAAAAAGAACGAAAATAGAAAACAAAGCGAGTCGTCAGTGGATCACCTGAACGTAAGATCAGTAGTGAGTAAAAGTAAAGTAATAATTGCAACAAAGACTAAAATAAGCATTAATAAAAACAGTTCAGAAAAGCATGTTTATGGCATATTTTAAAAAAAAAACCCTTTTTTTTAAGTTTCAGCTCGTCATGTTTACAGAGAAACCGCAAACCATAAATTCATCTCTCTGTCCTGAAGATGTTGGAAAAGTTAAAGAAAGACAGGATAAAGGAAAGCTCGGTGAGGGCGGGACTGTTTAAAGATGATATAATGTAAGTGATCGTGTTTCATGGACGTTATACAACGTTAAACGTGAGTATAATGAGCAGAATGTGTGACGTCTCGTTCTCTAATAAATAAAACATACAGTGTAAGAAGAAAGAAAGCAATTCCAGATATGCTAACAAGAAAATAATCAACTTCATGGTTACTTTACGTAATCACACCATCTACTCATTGATTACTTTCCCATGAACGCATGGCCCTAAGTATTATACATTTTCAATGCGATATTGTAATAACAATCTCATGAAGGTTTAATCTAATAATCAGCACACACAGACAATAACAGCAGCTGATCTTTATTCCTTTTGGCCAAGAAAAGGTCAATTAGCAGGGGACCAAGAACTGATCCCTGTGGAAAGTTGATATCTTGAAGAACTTTGTTGGAAAAAAAAAATTGTTTAAGGTACTTTGTCATTTAGTATTTTGTCATTTAACAATTTTAACACATTTGATACTGGAACCAAAATTAAAACGCAGAACTGTCCTTCTGCATAAAGACGAGCCCTTTTACTGGTTTGTAAATTGAACAGCGGCCACACTGGTGTACTCACAGTCTGGCTGAAGAAGCTCCGAGGCTTCCTGTAGACGAGACGACGGAGAGCCTTGAGTCTGAAACGCACAGCACACATCAGTGCTTCTCTGAGCTCCAGAGCCCAGGCCGTAGCCCTGTCCATTACTGCACCTAACCCTGCTTTAGCTCACGACCGTGTGTGTGTGTGTGTGTGTGTGTGTGTGTGAATAGAATGGACAGTGTGACTAAACAGGGAAGCCCAGAGGAGGGGTGTGTTCTCTAAAAGTGTGAGATTTCCATTCCAAAGTCCCCTTTCAGAGAAAGCTGGAGATCCCCATGTTCTCCATCGGCTACGCGCACACACACACACACACACACACACACACACCCACTCTCGTATCAGAACGTAGCTCTACAGCTGAGATTAAACGCACCTGTTATGCAGAGCCAAGCACCACTAGGCTGTAACGACTCCCTCCAACCACCGAGTGCCAAGCCAAAGACATGCGTGTGATGCACGGATCAAAACAAGAGCATTCTGAAACTCGAGCACTTCCTCTGCTCCACGCCAGTTCATTAACCTCACAAAGCCGGACGAGAATAACAGGAGGTAGCGCCAATGGTGTCGGGTTTACCTACAGGGAACACAAAAGCCTCCTCTAACCCTGCTTTCCAGCACTGTGGCCTTCGTCTGCTGCGCGTGTGGAATTCTGGGAGACAGATTTAGGAAGCAATACGATTAGCAACTCGATCAGCCAGTGGCCTTGGAGAGCATCGATGGGTTCCATCGACAGATCTGTCACAATGAATAAATAATCGACTAATCACAACTATAACACAGAACGTCCGGGTTCTCAAGAAGGACTGGCACATGTAAAGACTCGCCTTCGAAAATAATGAAGATGTTCCTACGTAAAAGAAAACACTATGAAGCGCAGGAAACAGTAACAAACTAAAGGAAGTCGATATGTGCTGTGTCTCTTTCTTAAACAGTGTTCCAAGGTGTTTCACAATGTGTGCCGTTTTATAAGGAAATTATAAAAGCTTTTAAGTTTTACTGAGTGTCTTGGAGAATCTGACACAGCTCTTCTGGAGACTTTGACCGTCACAATTACTTCTTTGTTTTAATTGCATGTAAAACCCAGCAGCCTTCATTATGTTGTGTGTCTGAAAAGTGCTCTGTTGTGTAATGTGTTGCTTTTGTTACTGACATACGAACATTTTTGTGTAACATTAAATTTTTTGTTGGAAAAGTAACGTTTGTAAATCTAATATCTTTTTGTACTGAGTCAATAATGCAGAACTCAAAAAAAACCCCCACAAAACCCAACAATGTTAAAAGTTGTGGGTGCTGAAGATCAAACTACCAGACTAGGCAGGATACTCCAGCTTTTATTTGCCTGGTGGTCTAGGTAATAAGTGTGTCCTTTAAGCACCCTTGATGCTGTCGTTTCTATAGTAACCACCAACACAAATAATAAAGACTAATAAAAATAAACGCATGAAAACGTGTTGATATTTAACTAAGAAAAAGGGATCACTGTCGATATAGAAAGTTTCCTGTAAGTACATTTTTATAGAAGGAGTCTCCAGTGTCAGTACAGGAAGTTTTCCTACGCAGGACAGAAGTGTTTACGTTTCGCGGTTTCTCAGAAACTTAATTTCTAGAGAGAGAATGTTGAGTGGCTAGTGCCGACCTGGATTCTGTGTGTGTGTGTGTGTGTGTGTGTGTGTGTGTGTGTGTGTGTGTGTGTGTGTGTGTGAGAGAGAGGGAGAAAGATGAGTTATGCAACACACCGGAACAGCTGTGAGCCCTCCCGGACTCTTAGTAAAGGTCAGTCTGTACAAAGGGGTTGACATGTTTTCACTCGTCGAGGACAAAATGCCTCAAACATACACAGCAGTATGGATCAGACATTCTGACCCTGACCCTGCGTCCTTACGTCCAGACACACGGGGGACAGATGTCTGCACTTTTCATCTGAATGAGCCATAATAAACTCATGCGTTAATGATTTGTTTATCACCCTGCGTTTTTATACCTTTTATTCTAAAGTACACATGATTCTTCTTCTTCTTCTTGCCGTGGCTTTATATAGAAAATAGGAGAACGTTCTTTTAGTCACTGAAGTCTTGCAGATGGATCCAAGTTGCAACCCCCCTTCCAAATTTTTTTTCCCCCATATTAAACTATGCTGCATGTTTCTTCAGTTTTTACTCGATTGATCATTTTTTTCATTGAAACATTACAAATAATAAAATGTCATGCATTTCTTTGCATTGAATTTTTTTAGTTTATAGCTCATATATATTTCATTATAATTACGACATATGAAATACACCAAGAAAAACTTGGACAGCAGTTAATCCTTAGTAGGTCCCCCACGGGATCTTGGAGGGAACGTTGCACAGTCCTCACGCTGATGTTTACTGAGGCAGTGTTACACGCCTATCACACAAAACGATTCTTGCCACGACAGCTACACTGCTGTCGTAAGTCCAAGGTTTTGAGGTTCTGCTGGAATTCTTATAGTCACGGTTCACCCTTAAATTGTTTATACGTGAAAATCCAAACTATTAAACCCGGTTGAAAATCACAAAACCGTGATAACTTGTCATTCTCATGGTGAAAACGGCTCTAGAAGCTTCCATACAGGGTCCGGACGCCTTTTCCAAGGTCAAATTCAAGCACTTTTCAAGCACTTTCAAGGTCCATTTTCAAGATTTTCCGGCACCTTAGAGCTGTAGTAAATTACATGTTTATACAAATGACATATTTATACACATATTTAAAATGTGACTCGAGAGTGCAGACTCCCCCGTTGTGAAAAGCCGCACGTCCTTTTTGCAGACTTTGCA
Source organism: Scorpiodoras heckelii (assembly GCA_028566435.1). NCBI lineage: Eukaryota > Metazoa > Chordata > Actinopteri > Siluriformes > Doradidae > Scorpiodoras > Scorpiodoras heckelii. The sequence goes on along the minus strand of JAOVVH010000033.1, from coordinate 2,580,681 downwards.
AGAGCCTACTTGTGGGTTTTGTCCTCGTCTTATCCATTGTTTGTTCTTGTCATTTTCCAGCCAGCGCTCATTAAAACGGCGACCTCCCGGCATGTTGGTGCGGTTCTTTCCGACTCACTGAGTTTTCATGGGGCGGCTCATGTAAATGCCATAAATGTGAAGTGTACGTAAGCGGGTTTGCCAACACAGCAGCACCTCTAATGCGCATTTAATGAGTGAATTACAAATTTGAACATATACAAACATTTCCATTTGGTCTGACTTCAACATGAATTGAATTACAAATTTCCCCGAGTCAAACATCTCTGTCCCGAAGCATAGCTAACTGCTACAGTAACAGTACAATTAGTTAGCATAAGTAGCTACGTAGCTATAGCACGACAATCTAACTGCTACAATGATAGTACGATCAGCTAACACACCTAGCTGCACAGCTATGGCGCGATTAGCCAACATATTTAAAATACTCACCTCTCACGCGCATTTAACGAGTGAGGAGAACGCGGCTAAAATGTACGGGAAATGCACTGTTTGTCAAGTGTACAGACCAACACACATCAGTACGTCGGCTCCCAGACTCACAGGACAGAATAGCTGAGTGGACACATGGCCCAGCTACAGTTGGATTGGTTTGTTTATTAGTTTTTTTAATATCATGTCAGCATCAGGTGCTATTGACAGGAACAAGGTTACACTGATGATGTTTTTTCATGAGTACACAAGTTTAACTTTAAACACAGTCTGGCAATTTTGTACATCCAAGTTACCTAACATGGATGTCTTTGGGCTGAGAGGGGACGCCAGGGTGCCTGGGGTGGGCCCACGTGGACGTGGTTAGGGCCCAGGCCACCCCAACATGGGATCAAACCCAGGACCCCCTTGCTGTGAGGCGACAGTCATGATGCCACCATGCCACCCTGCTACAGTCGGAAAATATCTGTCTGTGTGCTAAAAAGCCTGATTGTTTCTCCACCTGGCTCATTACGACGTTACAGGACAACGAGACTTCACCTAAAAGAAAGATCAGTACCAAATGTCCATCATGTGATCAACACATGCAGGCTTCTAGACCATAAACATCAGCAAGCAGCAACTCCAGGCAGCTCGTCAACAATGTTTACTTGCTTCACCGAAGCTTATTGCTGACAAGAAGAAGCTCAGAAACATCCTGTTGTGTCCTTCTATCACTCTCGGAATAACATGTTATATAAAACCTTATGAGGATGTCCGTCCTGACAAGAAGTAACAGTCTTAAATTAACATGACTAAAACAGGCGGTAGAATTGTGCAGTGGTACGTGTCATGGTTTTACAATACCAGTGACCCGGGTTCGAGACTGAGCTCGGTAAGAGGGCGGGTTTCTGTTTAATTTAGTTTTTTTTTTTTAAATACATGACTAAATCATGCTGAATGTCCAAAAACAAGGTGTGTTACTCAAACTCAGTTCGATCATGTGGGACCGATGTACGCATCTGAATTAATTAAATTCAAAGAGCTGTTTTTTTTCAGTATATAAATTATAGGTTTCAACTGATATATTTAATCCTGCACAAACTTAAACAAAATTAAATAGCACTAAATCTTGGGCTCAGTTCTATCTGTATTACGGGTTTGTAGCCTGCACACTAGTCTCTACACTCGGTCATGTATACGCCGCAAAGTATTATATATAAATATAAATAATATAAATCTTCTCCATTAAAATTTTACACACACATTTATTAACGCTGTATTTATTTATATTCAAATAAAAACGAACCAAAAATTAATCGAATAAATAAACACTGAAGTACCAGAATAACTGGTACTATGTAAGCCTATGTAAAATCCACAGCAACACCACCTGTGCATGTCACTGGTTGTGTCCTCCAGTGTGTATATAAAGCAATAGGCATCTATGTAAACTTCTAGAGTTGTTTCCACTGTGAGAATGACAAGTTATCATGATTTTGTGATTTCCAACACGGTTTAATAGTTGGAGCTCGTGAGATGGGTCACAGCATTTCAGAGGTAGAAGCAAAGTTTGGATTTTCACGTATGAGCATTTTAAGAATATAACGTGACTACAAGAATTCCATCAAAACCTCGAACTTATGACAGCAGCGTGGCTGTAAAAAGACTCTGGGTGAATGTGAACGGTGGTGGCTGGCAAGAATCGTTTCACGTGATGGACGTGCGACACTCAACAAACATCAGCGTGAGGACTGTGCAACGTTCCCGCCAAGATCCCGTGGGGGACCTACCAAGTATTAACTGGTGTACCAGTTTTTCTGGTTATTATGATACATGTTGGGTTCCCTCAAAACTCTAATAAAGCACATTTACTACTGTGTATGAAACCACATTTTAAACTTTCCCTTTTAGAACCAAACATTGTAGTTTCTAGATGACGTACATTCATGAAATTTCACGTTTCTTTCTCTATTTAGAAGCTGTCGGATTTACAGTAGCTTTTATACAGAAAATGAAATAAGTGAAATAATATCTTATAAAGACTAGATCTTTGATTTCATTAGAAAAGCTCATTTATGCATATTTAATTAGCTGAGGGCTCATTTGCATGAAAAAATGCAAAATATTGTGCTGTATTTAAAAAAAAAATCCTGTTCCCCTGTATTGTTTTGCTTCAGGTTTGACATTCTGTAACGTGCAGCGAAATTATTATCAACATAATTATTATGTTGTGTAATTACAGTTGATTGTACATAAAAATAAACGTCTGATCTGATAAACGTCGTTTCATCTGTTCTTGGGGGTGGCGCTACTGTGTGATGAAGGGAAGCTAGGTAAGCAAAGGAGGAAGTGCAGCCATCCTACGAACCTCTGGCTTTCAGATTAAGCTATAATTTTACTTCCTGTGAAGGCTTGAGAGAGAGAGAGAGAGAGAGAGAGAGAGAGAGAGAGAGAGAGAGACAGAGAGCAATAGAGGCTTAATTTATATGTACATTTCCGAGCCAAGGACAGCACGATTGATTAAACTAATCAATTATAAGTGAACTCAATGAGTCACGTGGTATAATCTGTGCCTCCAGCTTAAGCTCGCTCTGGAACATTTCCCCTGATGGAAAGAATCTGAATCATAAATTTGAGTCTAAATATAGACACAAAAGTGAGTGGAGATATAAAAATACCCTCTTGATTCAGGTCATAATCTGGATGTTTTCATTTTTCAGGATTTTCAGTCTAAAAACAAAAGCTGACACAGTTCTTAAAAAAGAATAAATGAATTTATATTGAGCTAGGTTTTTTTTTTTTTTTTTTTGCATGTTTCCATCTCACAGACAATTTGCTCACTCTCACACCCATGACCTTGTAATCTTTAATGTGTGTATGAGGAGGACGGAGATGGAGGAGACAGATATGCGAGTCATGAGGAGAAAGAAAATCCCCTTTATCATCAGTACAGGGTGAAGCAGAAGGTCATTCTGATTGTACATCAGTAAAAGATGGAGGGGGATGACGCTGCTGGATGACGCTGTACTAATTCCTCCCTCACAGGGTTTTAGTTTGATAGTACTCTCCGACTCTGTGTGCAGATGTGCGTTTGATGGAGTCGCTCTGGACAAATGAGGCGGATGATTTGGTTATGTATTTGCACATCAGATGTATGCCTCTGTATCACAGCTTGAGTACAGACTGAATGAGTACTGAGGAGTGTGTCTGCTTGCACAGTGATCATAAACACTGAAGTGCCAGAAAAACTGGCACAAAATCCATAGCGACGCCACCTATGCACATCATTGGTTGCATCCATGAGTGTATATATAAAGAGATAGACATCTATGCAAGCTTCTAGAGCTGTTCCACCCTGAGAATGTCAAGTTATCACGATTTTGTGATTTTCAATGTAGTTGGAGCTCGTGAGATGGGTCGTAGCATTTCAGATATAGAAGCAACGTTTGGAGTTTCACGTATAATCATTTCAGTGGTGAACCGTGACTACAAGAATTCCAGCAAATCCTCAAACTTACGACAGCACTGTGGCCGTAAAAAGACTCTGTGTGAACGTGAGCAGCGTCGGCTGGCGAGAATCGTTTCACGTGACAGGCGTGTAACACTGCCTCAATTAACATCAGAATTCAATGCTGAAGCCTCAACAAACATCAGCATGAAGACTGTAATGTTCCCTACAAGATCCTGTCGGGGAATTACCAAGGATTAACGGGTATACCAGTTTTTCTGGTACTTCAGTGTATTAGCTCTGTAGAGTAGCAGGCCACACCTTTGACACTTTCATCACTTACAGACAAACAGGCCACGCCTCCTATAATTATACTGACAGGTACAAATGCTAAACCTCTTTCAACTCAGACTGATGGCTACAGAGGTCATGCTTCATTCACATCATCCTGTCTGGGACTGACAGAAATAAAGGCCTCATTCATGCTGATAGACAAACAAGCCACACAACCTTCATTCAGTCTGTCATGTAAAAAGGCCACGTCTCCGTTCTTTGGACTGACGGAGCAAAACAAATCCTGTGCAAAAAAACAAGCCTCCTTTACTTGGACTAGCAAGTACAGAAGCCACACTTACTTCACTTAGATTGACAGGTATAAAAGCCACACCTCCTTCATTTAGATTACAGGTATGGAGACCACGCTTCCTTCATTCTGAGTCACAAGGACTAAGGTCACGCCGTCTTAAGTTGGGCTGTAAAATGCAAAAGCCACACCCTTTTTACTTGAAAGGAAAGATGAAAATGAAATGATAGTCACACCTCCTTCACTTGAACTGATGGTTACAAAAGCCACACCTCCTTCACTTAGACTGACATACACAATAGCCACACCTCCTTTACCGTCACAAGCACAAAGGCCACACCTCCTTGTTTTGGACTAACAGACATTTAGTCCACATGTCCATCAACGTCACAAGCCCAAAGACAACGCCTCCTTCTCCATTAGTGAAGGAAAAGGTCTCATTCATTTCTACGGTCATTTTCAGACACTTTCGGTAACTTGACAAACTTTAAAAAATTCCACCAATTGATCCTTTTCAGGTTTATTTCCCAGAATACCACCTTCACAGACAGAACTCTATTACTGTCACTGTTGTCAGCTGCAAAATATCCTGATAGCAATAATGACGCACTGTCCGCATGGTCCGCCAAACACACAGCAACACACACAGAGTCCGTTGTTTCTCCTGCACCATCTCATTACTGTAAATTTCCTCTGAAGTCGAATTCACAAAGAACTCTACGCTTCAGCGACACTCAATAGAGCCCCTCAGGATGGAAGGAGAATGTTTGCTAATTACTGCTCAGTCTGTGCATCTGATGACAGCAATGTTCAACTTTGATCAGCACATAAATAAAAGGAAGTCCAGATCATATAGTGTGACAGATCTTAGTGCAAGTTCTTGATGTGGTTCTCCATGCTGGACATCAACTCCGGAGAGAATTCATCATCCTGCCAGAGGCAAAACTTGCCCACAGAAGGGGCACTGATTATAGTGCTCTCTTGCCACCTTTGTGTGCAGTCCTGTTATTTCTCTCTCTCTCTCTCTCTGTGTCCACTTTTCTCAGAAAGAAATACATTGTCTGAAAGAACTGACAGACAGCAAGCAGTTCACAGATGTAAGGTTTCAGGCAGATATACAAATCAAGCACTCAGGAAAATCACTTGCAATGTCAAAGTCAAAGCCTACCCGTGTGAATTTCTGCCTGAAGCGTGTAGGAAACATCTTCAGCATCTTCATGTCTTCATATCAATCCCCCAGCACTGTAGCCGGCACTGGGAACAAGTCCCGGAGATGGTACGGGCTAGACGCTGAGGCAGCCTGGCAGAAGCCACTCCGCCCATGTGTGCTCATACATACTACACAAAAGAAACTGCAGAGGAAGGACCTGCCCAGGAAAGGCCTCGAGCTGCTGGTCAGCACTGAGATTAGAGCATGTCCTGTCCTTGTTCCCCTGGCAACATCTGCACAGGAAGAGGCACAGCTGTTCAGAGAGAGCATCTCAGTCATTCGCAAAAGGTTTCCACAACCTCACACTCATATACACCCAACCGTCTGATCCTGAACATGGGATCAGTTTGGCCTTTATTAGAAAAGGGGGCAGGTTTAGAGATACAAGCGGACATGAAGTCAGCTCCAACAGTTCTTCAAAGTACTTAAGGCTGTTGAGATGATGACCCATGCCAAAAGAAGATGAAAACTGGACAGACTCAAATACTTCTCGTGTTTTGAGAGTTTTCGGAGTGTATGAGGATATCTGTCGGAAGGCTTAGCCGCTCGTGGTTTCCTGTCAGTTACACTAGAGCGGAGGTGCACTTCCTGCTTGATGAAATTTATGCTGAATGGACAGAACCCTGTATCTAAAAGCCTCAGCCGGAACAAGGCAGAGGTGCTTTCCTTTCTCTCCGTCAATATCCACCGAGCAAAACTCTCTAGAACATATCATATATCATAAAAGCATACAACATAAAAGATGTTGGACTAAAGCCAGAAGCACAGAAAAGAAGTTTTCAGCTATGACACAAGGTTTTCTCATAAGGTCTGTGTATGGCTTCCCAAACCTCGTCCTGTGGTGTGCGACTGGTCCAAACATCACACAACTGCTTGCGTCACTGCACAGAGGGGGATTTTTTTTCCAGCTTTGTTCGTAATTGTGAAAGCATCGGGATGAACCTCACAGAAGTGGTATGTGGATTTCTGGATCTTTATGACGGGTCAAGAAGATTTTAAACGTGATAAAATGTGTGGAAAAGCATGACTGGATCAGAACCAGTATCCTGAAAGGTCAGTCAAAAAAAACCAAACCCGTATGGGAGTCCTTAGAGAATCCTTCGAGGTGTCAATCTTAGATTCTACTGACTGGATCCAAAATCCTATGATTTCTCATTAAGAGACGGTCCTATGGAGGAAGCTAAAAGCTCAGCATACACAAGGAACCCTTGATCTGTGTAGGCCTGTTTTTCTAGGAATGTACATATGTTTGAAGATCCTTCATAATATGAAGCATATGGTGAAAAAGAGCAACTTTTTTGCAATCTGCATGTCATAGAAGTGTGTGAACGTATTAAACTCTGTGCAGAAGTTAGGCTCTTCTGCACTGCCCCACAAGCTGGACTGAACTACATCTCACTCCAGAAATTTCAATAGTGGAGATGGATTTGTTCCAACAGCTCACTTTGCTTCCTGTGCAGAGTGAAAGATCATGGGAGATTCCCTGAAGCATACAGTCCTGAAAGGGCACTCAGGAAGCCTGGTGCCTTGATCAAGGCATTACTTCATCCCAATGATTTGACCTCCTGCTGCCCTCGTATCATCTACTTACACGCTGGCGTGGAGCCAGAAGTCTTCCATAACTCTGCAATCCAAATGTGCAAAGCACAGCAGCTAAGGGAATACCTTCCATTCCCACATGGAAAGATGCCAAATGGTCACCATATTTGTCTGACATTTGGGGAAAGTGATGACCTACGCAGATCTAAAGGAATCTCACTGCCCCGAATCTTTGCGAGTTGGGAATTCCTTTGTGTTTGCGCCCTTCAGATGTTTAACAGTGTTCTTGTGACTGTGACCTTCAGTGAGGCACAGAGGACTATGCTTGCTTAGTCATGCTGACGCAACTCAGACAGGGTGGCCACAGAAAATAACAGCATTTCCTCCTCAGCCCATTTCGCGCTCTCTTTTTCTGCTTCCCAATTCTACCACACTGGCTCAGGAGAACCTTTTCAGGAGCCAGACTGTCACATTTACCCTTTTTTTCCTTTACAGTACTCAGACGCCGATGTCTGTCATACAGGGAGACGCAGATTTACGGCAGGTGAAGGAGGTATTCACATCAGTGCCTGCGAAGAGAAGATTAACGGTATGCCTTTCCAATCCGTATCCTGATTTGACATCGCTTAAGTGCCCCGAGGTTTTAAAATGTCTCTCTTGCTCAAACCGTCAAACATGTTCAGACACCCTTTTCAGTTTATAGCCGTCTCTCTGGATCGTCCATCCCTCCCTTTTCAATTATCTCTCTCGCTCTTCCTCTTTGGAGAAATCTCTAGAATGACTTCTCAAGAGAATCAAGTCCGTTCTCTGAAACAGAGTCCTCACCTTTAGAAGGTATGAGGTTACACAGCGCTAATGGCTGCCTGTGCCCACTCCTTATTCACGCTGTCACTGAGCTGGGGAATGTGAATAAATCGTAGACGCAGTCATTGCCGAGTCGTGCTCCCACTCCTATTCAGGCGAAAAACAAAGAAGAGAGTTTAACCCGCTGCCTCTCCCCCACTCCCTAGCACAGTCACCACCGTTGCTGTGACACACACCTACACGTAGGCGCTCTCGCCGTCTCTCAAAGGCGCACATAAAAGCCCCGCCGCTTTGTGAACCGCCAGCGTGGGACGTTTGAAGATGGAACCTCACCGTCCTCGCAGTGGAAAGTTTGGAGAATGACCTTATTTTGTAGATCAAGATGTGAGTGTGCTTTCATGTTGCACTGTAAATAACGCTTCGCCATCCTGACATCCAGTGCAATCCGTTCTCCGGAAGGAAAACAAGACGATCTCCTCTAATGAACCTGTCCATTATGCCTATAAGAGATCGTCCTTCATGTTGAACTGTAGTGTGCTTCCTGAGGAAATACGGCTGAGGCGGAGCTGTAAGGCTTTACTATACTTAGGGTCAGTGATTCCATGTTATCAGAGATACGACCTAAATATAAACTAGACACCACCTTGCACACATATAACACACGGTATAACTGGGTGGCTCCTAAAGTCACTGATCTACACTTGGTTTTGAGAGACAGGATGAAGTTACATGCAAAACTGGCTGCCACTAGCGTCCAATAGTTTAGTATGATGCAGAACACAATCTGTATTCAAATGCACTTTCCATTTTTAACTCCACCAAGAAGTTATTTACATTTACATCTACAGCATTTGGCAGAGGCCCTTATCCGGGGCATTTCTTTTATCTCATTTACACAACTGAGCAGTTGAGAGTTAAGGGCCTTCCTTACTCAGGGGCCCAGCAGCAGCAGCTTAGCTATGGTGGGATTTGAACTCACAACCAACGTCCAATGTCTTAACCACTGAGCTACCACTGCTACGTTCTGGTGGATTATGGACAAATTACAGATCTGAATTTCATAAAATTTGGTGGAATGGTTTAACATGGGCTAAGGAAGAACTCATGAAATTTTGGAGCTGTTCCAAATTGCAGCACGGATCCACGCACAAAATTTGTGGCCAAAATGAACCGATTTTACGTATAATGCCAATATAAAACAAATCGTGCTTTAGAAAATGATAACAATTATAAACAATTCTAAATATTATAACAAATAGGAAACATTTAAATGGTAAATATTATAACAAAATATTTAAAAAGTGGTATGCGATATGACAACATGATTGCATTCTAACTTCTGTCACAAATACAGAAAAGTATGGCAAAAATAAAAAGGTCGTAAAATGTAGAAAGTTTTTTTAAAAGCTTTTAAGGATTAAAAAAGATTATGTTAGCTGCTTCCAGTCAGTTTGTTATAATTTTCAACATAATTTTCATTTTTTTTTACCCGTCCTTCATAAAGCAGCCTTGGGTATGTTAAAGGCGCTGTGTAAATTGAACTTATTATTATTATTAGTGCTGTCAAATTAACATTAAGCATTAGTTAACAAGTTAAAGAATTAATCGCGATAAAAAAAATTAACGCCACTACAAATTTTAACGCAGATTATAAATTAGTTAAATTACATTAACCAGCGGCGCCACCAGTGAACACGTAATTGACCGTTACGTTACTCGTTTTAGGCTGCATTCCAATCGCAATCTGTATCCCTGCTCCCTACACACTACACAGGGTACAGAATCCCAAGGGCTCTTCATAGGGAACTCGGTCACTCAAACGGCTCTCTTTGAAATGCGCGGCAATGTCATCAACAGCGGACAGCTGATTGGTTGTGTTCTACATTACAGCACTTGGTTGTATTTAACATGATCAACAACGCTGTTCAGACTCATTTTATACGCTGTAGGCACTTTTGAAATAAATGTGATGAAACGTCTGTGAACTGTGG
>JAOVVH010000033.1:2468371-2478703 GCA_028566435.1 Scorpiodoras heckelii | reverse complement strand
ATCGTCCTGCTGAAATACACATGGAGTTCCTGGGAAAAGACGTCGTCTTGATGGCAGCATATGTTTCTCCAAAATACCAATATAATCCTCCACATCAATGGTACCTTTACATACATGCAGATGCTGCCTCATGTCATCACACATGCTGGTTTTTACACTTTTCATTGATAACAGTCTGGATGTTCTTTTTCATCTTTGGGATGCAGAATCCAACATCCAAAAAACAAGCTGCATTTTTCAACATCCTTTCTTACAAAGACTAAGCCTTTGGTGGAGGCTCCTTTTATACTCAATCTTGATGACCCTGACCTGTTACCAGTTACACTGCTAATTATGGAACCTTCCAGAACGGTGTAACCTGTAGAACCTTTTCAGTCTTATTTTGCCTCTGTCCCAACTTTTTTTTGAGTGTGCTTCAGGAATCAATTTCTATATTTGTTTATATTAATAAATTGAATTAAGCTCATCATTGAAAACACTGAAAATCTTTTCTTTGTCCTGTTGTCTGTTAATAAAGGTTCGAGTGAATTAACAAATCACAGAGTTCAGTTTGTATTGCATTTCTAGAACTTTTCTGGAAAGGGAGTTTGCATTTTTGACCATTTTCTTTGAACTCAAAACATTATCCGTTCACCACGAGTGAAAGTCAGTGCTGCTGCATCAGGGCATCTTTCAAGCACTGTGAGCACGGGCCAAAACTTTACAGTTTGAAATGTTTACTAGGGGTAAAGGGGCGGAGCTTCCAGAGAATGCCAGATTATATCAGAGAGGACAAAACACCTGCTGTTTGTCTCCTGTTTAGTATTATGAAAAACAGGACAGCTCTTTCGGTGCATTTTGAAGTATGTTCCAGTGCATTTTAAAATGCTGAGCTCCTATCCATAATGTGTAAAGATTGGAAGGTCTACGCTAAGATTTGCTGTTTTAAACATTTCTTTTTTGGTACTTTAAAGAGACCCTGCATGCATCTAACTGTCTCCAGTGGTAATATCTTAAACTATGAAAACACTCCAGATCAGCAAACTTCAGTGCTTATGGAAACTTGAACAAGACTCTGTCAGTTCACATGATGGAACTTAAGTGCAAAGTTGTTAGTTGTTGAAAACTAGAACTGAGAGAAGTGTTATATAAAGTGGAGTTTGGACCTGTATATAGAGAGTGCAGCTGTCAGGAGAGCGAATGCTGAAATGAACAGACCAAATAATCAAACCTCGTAAGATATAATGTGGTAGCAGTCAGGCATTCATGGCATTCAGTGTGGGAGGTACAGCATCATCTCGACGCTGAAGTGTTTCTCTATTCCATTCCTTGCCACTGTAAAACCTTTGGACATTAATTTACTTTAAATCAGGATATCTATAAGACCAAATCACATGCCATAGTCACAGCTTATGATGGCATCTATAAACAGCCATTTACAAAATGTCTCTGTGATGAACTAGATTAATGATAACCAGTACCAACAGGCTTGCCTTCTGGGACATGGGGTAACTCAGTCAGCATGGAAAAAAACCTCCCAAAATAGGATATTCAAGCTCAGGGGATATTACACAATATCAGCACTGAAAATGAGACACCCGCTTGCAGTGCAATAACAGACAACTCGTTTCTGTTCCCTCGTACCATCTGCATTTTTTCAAGCTCCAAGTTCGAAAAGAAAACTGACAGTCATTACTCAAAATGATGAAACAATGAGCTGTTTCTGTCTTTAAAAAAAGGAACGAGTGAATAGCTGAGAATAAAAAAGGCCAACACATCTAAATCGGTTGCTGACCTGAGTCAGGAAGCAAAGCTCCAGCTGCTCAATCTGCCACCATATTGACTTATGCTAAGTCTATTCTATTGTTTAGCTGTGTGTCTGTTCTTCCGGGAGCGCCATTGGAACACGCAGCTTACAGGATCTGCTTTAAGCAGAAGATAACGACATTATTTTCACCACACACACACGATCAAGACATTGTTTATGGATATGAGGTATTGTTAGGCTGATCTACACCTAACCCAAAGGGGTTCAGATTGAGAGAAAAGTGATTCTTTGCTTAATAAACAGATGTCTGATATCGACTGAAAACTGTTTTTGTGCACATGTTTACTTAATGTATGGATTTTGAGATTCAGAGAGATTTTAAAACATTGTCATGAATGATTTTTTTAAATAGATTATTGGTTTATGAAGCATTATTTCATGCATTCATTAACTCATAAAGGTTTTTAAAAAAAATCCAGTTCATTCAAAGCAATAGGGAGTTGTGCTTTAACATGTAGCATGTTCATTCATTCATTCATCTTATTCCTGTCCCCAGGGTCACGGGAGAGCCAGTGCCTAGCTGGCGACAAAGGGTGCAAGGCAGGATCAACCCTAGACAGGGCACCAATCCATCATAGGGCACACATACTCATACACACTCACACACTAAGGGCACTTTAGAGACACCAATTAACCTAATATGCATGTCTTTGGATTCTGGGAGGAAACTGGAGTACCCAGAGTAAACCCACATAGAAACTCTACACAATAAGAACCCAGAACACTCCACCCGGGGATTGAACCTGGGACCTTCTTGTTGTGAGGTGACAGCGCTACCCACTGTGCCGCCCACATGTAGCATGTAGCAGTATAAAATATACAGTATATTCTATATTATATACGGTACATATAAAGTATTTTTTCTCACAGCAAAATTGCATCGATGTCGACAAAGCAATCCGAGCTCAAAGCATGGCTAATGTATATTTATTGTATATTTCCTTTCACAGCCAACATGCATTGAATTTAGTTTAAATGGTATTTCAAGTTGAAACATGATCACAAACACGGATTCATATTTTGTTAATAGATTATGGATTTCCAAGCAGAAAAATCATAAACTCATTCAAAGAAAACACCTACATTTACTTGTACTCTATATAATATTGTGTAAACTGTACATTTAATATAGTGTATCAAATAGAATATTGGATATTCAGTATAATCATATAGTATATATAGTATATTCAGTATATAATCATTTTAATACATAGTACATACTACATACATAATCCTATTTTCACAAAAGTTGGGGCACTTGGAGTTCACTTGAAGCTTTATTTAACAGAAAAAAAGGACAAAGAAAAGATTTTCAGTCTTTTCGATGCTGAACTTAATACTCTTTGTTAAATATAAACACATTTAGAAATTGATACCACTGGGTCACATCACCTTTTCTTTTAATGATACTTTTTTGAGTGTGTTGCAGGCATCAGTTTCTAAATTTCTTTATATTTAACAAACAGAATTAAGTTCATCATTGAAAGCACTGAAAATCTTTTCTTTGTCCTTTTGTCTGTTAATTACATTCTTAGAAAGTGTATATATTATTATTATATAGAATAGTAAAGTATTTAGTGTAGTATGTATTGTATGGTCAAGTATAGTGCTGTATTGTATTTATTGTGCTACATAGTATATAGACTAGTATTATATATAGTGTTTGCTATGTAGTATATTAGTATATAGAATAGTATTGTAAACAGTGTGGTGTGTAGTATTTAGACTAGTATTGTATACAGTGTGTGTGCTATGTAGTGTATTAGTATATAGACTAGTAAAGTATTTAGTGTTTTACATAGTATACAGACTAATATTGTATATAATGTGGTGTGTAGTATATGGTACAGCAGGGCAGTATTGTAAATAGTCTGGTATGTAGTCTATGGAATAGTATAATGCAGTATTGTATATAGTGTTGTATGTAGTGTATGTAGCATATAAGTATATGGAATAGTAAAGTATTTAGTGTAGTATGTATTTTATGGTTCAGTATCGAGCTGTATTGTATTTAGTGTGGTACATGGTATATAGACTATTATTGTATTATGTGTGTGCTTTTTAGTGTATTAGTATATAGACTAGTATTGTACATAGTGTGGTGTGTAGTATATGGTACAGAAGTGCAGTATTGTATATAGTGTGGTATGTAATATATAAAATAGAATTATGTATAGTGTGTGTGTACTGTACACAGTGTGGTGTGTAGTATATGATACAGTAGTGCAGTATTGTATATAGTGTGTTATGTAGTATATAGAATAGAATTGTACATAATATGTAGTCTGTGGAATAGTATAGTGCAGTTTTGTATGTAGTGTATTAGTATATAGACTAGTAAAGTATTTAGTGTAGTGCGTATTGTATGGTCCAGTATAATGCTGTACTGAATTTAGAGTATATAGACTAGTATTGTATTATAGTGTGGTATGTAGTGTATATAGAATAGTAAAGTATTTTCTGTGTTGTGTAGTATATGGCACACTATAGTGCAGTATTGTATATAGTGTGGTATGTAGCATATAGAGTAGTATTGTATGTATAGAGCACTATGTAGTATATAATACAGGGTAGTTTATAGTGTAGTGTAATATGTTGTGTTAGCAATGTGTGTGTGTGTGTGTGTGTGTGTGTGTGTGTGTGTGTATGTGTGGGTGGGTTGGTGAGAGCAGTGATCCTTGGTAATTGAAGAACAGGCCTGTCAGTGGTGACCTGCAGGAGGCCAGGGATGAAATGTATTCCATTTTCTCCGGTTGGTGTTGGGATTGACAGCCTGCTGAGGCCCGGCTCTGACAGGCAGCAATGGAAAGTCACCCCGTCGATCCAGGCTATACTCCTGCACACATCAGCTTCCCCCACATCTCTCTCTCTCTCTCTCTCTCTCTCTTACACACACACACACACACACACACACACGCACACACACACACACCAGCGGTACGGCGACTCACACAGGTCCTGCCCTCCACACATACCCTCTCACACAATATCACTACACTATAACACCATCAATACCATCACACCATGATCTTCTCACTACAAATGTGCTATGAATTCAGCTTCACCCATATTTCAGGCACACTCTTATGACACGTAACTTAAACCTTGTGTCCGACATTTTTGATTCAATTTCAGGTTCACGTCGTGTCACTTCCTATTTGGCTCCCAGCTCAGGAATGAAACAGTTAGAATGAATTGGAACGAGTGTGTTATAATATCAGAGTGTGTTATAATATTTACTCTGCTCGCTCTCGGGAGTAATCCTCTCCGTGTGTAAAAACATCCACACTCAGACACATTATCCTTCCTCCAGCAGCACGACATGGAGGGCAGATTAATACATTCAAAGCCCTCTTACTTACTGACCTTTGCGTCCTTCCTCTGATTTGTTCTGATTCGGTTGAAAATCTAATGCAGTCCTAGAAAAGCAGATTATGATGTATTAGGTTCTTTTTAGACTGAATTAGTTTAATACCACATTTGCATTGGAAATTTGGTGCAGACAGACGAGTCAGAAATATAACAAACATCAGAAACAAAGGGCAAAGCAATTCAGTGATTAAATTAGACCCTGGAGAATTAGACACAAATAGACTCCTTTAAAACGGATGACCCTGCATTTATTAACAATAGAGTGGATTGTTATTTTAATTCATTTTCCATCAGTGACCAGAGACAGATCACACTAGTGACTGGATGTCTTAAAAATGGATTTAAAATCACTGATAATTATCAAATAGTGGTTCCAGGAAGCAGCCTACTTCATGAGCTTATATAGCAAAATATATAAATCCCCCCTGAACGTCTCATTTTACACAATTTAAAATAATCTTGCTAAAGTTGAAATTGTTAAAAGTGTTTTAAGCTATATGCATTTGTCTGAAAACAGAAATGTTTATTATTTGCCACTTAATTTAGCCATCACCATTCCCAAGCTAACATGCTAGCAGTCACACTACAACATTTAATGAATTGCTTGTTAGCTTGCCAGAAAAAAATGACTAATAATTAGCAGCTTAGCTACGGGTGTTAAAAAATATAATAGCCTACTATTGTCTAGCTTGGTAGCAAACATGCCTACTGTACTGTTGTACACAATAATATAGTTTGCTTAATTTTAGCTAGCTTACTATCAAGTTTGGATACTGGTTTCAACAATATAGCAGTCTACTGTTAGCTAGCTTTGCAGACATCTTAGTTGATTGTGTACACAGTGTAATGTTAGTTAGATTGTTAGCAAATTTGCCTAGTGTACTCAATATAACAGTAAATTAGCTTGCTAGCAATCTTGGTTACTGATACATGTATAATAGCCAATTGTTAGCTAGCTTACTTGTAAGTTTGGTTACTGGTGTATACAAAACAATCGTTAGCTTGCTGTTTCTTGGCTACTGGTGAACACAAATTAATAGTTAACCTATAGTTTGTTAGCTTGGCTACCTGTGTATGTAATATAAGAGTAATGTTAGCCTGCTTGCTGACAATATAACAGAGAGACAAATGTTACTGTGCTAGTGAACTTGGCTACTGTTTTACACCATAATATAGTTTGCTAACAAACCTATAATACTTAGCTTAGTGGTTGCTGCCAAACTTGGCTAGCTTGCTTGAAGATACAATAAATAGGATATAACTTGGATAGCTACTGAAGTCAAAGTTTCTGTTGTTAGCAATAAACAAGAATAACGGTGTAGTAGCATCTCTATTTTTATATATTTATTTATTTTGGTTTGGATTTTTTGATTTTTAGCCACATACACCGATCAGTCATATCATTAAAACCACTGACAGGTGAAGTGAATAACCTTGATTATCTCATTACAATGGCACCTGTCAAAGGGTGGGATATTTTAGGCAGCAAGTGGAGAGTCAGTTCTCCATGCTTATGTGTTGGAAGCAGGAAAAATGGGCAACTATAAGGATCTGAGTGACTTTGACAATGGCCAAACTGTGATGTCTAGATGACTGGGTCAGAGCATCTCCAAAAGGCCAGGTCTTTTGGGCTGTTCCCAGCATGCAGTGGTTACAATAAGTGGTCCAAGGAAGGATAACCGGCAAACCAGTGACAGGGTCATGGGCACCTTAGGCTCATTGTTGTGCATGGTGAGTGAAGGTTAGCCTGTCTGGTCCGATCCCACAGAAGAGCTATTGTAGCACAGATTGCTGAAAAAGTTTATGCTGGTTATGATGCAAAGGTGTCAGAACACACAGTGCATCACATATTGCTGCATATGGGGCTGCATAGCTACAGATCAGTCAGAGTGCCCATGCTGACCCCTGTTCATCACCAAAAGCACCTACAATGGGCACATGAACATCAGAACTGGACAATGGAGCAATGGAAAAAGGTGGCCTGGTTTGATGAATCACAATTTCTTTGACATCATGTGGACAGCTGGGTTTGTGTGTATCACGTACTTGGGGAAAAGATGACACCAGGATGCACTATTGGACGAAAGCAAGCCAGCAGAAGCAGTATGATGCTCTGATATTCTGTTGTTGCTGCAGTGTCCCATGTATGTGGATTATCTGCTCCTGGTGTCTTTGCCAACAACCAATCACACCGCTATGAAATGATGCTGTTTACTTTCACTAGTAAGCTATCTACTTTGTGAGTAGTTAGCATGCTAATATGCTAGACTGTGCTTCCTGTTGAGGTTCCGTCTCGGTTAAAATGCTGCCTACTGATACAGCTGACTTCCACACCTACGCTCTACACAACTGGATTATAATTGACCTTCATCCATAAAATATTAAAACAGCTTCCATTTTCTGTACCAAAAACACCTCAGTCGGACAAACTGTCGGAAGGAAATGAGTGTAAAATGGAGACTAAGGAGATGTTAAAGCTGATATTATAGAATAATTATACAAGTGGTTGGACATCCCAGTATGCACTGTTCGATCAACAGGAAGGAAGTGGAAGCTGCTGTATAACACCACCCATGCATTTCCTAGACAGGATCATCCCTCAAATCCCAGCGCAACAACAAGGTGGAAACTGGTGAGAGAAACCACAGTGAGGCCAACAGTCACTCTTTATCAGTTGCAGGGTCCAGTGGCTGAGACTGAAGTGAAGGTGCACCAGATAATCTTTTCAAGAGCTCTGTAATTGTGTCAACAAGAATCATCTGAAAATACAAGAGCATATGGCGCAAACTTTGAAAACTTTTGTGATAATAACAAGCAGCTTAGCTACTGGTGTTAATAAATGAAATAGCCTGCTATTTGCTAGTTTGCCTAATGTTAGCTAGCTTACTAGCAAGTTTGGCTAGTGTTTTTAAAACATAGCAATACTATTAGCTAGCTTTATAGAGATCGTGTTTGAGAGTGTACACAGTGAAATAGAAAGTAACTAATGCTAGCAAACTTGTCTAGTGTAGAATAATGTTAATTAGCTTGCTACCAATCTTGGCTACTGGTACACTATATAATAGCCTAATGTTAGCTAGCTTACTTGCAAGTTTGGTTAGTGGTGTATACAGAACAATGTTACCTTGCAGTTGGTTAGCTTGCTAACAAGCTTGGCTACTGGTGAAATTAATAGTTAACCTATAGTTTGTTAGCTTGGCTACTTGTGTACGTAATATGATAGTAATGTAAGCCTGTTTTTCTGACAATAAAACAGTTAGACAAATGTTACTGTGCTAGTGAACTTGGCTACTGTTTTACACAATAAGACAGCTAACTTAGCATTTGCAAAACTTTAACAAACCTAGTTTTAATTACACAATAAGTAGCCTAGTGTTAGTCAGGTCACAGCCAAACTTGGCTAGCTTGCTTGTGCTTGGTTTTAAGATATAATAAATAAAGTTTCTGTTGGAGAGGTTAGCAATAAACAAGTCCATGGCCTAGCAACATCTTTATGCTTATATATAGATAGATATACATTTGTTAGGCAAGTTTTAAAGTATTATGTGTGGTGCAAATCTATCTCAATCCAAACCTCATTTAACACCATCTCTACAGTGAAATGTGGTGGTGGCAGCATCATGCTCTCAACTTTTCATCCTCAGAATGTGGGCTTCTTGTTAAAATTAAAGAGAGAATGGGTGGAGCAAAATCAAGGGAGATATTACATTACATTTATGGCATTTGGCAGATCCCCTTATCCAGAGTGACTTACATTTATCTCATTTATAGAACTGAGCAGTTTGGGGTTAGGGGCCTTGCGCAAGGGCCCAACAGTGACAGCTTGGTGGTGCCAGGATTTGAACTCATGACCTTCCAATCAGTAGTCCAATGTTTTAACCACTGAGCTATCACTGCCCAAGAGAAGCTGCTTTAGTTTAGGAAAAAAAAAAAAAAGCTTCAGGGCGACAACTTTTAACCCTAGATCCCAAACACAAGGCCAAAACAATGCGAGGGTGGTTAAAAACAAAAAGGTGAATGTTCTACAGTGACCGAGTCAAAGTCTGGATTTTAATCTCACTGAGAATCAGTGGAACTCAAGATGGTAGGAACGTAATCCCAATAAAAGGTGATTCTACCAAGTACTAGTCTAATGGGGTTTAAAAAATAATGAATTCTGACTTTGAGAATTTATTTTAAGAGCATATTGGTTTGCATTATAAAAAATATTCGCAAGAGCGATCTGTGTAATTTGTAATCCAGGCAAATCTGGTGATTTACGGGGGTTAAATAACTTACTTTTTGCTAATATGGTCCTCTGTATTACCTGGGTTTATTTCTGACCAATTTATAGAAGGTTAAAGACAGATTAGGATTAAAATCCCAGAGATACTCTGGTAATAATCACGTTACTCCACGTATTCATGTAAAACTAATCAGAGCTTTAGCTAATCGTTGTAAGACCATAGTCCAGAAATGCCTAATCTACAAATTATTGGTCCATATCACAATTTAAAACAAAATCCACACTAAAATTCAAAAGAAAAATTGGAGCAAACCACCTTTGTACCTACAGCACCTTTCTGATGGAAGTTTGATGCTTGATTGAGAGGCTCGTGTATCTTAGAACGAAAATGTAGAAGCAATAAAACGAGGGCTGGCTCTCGGCGTATTTTGGGGCTAAGCAAATTACATTCTTACTGCAAATGAAGTCCCCGGAGCAAAAGCTGTCCAAGTTTGAGCGCTAGGGGAACGGTGTAGTCGGCACAACGTCAGCATTCAATCTCATTTAGCTTGTGCCTACAGGCTAGAGTGAGCTCCGTATACCACATTAAACTATCCGTCATTCAGCCGAGCCATTAAAAACACCGTGGGACACAGTGTGAGTTTTGTTTCAGATCAATTTGGGAAAAGCAGAAAGAAAAAAACAGGGTAATGTTCTTCAGAGAGATGTTCTGCAACACAGCAGGATTCCTGCTCGCTTTATATTACTTACAAGGATCAAGTCAATATCATCAACATACATTTTCTTTTGTTTCTTTTGTATATTTGTTTAACATCAATAGTCAAAAATAGAACGTATAGATGGAAAACTAAACACACACACACACACACACACACACACACACGTATGGCGTGTCTTCGTGACTTTGTGTAAATTATGATATATTGAC